>JAQJVK010000087.1:0-600000 GCA_035578135.1 Flexamia atlantica
CATTTATTTTTGTGACGCTATTTATTTTTTGAAGTCATATATTTTTGTGACGTTATGTATTTTTTGACGTTATGTATTTTGTGACGTTTTGTATTTTGTGACGTCATTTATTTTTGTGACGTTATGTATTTTGTGACGTCATTTATTTTTGTGACGTTATGTATTTTGTGACGTTATGTATTTTGTGACGTCATTTATTTTTTGACGTTATGTATTTTGTGACGTCATTTATTTTTGTGAGGTTATGTATTTTTTGACGTAATTAATTTTTGTGACGTTATGTATTTTGTGACGTAATTAATTTTTGTGACGTCATTAGTTTTGTGACGTTATGTATTTTGTGACGTCATTTATTTTTGTGACGTTATGTATTTTGTGACGTCATTTATTTTTGTGACTTTATTTATTTTGTGACGTCATTTATTTTTGTGACGTTATGTATTTTGTGACGTTATGTATTTTGTGACGTTATTTATTTTTGTGACGTTATGTATTTTGTGACGTAATTAATTTTTGTGACGTCATTTATTTTTGTGACGTTATGTATTTTGTGACGTCATTTATTTTTGTGACGTTATGTATTTTGTGACGTCATTTGTTTTTGTGACGTTATGTATTTTGTGACGTCATTTATTTTTGTGACGTTATGTATTTTGTGACGTCATTTATTTTTGTGACGTTATGTATTGTGTGACGTCATTTATTTTTGTGTCGTTATGTATTTTGTGACGTCATTTATTTTTTGACGTTATGTATTTTATGAAATATGTATTTTGTGACGTCATTTAATTTTGTGTCGTTAAATATTTTGTGACGTCATTTATTTTTGTGACCTTATGTATTTTGTGACGTCATTTATTTTTGTGACGTTATGTATTTTGTGACGTCATTTTTTTGTGAGGTTATGTATTTTGTGACGTCATTTATTTTTGTGACGCTATGTATTTTGTGACGTCATTTATTATTGTGACGTTATGTATTTTGTTACCTCAATTATTTTTGTGACGTTATGTATTTTGTGACGTCATTTATTTTTGTGACGTTATGTATTTTGTGACGTCATTTATTTTTGTGACGTTATGTATTTTGTGACGTCATTTATTTTTGTGACGTTATGTATTTTGTGACTTTATGTATTTTGTGACGTCATTTATTTTTGAGACGTTATGTATTTTGTGTTGTAATTAATTGTTGTGACGTCATTTATTTTTGTGACGTTATGTATTTTGTGACGTCATTAATTTTTTGACGTTATATATTTTGTGACGTCATTTATTTTTGTGACGTAATGTATTTTGTGACGTTATGTATTTTGTGACGTCATTTATTTTTGTGACATTATGTATTTTGTGAAGAAATTAATTTTTGTGACGTCATTTAATTTATGTCGTTATGTATTTTGTGACGTCATTTATTTTTGTGACGTTATGTATTTTGTGACGTCATTTGTTTTTGTGACGTTATGTATTTTGTGACGTCATTTATTTTTGTGACGTTATGTATTTTGTGACGTCATTTGTTTTTGTGACGTTATGTATTTTGTGACGTCATTTATTTTTGTGACGTTATGTATTTTGTGACGTCAACTATTTTTGTGACGTTATGTATTTTGTGACGTTATTTATTTTTGTGACGTAATAAAGTTTTGTGACGTCATTTATTTTTGTGACGTTATGTATTTTATGACGTCATTTATTTTGTGACGTTATGTATTTTGTGATATCATTTATTTTTGAGACGTTATGCATTTTGTGACGTCATTTATTTTTTATGACGTTATGTATTTTGTGACGTCATTTATTTTTGTGACGTTATGTATTTTGTGACGTCGTTTATTTTTGTGACGTTATGTATTTTGTGACGTTATGTATTTTGTGACGTCATTTATTTTTGTGACGTTATGTATTTTGTGACGTAAATAATTTTTGTGACGTCATTTATTTTTGTGACGTTATGTATTTTGTGACGTCATTTATTTTTGTGACGTTATGTATTTTGTGACGTCATTTATTTTTGTGACGTTATGTATTTTGTGACGTCATTTATTTTTGTGAAGTTATGTATTTTGTGACGTCTATTGTTTTTGTGACGTTATGTATTTTGTGACGTCATTTATTTTTGTGACGTTATGTATTTTGTGACGTTATTTATTTTTGTGACGTTATGTATTTTGTGACGCCATTTGTTTTTGTGTCGTTATGTATTTTGTGACGTCATTTATTTTTGTGATGTTATGTATTTTGTGACGTCATTTATTTTTGTGACGTTATGTATTTTGTGACGTCATTAATTTTTGTGACGTTATGTATTTTATGAAATATGTATTTTGTGACGTCATTTAATTTTGTGTTGTTAAATATTTTGTGACGTCATTTATTTTTGTGAGGTTATGTATTTTGTGACGTCATTTATTTTTGTGACGTTATGTATTTTGTGACGTCATTTTTTTGTGACGTTATGTATTTTATGAAATATGTATTTTGTGACGTCATTTAATTTTGTGTCGTTAAATATTTTTTGACGTCATTTATTTCTGTGACGTTATGTATTTTGTGACATCATTTATTTTTGTGACGTTATGTATTTTGTGACGTCATTTATTTTTGTGACGCTATTTATTTTTTGAAGTCATATATTTTTGTGACGTTATGTATTTTTTGACGTTATGTATTTTGTGACGTTTTGTATTTTGTGACGTCATTTATTTTTGTGACGTTATGTATTTTGTGACGTCATTTATTTTTGTGACGTTATGTATTTTGTGACGTCATTTATTTTTGTGACGTTATGTATTTTGTGACGTCATTTATTTTTGTGAGGTTATGTATTTTTTGACGTAATTAATTTTTGTGACGTTATGTATTTTGTGACGTAATTAATTTTTATGACGTCATTAGTTTTGTGACGTTATGTATTTTGTGACGTCATTTATTTTTGTGACGTTATGTATTTTGTGACGTCATTTATTTTTGTGACTTTATTTATTTTGTGACGTCATTTATTTTTGTGACGTTATGTATTTTGTGACGTTATGTATTTTGTGACGTTATTTATTTTTGTGACGTTATGTATTTTGTGACGTAATTAATTTTTGTGACGTCATTTATTTTTGTGACGTTATGTATTTTGTGACGTCATTTATTTTTGTGACGTTATGTATTTTGTGACGTCATTTGTTTTTGTGACGTTATGTATTTTGTGACGTCATTTATTTTTGTGACGTTATGTATTTTGTGACGTCATTTATTTTTGTGACGTTATGTATTGTGTGACGTCATTTATTTTTGTGTCGTTATGTATTTTGTGACGTCATTTATTTTTTGACGTTATGTATTTTATGAAATATGTATTTTGTGACGTCATTTAATTTTGTGTCGTTAAATATTTTGTGACGTCATTTATTTTTGTGACCTTATGTATTTTGTGACGTCATTTATTTTTGTGACGTTATGTATTTTGTGACGTCATTTTTTTGTGAGGTTATGTATTTTGTGACGTCATTTATTTTTGTGACGCTATGTATTTGGTGACGTCATTTATTATTGTGACGTTATGTATTTTGTTACCTCAATTATTTTTGTGACGTTATGTATTTTGTGACGTCATTTATTTTTGTGACGTTATGTATTTTGTGACGTCATTTATTTTTGTGACGTTATGTATTTTGTGACGTCATTTATTTTTGTGACGTTATGTATTTTGTGACTTTATGTATTTTGTGACGTCATTTATTTTTGAGACGTTATGTATTTTGTGTTGTAATTAATTTTTGTGACGTCATTTATTTTTGTGACGTTATGTATTTTGTGACGTCATTAATTTTTTGACGTTATATATTTTGTGACGTCATTTATTTTTGTGACGTAATGTATTTTGTGACGTTATGTATTTTGTGACGTCATTTATTTTTGTGACATTATGTATTTTGTGAAGAAATTAATTTTTGTGACGTCATTTAATTTATGTCGTTATGTATTTTGTGACGTCATTTATTTTTGTGACGTTATGTATTTTGTGACGTCATTTGTTTTTGTGACGTTATGTATTTTGTGACGTCATTTATTTTTGTGACGTTATGTATTTTGTGACGTCATTTGTTTTTGTGACGTTATGTATTTTGTGACGTCATTTATTTTTGTGACGTTATGTATTTTGTGACGTCATTTATTTTTGTGACGTTATGTATTTTGTGACGTCAATTATTTTTGTGACGTTATGTATTTTGTGACGTCATTTATTTTTGTGACGTTATGTATTTTATGAAATATGTATTTTGTGACGTTATTTAATTTTGTGTCTTTAAATATTTTGTGACGTCATTTATTTTTGTGACGTTATGTATTTTGTGACGTCATTTATTTTTGTGACGTTATGTATTTTGTGACGTCATTTTTTTGTGACGTTATGTTTTTTATGAAATATGTATTTTGTGACGTCATTTAATTTTGTGTCGTTAATTATTTTGTGACGTCATTTATTTTTGTGACGTTATGTATTTTGTGACATCATTTATTTTTGTGACGTTATGTATTTTGTAACGTTATTAATTTTTGTGACGTCATTTATTTTTGTGACGTTATGTATTTTGTGACGTCATTTATTTTTTTGACGCTATTTATTTTTTGAAGTCATATATTTTTGTGACGTTATGTATTTTTTGACGTTATGTATTTTGTGACGTTCTGTATTTTGTGACGTAATTTATTTTTGTGACGTAATGTATTTTGTGACGTTATGTATTTTGTGACGTCATTTATTTTTGTGACATTATGTATTTTGTGAAGAAATTAATTTTTGTGACGTCATTTAATTTATGTCGTTATGTATTTTGTTACCTCAATTATTTTTGTGACGTTATGTATTTTGTGCCGTCATTTATTTTTGTGACGTTATGTATTTTGTGACGTCATTTATTTTTGTGACGTTATGTATTTTGTGACGTCATTTATTTTTGTGACGTTATGTATTTTGTGACTTTATGTATTTTGTGACGTCATTTATTTTTGAGACGTTATGTATTTTGTGTTGTAATTAATTTTTGTGACGTCATTTATTTTTGTGACGTTATGTATTTTGTGACGTCATTAATTTTTTGACGTTATATATTTTGTGACGTCATTTATTTTTGTGACGTAATGTATTTTGTGACGTTATGTATTTTGTGACGTCATTTATTTTTGTGACATTATGTATTTTGTGAAGAAATTAATTTTTGTGACGTCATTTAATTTATGTCGTTATGTATTTTGTGACGTCATTTATTTTTGTGACGTTATGTATTTTGTGACGTCATTTGTTTTTGTGACGTTATGTATTTTGTGACGTCATTTATTTTTGTGACGTTATGTATTTTGTGACGTCATTTGTTTTTGTGACGTTATGTATTTTGTGACGTCATTTATTTTTGTGACGTTATGTATTTTGTGACGTCATTTATTTTTGTGACGTTATGTATTTTGTGACGTCAATTATTTTTGTGACGTTATGTATTTTGTGACGTCATTTATTTTTGTGACGTTATGTATTTTATGAAATATGTATTTTGTGACGTTATTTAATTTTGTGTCTTTAAATATTTTGTGACGTCATTTATTTTTGTGACGTTATGTATTTTGTGACGTCATTTATTTTTGTGACGTTATGTATTTTGTGACGTCATTTTTTTGTGACGTTATGTTTTTTATGAAATATGTATTTTGTGACGTCATTTAATTTTGTGTCGTTAATTATTTTGTGACGTCATTTATTTTTGTGACGTTATGTATTTTGTGACATCATTTATTTTTGTGACGTTATGTATTTTGTAACGTTATTAATTTTTGTGACGTCATTTATTTTTGTGACGTTATGTATTTTGTGACGTCATTTATTTTTTTGACGCTATTTATTTTTTGAAGTCATATATTTTTGTGACGTTATGTATTTTTTGACGTTATGTATTTTGTGACGTTCTGTATTTTGTGACGTAATTTATTTTTGTGACGTTATGTATTTTGTGACGTCGTTTATTTTTGTGACGTTATGTATTTTATGACGTCATTTATTTTGTGACGTTATGTATTTTGTGACATCATTTATTTTTGAGACGTTATGCATTTTGTGACGTCATTTATTTTTTGTGACGTTATGTATTTTGTGACGTCATTTATTTTTAGGGCGTTATGTATTTTGTGACGTCATTTATTTTTGTGACGTTATGTATTTTGTGACGTTATGTATTTTGTGACGTCATTTATTTTTGTACCGTTATGTATTTTGTGACGTTATGTATTTTGTGACGTTATTTATTTTTGTGACGTTATGTATTTTGTGACGTAATTAATTTTTGTGACGTCATTTATTTTTGTGACGTTATGTATTTTGTGACGTCATTTATTTTTGTGACGTTATGTATTTTGTGACGTCATTTGTTTTTGTGACGTTATGTATTTTGTGACGTCATTTATTTTTGTGACGTTATGTATTTTGTGACGTCATTTATTTTTGTGACGTTATGTATTTTGTGACGTCATTTTTTTTGCGACGTTATGTATTTTATGAAATATGTATTTTGTGACGTCATTTAATTTTGTGTCGTTAAATATTTTTTGACGTCATTTATTTCTGTGACGTTATGTATTTTGTGACATCATTTATTTTTGTGACGTTATGTATTTTGTGACGTTATTAATTTTTGTGACGTCATTTATTTTTGTGGCGTTATGTATTTTGTGACGTCATTTATTTTTGTGACGCTATTTATTTTTTGAAGTCATTTATTTTTGTGACGTTATGTATTTTGTGACGTCGTTTATTTTTGTGACGTTATGTATTTTGTGACGTCATTTATTTTTGTGACGTTATGTATTTTGTGACGTCGTTTATTTTTGTGACGTTATATATTTTGTGACGTTATTTATTTTTGTGACGTTATTAATTTTTGTGACGTCATTTATTTTTGTGACGTCACACAATACATAACGTCACAAAAATAAATGACGTCATAAAATACATAACGTCACAAAAATAAATGACGTCACAAAATACATAACGACACAAAATTAAATGACGTCACAAAATACATATTTCATAAAATACATAACGTCACAAAAAAATGACGTCACAAAATACATAACGTCACAAAAATAAATGACGTCACAAAATACATAACGTCACAAAAATAAATGACGTCACAAATTATTTAACGACACAAAATTAAATGACGTCACAAAATACATATTTCATAAAATACATAACGTCACAAAAATAAATGACGTCACAAAATACATAACGTCACAAAGACAAATGACGTCACAAAATACATAACGTCACAAAAATAAATGACGTCAAAAAATACATAACGTCACAAAAATAAATGACGTCACAAAATACAAAACGTCACAAAATACATAACGTCAAAAAATACATAACGTCATAAAAGTAAATGACGTCACAAAAATTAATTACTTCACAAATTACATAATGTCACAAAAATAAATGACGTCACAAAATACATAACGTCACAAAATACATTACGTCATAAAAATAAATGACGTCACGAAATACATAACGTCACAAAAATAAATGATGTCACAAAATACATAACGTCACAAAAATAATTGACGTCACAAAATACATAACGTCACAAAAATAAATGACGTCACAAAATACATAACGTCACAAAAATAAATGACGTCACAAAATACATAACATCACAAAAACAAATGACGTCACAAAATACATAACGTCACAAAAATAAATGACGTCACAAAATACATAACGTCACAAAAATAAATGACGTCACAAAATACAAAACGTCACAAAATACATAACGTCAAATAATACATAACGTCACTAAAATATATGACTTCAAAAAATAAATAGCGTCACAAAAATAAATGACGTCACAAAATTCATAACGTCACAAAAATAAATGACGTCACAAAAATTAATTTCTTCACAAAATACATAATGTCACAGAAATAAATGACGTCACAAAATACAGAACGTCACAAAATACATTACGTCACAAAAATAAATGACGTCACAAAATACATAATGTCACATAAACAAATGACGTCACAAAATACATAACGTCACAAAAAATAAATGACGTCACAAAATGCATAACGTCTCAAAAATAAATGATGTCACAAAATACATAACGTCACAAAATAAATGACGTCATAAAATACATAACGTCACAAAATAAATGACGTCACAAAAATTTATTACGTCACAAAAATAAATAACGTCACAAAATACATAACGTCACAAAAATAAATGACGTCACAAAAATAAATGACGTCACAAAATACATAACGTCACAAAAATAAATAAAGTCACAAAATACAAAACATCACAAAAATAAATGACGTCACAAAAATTAATTACGTTACAAAATATTTAACGACACAAAATTAAATGACGTCACAAAATACATATTTCATAAAATACATAACGTCACAAAAATAAATGACGTCACATAATACAGAACGTCACAAAATACATTACGTCACAAAAATAAATGAAGTCACAAAATACATAACGTCACAAAAATAAATGACGTCACAAAATACATAACGTCACATAAATAAATAACGTCACAAAATACATAACGTCACAAAAATAAATAACGTCACAAAAATTTATTACGTCACAAAAATAAATGACGTCACAAAATATTTAACGTCACAAAAATAAATGACGTCACAAAATACATAACGTCACAAAAATAAATGACGTCACAAAATATTTAACGACACAAAATTAAATGACGTCACAAAATACATATTTCATAAAATACATAACGTCACATAAATAAATGACGTCACAAAATACATAACGTCACAAAAACAAATGACGTCTCAAAATACATAACGTCACTAAAATAAATGACGTCACAAAATACATAACGTCACAAAAATAAATGACGTCACAAAATACAAAACGTCACAAAATACATAACGTCAAAAAAATAAATGATGTCACAAAATACATAACGTCACAAAAATAATTGACGTCACAAAATACATAACGTCACAAAAATAAATGACGTCACAAAATACATAACGTCACAAAAATAAATGACGTCACAAAATACATAACGTCACAAAAACAAATGACGTCACAAAATACATAACGTCACAAAAATAAATGACGTCACAAAATACATAACGTCACAAAAATAAATGACGTCACAAAATACAAAACGTCACAAAATACATAACGTCAAATAATACATAACGTCACTAAAATATATGACTTCAAAAAATAAATAGCGTCACAAAAATAAATGACGTCACAAAATTCATAACGTCACAAAAATAAATGACGTCACAAAAATTAATTTCTTCACAAAATACATAATGTCACAGAAATAAATGACGTCACAAAATACAGAACGTCACAAAATACATTACGTCACAAAAATAAATGACGTCACAAAATACATAATGTCACATAAACAAATGACGTCACAAAATACATAACGTCACAAAAAATAAATGACGTCACAAAATGCATAACGTCTCAAAAATAAATGATGTCACAAAATACATAACGTCACAAAATAAATGACGTCATAAAATACATAACGTCACAAAATAAATGACGTCACAAAAATTTATTACGTCACAAAAATAAATAACGTCACAAAATACATAACGTCACAAAAATAAATGACGTCACAAAAATAAATGACGTCACAAAATACATAACGTCACAAAAATAAATAAAGTCACAAAATACAAAACATCACAAAAATAAATGACGTCACAAAAATTAATTACGTTACAAAATATTTAACGACACAAAATTAAATGACGTCACAAAATACATATTTCATAAAATACATAACGTCACAAAAATAAATGACGTCACAAAATACAGAACGTCACAAAATACATTACGTCACAAAAATAAATGAAGTCACAAAATACATAACGTCACAAAAATAAATGACGTCACAAAATACATAACGTCACATAAATAAATAACGTCACAAAATACATAACGTCACAAAAATAAATAACGTCACAAAAATTTATTACGTCACAAAAATAAATGACGTGACAAAATATTTAACGTCACAAAAATAAATGACGTCACAAAATACATAACGTCACAAAAATAAATGACGTCACAAAATATTTAACGACACAAAATTAAATGACGTCACAAAATACATATTTCATAAAATACATAACGTCACATAAATAAATGACGTCACAAAATACATAACGTCACAAAAACAAATGACGTCTCAAAATACATAACGTCACTAAAATAAATGACGTCACAAAATACATAACGTCACAAAAATAAATGACGTCACAAAATACAAAACGTCACAAAATACATAACGTCAAAAAATACATAACGTCATAAAAATAAATGACGTCACAAAAATTAATTACTTCACAAAATACATAATGTCACAAAAATAAATGACGTCACAAAATACATAACGTCATAAAAATTAATGACGTCACAAAATACATAACGTCACAAAAATAAATGACGTCACAAAAATTAATTACGTCACGAAATACATAACGTCGCAAAAATAAATGACGTCACAAAATACATAACGTCACAAAATACATAATCTCAAAAAAATAAATGACGTCACAAAATACATAACGTCACAAAAATAAATGACGTCACACAATACATAACGTCACAAAAATAAATGACGTCATAAAATACATAACGTCACAAAAATAAATGACGTCACAAAATACATAACGTCAGAAAAATAAATAAGTCACAAAATACATAACGACACAAAATTAAATGACGTCACAAAATACATATTTCATAAAATACATAACGTCACAAAAAAATGACGTCACAAAATACATAACGTCACAAAAATAAATGAAGTCACAAAATACATAACGTCACAAAAATAAATGACGTCACAAATTATTTAACGACACAAAATTAAATGACGTCACAAAATACATATTTCATAAAATACATAACGTCACAAAAATAAATGACGTCACAAAATACATAACGTCACAAAAACAAATGACGTCACAAAATACATAACGTCACAAAAATAAATGACGTCACAAAATACATAACGTCACAAAAATAAATGACGTCACAAAATACAAAACGTCACAAAATACATAACGTCAAAAAATACATAACGTCATAAAAATAAATGACGTCACAAAAATTAATTACTTCACAAATTACATAATGTCACAAAAATAAATGACGTCACAAAATACATAACGTCACAAAATACATTACGTCACAAAAATAAATGACGTCACAAAATACATAACGTCACAAAAATAAATGATGTCACAAAATACATAACGTCACAAAAATAATTGACGTCACAAAATACATAACGTCACAAAAATAAATGACGTCACAAAATACATAACGTCACAAAAATAAATGACGTCACAAAATACATAACGTCACAAAAACAAATGACGTCACAAAATACATAACGTCACAAAAATAAATGACGTCACAAAATACATAACGTCACAAAAATAAATGACGTCACAAAATACAAAACGTCACAAAATACATAACGTCAAATAATACATAACGTCACTAAAATATATGACTTCAAAAAATAAATAGCGTCACAAAAATAAATGACGTCACAAAATACATAACGTCACAAAAATAAATGACGTCACAAAAATTAATTTCTTCACAAAATACATAATGTCACAAAAATAAATGACGTCACAAAATACAGAACGTCACAAAATACATTACGTCACAAAAATAAATGACGTCACAAAATACATAACGTCACAAAAACAAATGACGTCACAAAATACATAACGTCACAAAAATAAATGACGTCAGAAAATACATAACGTCACAAAAATAAATGACGTCAAAATATACATATTTCATAAAATACATAACGTCACAAAAATAAATGACGTCACAAAATACATAATGTCACAAAAACAAATGACGTCACAAAATACATAACGTCACAAAAAATAAATGACGTCACAAAATGCATAACGTCTCAAAAATAAATGATGTCACAAAATACATAACGTCACAAAATAAATGACGTCATAAAATACAAAACGTCACAAAATAAATGACGTCACAAAAATTTATTACGTCACAAAAATAAATAACGTCACAAAATACATAACGTCACAAAAATAAATGACGTCACAAAATACAGAACGTCACAAAATACATTACGTCACAAAAATAAATGAAGTCACAAAATACATAACGTCACAAAAATAAATGACGTCACAAAATACATAACGTCACATAAACAAATGACGTCACAAAATACATAACGTCACAAAAAATAAATGACGTCACAAAATGCATAACGTCACAAAAATAAATGACGTCACAAATTATTTAACGACACAAAATTAAATGACGTCACAAAATACATATTTCATAAAATACATAACGTCACAAAAATAAATGACGTCACAAAATACATAACGTCACAAAAACAAATGACGTCACAAAATACATAACGTCACAAAAATAAATGACGTCACAAAATACATAACGTCACAAAAATAAATGACGTCACAAAATACATAACGTCACAAAAATAAATGACGTCACAAATTATTTAACGACACAAAATTAAATGACGTCACAAAATACATATTTCATAAAATACATAACGTCACAAAAATAAATGACGTCACAAAATACATAACGTCACAAAAACAAATGACGTCACAAAATACATAACGTCACAAAAATAAATGACGTCACAAAATACATAACGTCACAAAAATAAATGACGTCACAAAATACAATACGTCACTAAATACATAACGTCAAAAAATACATAACGTCATAAAAATAAATGACGTCACAAAAATTAATTACTTCACAAATTACATAATGTCACAAAAATAAATGACGTCACAAAATACATAACGTCACAAAATACATTACGTCACAAAAATAAATGACGTCACAAAATACATAACGTCACAAAAATAAATGACGTCACAAAATACATAACGTCACAAAAATAAATGACGTCACAAAAATTAATTACGTCACAAAATACATAACTTCAAAAAAATAAATGACGTCACAAAATACTTAACGTCACAAAATACATAACGTCACAAAAATAAATGACGTCACAAAATACATAACGCCACAAAAATAAATGACGTCACAAAATACATAACGTGACAAAAAATAAATGACGTCATAAAATGCATAACGTCTCAAAAAAAATGATGTCACAAAATACATAACGTCACAAAATAAATGACGTCATAAAATACATAACGTCACAAAAATAAATGACGTCACAAAAATTTATTACGTCACAAAAATAAATAACGTCACAAAATACATAACGTCTTAAAAATAAATGACGTCACAAAATACATAACGTCACAAAAATAAATTACGTCACAAAATACAGAACGTCACAAAATACATAACGTCAAAAAATACATAACGTCACAAAAATATATGACTTCAAAAAATAAATAGCGTCAAAAAAATAAATGACGTCACAAAATACATAACGTCACAAAAATAAACGACGTCACAAAATACAAAACGTCACAAAATACATAACGTCAAATAATACATAACGTCACAAAAATATATGACTTCAAAAAATAAATAGTGTCACAAAAATAAATGACGTCACAAAATACATAACGTCACAAAAATAAATGACGTCGAAAAATACATAACGTCACAAAAATAAATTACGTCACAAAAAACATAACGTCACAAAAACAAATGACGTCACAAAATACATAACGTCAAAAAATAAATGACGTCACAAAATACATAACGTCACAAAAACAAATGACGTCACAAAATACATAACGTCACAAAAATAAATGACGTCACAAAATACATATCGTCACAAAAACAAATGACGTCATAAAATACATAACGTCACAAAAATAAATGACGTCACAAAATACATAACGTCACAAAAATAAATGACGTTACAAAATACAAAACGTCACAAAATACATAACGTCACAAAATACATAACGTCACAAAAATAAATGACGTCACAAAATACAAAACGTCACAAAATACATAACGTCAAATAATACATAACGTCACAAAAATATATGACTTCAAAAAATAAATAGCGTCACAAAAATAAATGACGTCACAAAATACATAACGTCACATAAATAAATGACGTCACAAAAATTAATAACGTCACAAAATACATAACCTCACAAAAATAAATGACGTCACATAATACATAACGTCACAAAAATAAATGACGTCACAAAATACATAACGTCACAAAAATAAATGACGTCATAAAATACATAACGTCACAAAAATAAATGACGTCACAAAATACATAACGTCACAAAAATAAATGACGTCACAAAAATTAATAACGTCACAAAATACATAACGTCACAAAAATAAATGACGTCACAAAATACATAACGTCACAAAAATTAACGACGTCACAAAATACATAACGTCACAAAAATAAATGACGTCACAAAATACAAAACGTCACAAAATACATAACGTCAAAAAATACATAACGTTTCAAAAATATATGACTTCAAAAAATAAATAGTGTCACAAAAATAAATGACGTCACAAAATACATATCGTCACAAAAACAAATGACGTCACAAAATACATAATGTCACAAAAATAAATGACGTCACAAAATACATAACGTCACAAAAATAAATGACGTTACAAAATACAAAACGTCACAAAATACATGACGTCACAAAATACATAACGTCACAAAAATAAATGACGTCACAAAATACAAAACGTCACAAAATACATAACGTCAAAAAATACATAACGTCACAAAAATATATGACTTCAAAAAATAAATAGCGTCACAAAAATAAATGACGTCACAAAATACATAACGTCACATAAATAAATGACGTCACAAAAATTAATAACGTCACAAAATACATAACCTCACAAAAATAAATGACGTCACATAATACATAACGTCACAAAAATAAATGACGTCACAAAATACATAACGTCACAAAAATAAATGACGTCACAAAATACAAAACGTCACAAAATACATAACGTCAAAAAATACATAACGTCACAAAAATATATGACTTCAAAAAATAAATAGTGTCACAAAAATAAATGACGTCACAAAATACATAACGTCACAAAAATAAATGACGTCACAAAAATTAATAACGTCACAAAATACATAACGTCACAAAAATAAATGATGTCACAAAATACATAACGTCACAAAAATAAATGACGTCACAAAATATTTAACGACACAAAATTAAATGACGTCACAAAATACATATTTCACAAAATACATAACGTCACAAAAAAATGACGTCACAAATTACATAACGTCACAAAAATAAATGAGGTCACAAAATATATAACGTCACAAAAATAAATGACGTCACAAAATATTTAACGACACAAAATTAAATGACGTCATAAAATACATATTTCATAAAATACATAACGTCACAAAAATAAATGACGTCACAAAATACATAACGTCACAAAAATAATTGACGTCACAAAATACATAACGTCACAAAAATAAATGACGTCACAAACATAATGACGTCACAAAATACATATCGTCACAAAAATAAATGACGTCACAAAATACATAACGTCACAAAAATAATGACGTCACAAAATACATAACGTCACAAAAATAAATGACGTCACAAAATACATAACGACATAAAAATAAATGACGTCACAAAAATTAATTTCTTCACAAAATACATAATGTCACAAAAACAAATGACGTCACAAAATACATAACGTCACAAAATACATTACGTCACAAAAATAAATGACGTCACAAAATACATAACGTCACAAAAATAAATGACGTCACAAAATACATAACGTCACAAAAACAAATGACGTCACAAAATACATAACGTCAAAAAAATAAATGACGTCACAAAATACATAACGTCACAAAAATAAATGACGTCACAAAATACAAAACGTCACAAAATACATAACGTCAAAAAATACATAACGTCATAAAAATAAATGACGTCACAAAAATTAATTACTTCACAAATTACATAATGTCACAAAAATAAATGACGTCACAAAATACATAACGTCACAAAATACATTACGTCACAAAAATAAATGACGTCACAAAATACATAACGTCACAAAAATAAATGATGTCACAAAATACATAACGTCACAAAAATAATTGACGTCACAAAATACATAACGTCACAAAAATAAATGACGTCACAAAATACATAACGTCACAAAAATAAATGACGTCACAAAATACATAACGTCACAAAAACAAATGACGTCACAAAATACATAACGTCACAAAAATAAATGACGTCACAAAATACATAACGTCTCAAAAATAAATGACGTCACAAAATACAAAACGTCACAAAATACATAACGTCAAATAATACATAACGTCACTAAAATATATGACTTCAAAAAATAAATAGCGTCACAAAAATAAATGACGTCACAAAATACATAACGTCACAAAAATAAATTACGTCACAAAAATTAATTTCTTCACAAAATACATAATGTCACAAAAATAAATGACGTCACAAAATACAGAACGTCACAAAATACATTACGTCACAAAGATAAATGACGTCACAAAATACATAACGTCACAAAAACAAATGACGTCACAAAATACATAACGTCACAAAAATAAATGACGTCAGAAAATACATAACGTCACAAAAATAAATGACGTCAAAATATACATATTTCATAAAATACATAACGTCACAAAAATAAATGACGTCACAAAATACAGAACGTCACAAAATACATTACGTCACAAAAATAAATGAAGTCACAAAATACATAACGTCACAAAAATAAATGACGTCACAAAATACATAACGTCACATAAACAAATGACGTCACAAAATACATAACGTCACAAAAATAAATGACGTCACAAAAATTTATTACGTCACAAAAATAAATGACGTCACAAAATATTTAACGTCACAAAAATAAATGACGTCACAAAATACATAACGTCACAAAAATAAATGACGTCACAAAATATTTAACGACACAAAATTAAATGACGTCACAAAATACATATTTCATAAAATACATAACGTCACATAAATAAATGACGTCACAAAATACATAACGTCACAAAAACAAATGACGTCTCAAAATACATAACGTCACAAAAATAAATGACGTCACAAAATACATAACGTCACAAAAATAAATGACGTCACAAAATACAAAACGTCACAAAATACATAACGTCAAAAAATACATAACGTCATAAAAATAAATGACGTCACAAAAATTAATTACTTCACAAAATACATAATGTCACAAAAATAAATGACGTCACAAAATACATAACGTCACAAAAATTAATGACGTCACAAAATACATAACGTCACAAAAATAAATGACGTCACAAAAATTAATTACGTCACGAAATACATAACGTCGCAAAAATAAATGACGTCACAAAATACATAACGTCACAAAATACATAATCTCAAAAAGATAAATGACGTCACAAAATACATAACGTCACAAAAATAAATGACGTCACACAATACATAACGTCAAAAAAATAAATGACGTCACAAATTATTTAACGACACAAAATTAAATGACGTCACAAAATACATATTTCATAAAATACATAACGTCACAAAAATAAATGACGTCACAAAATACATAACGTCACAAAAACAAATGACGTCACAAAATACATAACGTCACAAAAATAAGTGACGTCACAAAATACATAACGTCACAAAAATAAATGACGTCACAAAATACAAAACGTCACAAAATACATAACGTCAAAAAATACATAACGTCATAAAAATAAATGACGTCACAAAAATTAATTACTTCACAAATTACATAATGTCACAAAAATAAATGACGTCACAAAATACATAACGTCACAAACTACATTACGTCACAAAAATAAATGACGTCACAAAATACATAACGTCACAAAAATAAATGATGTCACAAAATACATAACGTCACAAAAATAATTGACGTCACAAAATACATAACGTCACAAAAATAAATGACGTCACAAAATACATAACGTCACAAAAATAAATGACGTCACAAAATACATAACGTCACAAAAACAAATGACGTCACAAAATACATAACGTCACAAAAATAAATGACGTCACAAAATACATAACGTCACAAACATAAATGACGTCACAAAATACAAAACGTCACAAAATACATATCGTCAAATAATACATAACGTCACTAAAATATATGACTTCAAAAAATAAATAGCGTCACAAAAATAAATGACGTCACAAAATACATAACGTCACAAAAATAAATGACGTCACAAAAATTAATTTCTTCACAAAATACATAATGTCACAAAAATAAATTACGTCACAAAATACAGAACGTCACAAAATACATTACGTCACAAAAATAAATGACGTCACAAAATACATAACGTCACAAAAACAAATGACGTCACAAAATACATAACGTCACAAAAATAAATGACGTCAGAAAATACATAACGTCACAAAAATAAATGACGTCAAAATATACATATTTCATAAAATACATAACGTCACAAAAATAAATGACGTCACAAAATACATAATGTCACAAAAACAAATGACGTCACAAAATACATAACGTCACACAAAATAAATGACGTCACAAAATGCATAACGTCTCAAAAATAAATGATGTCACAAAATACATAACGTCACAAAATAAATGACGTCATAAAATACATAACGTCACAAAATAAATGACGTCACAAAAATTTATTACGTCACAAAAATTAATAACGTCACAAAATACATAACGTCACAAAAATAAATGACGTCACAAAAATAAATGACGTCACAAAATACATAACGTCACAAAAATAAATGAAGTCACAAAATACAAAACATTACAAAAATAAATGACGTCACAAAAATTAATTACGTTACAAAATATTTAACAACACAAAATTAAATGACGTCACAAAATACATATTTCTTAAAATACATAACGTCACAAAAATAAATGACGTCACAAAATACAGAACGTCACAAAATACATTACGTCACAAAAATAAATGAAGTCACAAAATACATAACGTCACAAAATACATTACGTCACAAAAATAAATGACGTCACAAAATACATAACGTCACAAAAATAAATGACGTCGAAAAATACATAACGTCACAAAAATAAATTACGTCACAAAAAACATAACGTCACAAAAACAAATGACGTCACAAAATACATAACGTCAAAAAATAAATGACGTCACAAAATACATAACGTCACAAAAACAAATGACGTCACAAAATACATAACGTCACAAAAATAAATGACGTCACAAAATACATATCGTCACAAAAACAAATGACGTCATAAAATACATAACGTCACAAAAATAAATGACGTCACAAAATACATAACGTCACAAAAATAAATGACGTTACAAAATACAAAACGTCACAAAATACATAACGTCACAAAATACATAACGTCACAAAAATAAATGACGTCACAAAATACAAAACGTCACAAAATACATAACGTCAAATAATACATAACGTCACAAAAATATATGACTTCAAAAAATAAATAGCGTCACAAAAATAAATGACGTCACAAAATACATAACGTCACATAAATAAATGACGTCACAAAAATTAATAACGTCACAAAATACATAACCTCACAAAAATAAATGACGTCACATAATACATAACGTCACAAAAATAAATGACGTCACAAAATACATAACGTCACAAAAATAAATGACGTCATAAAATACATAACGTCACAAAAATAAATGACGTCACAAAATACATAACGTCACAAAAATAAATGACGTCACAAAAATTAATAACGTCACAAAATACATAACGTCACAAAAATAAATGACGTCACAAAATACATAACGTCACAAAAATTAACGACGTCACAAAATACATAACGTCACAAAAATAAATGACGTCACAAAATACAAAACGTCACAAAATACATAACGTCAAAAAATACATAACGTTTCAAAAATATATGACTTCAAAAAATAAATAGTGTCACAAAAATAAATGACGTCACAAAATACATATCGTCACAAAAACAAATGACGTCACAAAATACATAATGTCACAAAAATAAATGACGTCACAAAATACATAACGTCACAAAAATAAATGACGTTACAAAATACAAAACGTCACAAAATACATGACGTCACAAAATACATAACGTCACAAAAATAAATGACGTCACAAAATACAAAACGTCACAAAATACATAACGTCAAAAAATACATAACGTCACAAAAATATATGACTTCAAAAAATAAATAGCGTCACAAAAATAAATGACGTCACAAAATACATAACGTCACATAAATAAATGACGTCACAAAAATTAATAACGTCACAAAATACATAACCTCACAAAAATAAATGACGTCACATAATACATAACGTCACAAAAATAAATGACGTCACAAAATACATAACGTCACAAAAATAAATGACGTCACAAAATACAAAACGTCACAAAATACATAACGTCAAAAAATACATAACGTCACAAAAATATATGACTTCAAAAAATAAATAGTGTCACAAAAATAAATGACGTTACAAAATACATAACGTCACAAAAATAAATGACGTCACAAAAATTAATAACGTCACAAAATACATAACGTCACAAAAATAAATGATGTCACAAAATACATAACGTCACAAAAATAAATGACGTCACAAAATATTTAACGACACAAAATTAAATGACGTCACAAAATACATATTTCACAAAATACATAACGTCACAAAAAAATGACGTCACAAATTACATAACGTCACAAAAATAAATGAGGTCACAAAATATATAACGTCACAAAAATAAATGACGTCACAAAATATTTAACGACACAAAATTAAATGACGTCATAAAATACATATTTCATAAAATACATAACGTCACAAAAATAAATGACGTCACAAAATACATAACGTCACAAAAATAATTGACGTCACAAAATACATAACGTCACAAAAATAAATGACGTCACAAACATAATGACGTCACAAAATACATATCGTCACAAAAATAAATGACGTCACAAAATACATAACGTCACAAAAATAATGACGTCACAAAATACATAACGTCACAAAAATAAATGACGTCACAAAATACATAACGACATAAAAATAAATGACGTCACAAAAATTAATTTCTTCACAAAATACATAATGTCACAAAAACAAATGACGTCACAAAATACATAACGTCACAAAATACATTACGTCACAAAAATAAATGACGTCACAAAATACATAACGTCACAAAAATAAATGACGTCACAAAATACATAACGTCACAAAAACAAATGACGTCACAAAATACATAACGTCAAAAAAATAAATGACGTCACAAAATACATAACGTCACAAAAATAAATGACGTCACAAAATACAAAACGTCACAAAATACATAACGTCAAAAAATACATAACGTCATAAAAATAAATGACGTCACAAAAATTAATTACTTCACAAATTACATAATGTCACAAAAATAAATGACGTCACAAAATACATAACGTCACAAAATACATTACGTCACAAAAATAAATGACGTCACAAAATACATAACGTCACAAAAATAAATGATGTCACAAAATACATAACGTCACAAAAATAATTGACGTCACAAAATACATAACGTCACAAAAATAAATGACGTCACAAAATACATAACGTCACAAAAATAAATGACGTCACAAAATACATAACGTCACAAAAACAAATGACGTCACAAAATACATAACGTCACAAAAATAAATGACGTCACAAAATACATAACGTCTCAAAAATAAATGACGTCACAAAATACAAAACGTCACAAAATACATAACGTCAAATAATACATAACGTCACTAAAATATATGACTTCAAAAAATAAATAGCGTCACAAAAATAAATGACGTCACAAAATACATAACGTCACAAAAATAAATTACGTCACAAAAATTAATTTCTTCACAAAATACATAATGTCACAAAAATAAATGACGTCACAAAATACAGAACGTCACAAAATACATTACGTCACAAAGATAAATGACGTCACAAAATACATAACGTCACAAAAACAAATGACGTCACAAAATACATAACGTCACAAAAATAAATGACGTCAGAAAATACATAACGTCACAAAAATAAATGACGTCAAAATATACATATTTCATAAAATACATAACGTCACAAAAATAAATGACGTCACAAAATACAGAACGTCACAAAATACATTACGTCACAAAAATAAATGAAGTCACAAAATACATAACGTCACAAAAATAAATGACGTCACAAAATACATAACGTCACATAAACAAATGACGTCACAAAATACATAACGTCACAAAAATAAATGACGTCACAAAAATTTATTACGTCACAAAAATAAATGACGTCACAAAATATTTAACGTCACAAAAATAAATGACGTCACAAAATACATAACGTCACAAAAATAAATGACGTCACAAAATATTTAACGACACAAAATTAAATGACGTCACAAAATACATATTTCATAAAATACATAACGTCACATAAATAAATGACGTCACAAAATACATAACGTCACAAAAACAAATGACGTCTCAAAATACATAACGTCACAAAAATAAATGACGTCACAAAATACATAACGTCACAAAAATAAATGACGTCACAAAATACAAAACGTCACAAAATACATAACGTCAAAAAATACATAACGTCATAAAAATAAATGACGTCACAAAAATTAATTACTTCACAAAATACATAATGTCACAAAAATAAATGACGTCACAAAATACATAACGTCACAAAAATTAATGACGTCACAAAATACATAACGTCACAAAAATAAATGACGTCACAAAAATTAATTACGTCACGAAATACATAACGTCGCAAAAATAAATGACGTCACAAAATACATAACGTCACAAAATACATAATCTCAAAAAAATAAATGACGTCACAAAATACATAACGTCACAAAAATAAATGACGTCACACAATACATAACGTCAAAAAAATAAATGACGTCACAAATTATTTAACGACACAAAATTAAATGACGTCACAAAATACATATTTCATAAAATACATAACGTCACAAAAATAAATGACGTCACAAAATACATAACGTCACAAAAACAAATGACGTCACAAAATACATAACGTCACAAAAATAAGTGACGTCACAAAATACATAACGTCACAAAAATAAATGACGTCACAAAATACAAAACGTCACAAAATACATAACGTCAAAAAATACATAACGTCATAAAAATAAATGACGTCACAAAAATTAATTACTTCACAAATTACATAATGTCACAAAAATAAATGACGTCACAAAATACATAACGTCACAAACTACATTACGTCACAAAAATAAATGACGTCACAAAATACATAACGTCACAAAAATAAATGATGTCACAAAATACATAACGTCACAAAAATAATTGACGTCACAAAATACATAACGTCACAAAAATAAATGACGTCACAAAATACATAACGTCACAAAAATAAATGACGTCACAAAATACATAACGTCACAAAAACAAATGACGTCACAAAATACATAACGTCACAAAAATAAATGACGTCACAAAATACATAACGTCACAAACATAAATGACGTCACAAAATACAAAACGTCACAAAATACATATCGTCAAATAATACATAACGTCACTAAAATATATGACTTCAAAAAATAAATAGCGTCACAAAAATAAATGACGTCACAAAATACATAACGTCACAAAAATAAATGACGTCACAAAAATTAATTTCTTCACAAAATACATAATGTCACAAAAATAAATTACGTCACAAAATACAGAACGTCACAAAATACATTACGTCACAAAAATAAATGACGTCACAAAATACATAACGTCACAAAAACAAATGACGTCACAAAATACATAACGTCACAAAAATAAATGACGTCAGAAAATACATAACGTCACAAAAATAAATGACGTCAAAATATACATATTTCATAAAATACATAACGTCACAAAAATAAATGACGTCACAAAATACATAATGTCACAAAAACAAATGACGTCACAAAATACATAACGTCACACAAAATAAATGACGTCACAAAATGCATAACGTCTCAAAAATAAATGATGTCACAAAATACATAACGTCACAAAATAAATGACGTCATAAAATACATAACGTCACAAAATAAATGACGTCACAAAAATTTATTACGTCACAAAAATTAATAACGTCACAAAATACATAACGTCACAAAAATAAATGACGTCACAAAAATAAATGACGTCACAAAATACATAACGTCACAAAAATAAATGAAGTCACAAAATACAAAACATCACAAAAATAAATGACGTCACAAAAATTAATTACGTTACAAAATATTTAACAACACAAAATTAAATGACGTCACAAAATACATATTTCTTAAAATACATAACGTCACAAAAATAAATGACGTCACAAAATACAGAACGTCACAAAATACATTACGTCACAAAAATAAATGAAGTCACAAAATACATAACGTCACAAAAATATATGACGTCACAAAATACATAACGTCACATAAACAAATGACGTCACAAAATACATAACGTCACAAAAAGTAAATGACGTCACAAAATGCATAACGTCACAATAATAAATAACGTCACAAAATACATAACGTCACAAAAATAAATGACGTCACAAAAATTTATTACGTCACAAAAATAAATGACGTCACAAAATATTTAACGTCACAAAAATAAATGACGTCACAAAATACATAACGTCACAAAAACAAATGACGTCACAAAATACATAAGGTCACAAAAATAAATGACGTCACAAAATACATAACGTCACAAAAATAAATGACGTCACAAAATACAAAACGTCACAAAATACATATCGTCAAATAATACATAACGTCACTAAAATATATGACTTCAAAAAATAAATAGCGTCACAAAAATAAATGACGTCACAAAATACATAACGTCACAAAAATAAATGACGTCACAAAAATTAATTTCTTCACAAAATACATAATGTCACAAAAATAAATGACGTCACAAAATACATTACGTCACAAAAATAAATGACGTCACAAAATACATAACGTCACAAAAACAAATGACGTCACAAAATACATAACGTCACAAAAATAAATGACGTCACAAAATACATAACGTCACAAAAATAAATGACGTCAAAATATACATATTTCATAAAATACATAACGTCACAAAAATAAATGACGTCACAAAATACATAATGTCACAAAAACAAATGACGTCACAAAATACATAACGTCACAAAAAATAAATGACGTCACAAAATGCATAACGTCTCAAAAATAAATGATGTCACAAAATACATAACGTCACAAAATAAATGACGTCATAAAATACATAACGTCACAAAATAAATGACGTCACAAAAATTTATTACATCACAAAAATTAATAACGTCACAAAATACATAACGTCACAAAAATAAATGACGTCACAAAAATAAATGACGTCACAAAATACATAACGTCACAAAAATAAATGAAGTCACAAAATACAAAACATCACAAAAATAAATGACGTCACAAAAATTAATTACGTTACAAAATATTTAACGACACAAAATTAAATGACGTCACAAAATACATATTTCATAAAATACATAACGTCACAAAAATAAATGACGTCACAAAATACAGAACGTCACAAAATACATTACGTCACAAAAATAAATGAAGTCACAAAATACATCACGTCACAAAAATAAATGACGTCACAAAATACATAACGTCACATAAACAAATGACGTCACAAAATACATAACGTCACAAAAAATAAATGACGTCACAAAATGCATAACGTCACAAAAATAAATAACGTCACAAAATACATAACGTCACAAAAATAAATGACGTCACAAAATATTTAACGACACAAAATTAAATGACGTCACAAAATACATATTTCATAAAATACATAACGTCACATAAATAAATGACGTCACAAAATACATAACGTCACAAAAACAAATGACGTCTCAAAATACATAACGTCACAAAAATAAATGACGTCACAAAATACATAACGTCACAAAAATAAATGACGTCACAAAATACAAAACGTCACAAAATACATAACGTCAAAAAATACATAACGTCATAAAAATAAATGACGTCACAAAAATTAATTACTTCACAAAATACATAATGTCACAAAAATAAATGACGTCACAAAATACATAACGTCACAAAAATTAATGACGTCACAAAATACATAACGTCACAAAAATAAATGACGTCACAAAAATAAATGACGTCACAAAAATTAATTACGTCACGACATACATAACGTCACAGAAATAAATGACGTCACAAAATACATAACATCACAAAATACATAATCTCAAAAAAATAAATGACGTCACAAAATACATAACGCCACAAAAATAAATGACGTCACAAAATACATAACGTCACAAAAAATAAATGACGTCACAAAATGCATAACGTCTCAAAAATAAATGATGTCACAAAATACATAACGTCACAAAATAAATGACGTCATAAAATACATAACGTCACAAAAATAAATGACGTCACAAAATACATAACGTCACAAAAATTAATGACGTCACAAAAATTAATAACGTCACAAAATACATAACGTCACAAAAATAAATGACGTCACAAAATACAGAACGTCACAAAATACATTACGTCACAAAAATAAATGACGTCACAAAATACATAACGTCACAAAAACAAATGACGTCACAAAATACATAACGTCACAAAAATTAATGACGTCACAAAAATTAATGACGTCACAAAATACATAACGTCACAAAAATAAATGACGTCACAAAAATAAATGACGTCACAAAAATTAATTACGTCACGACATACATAACGTCACAAAAATTAATGACGTCACAAAAATTAATAACGTCACAAAATACATAACGTCACAAAAATAAATGACGTCAAAATATACATATTTCATAAAATACATAACGTCACAAAAATAAATGACGTCACAAAATACATAATGTCACAAAAACAAATGACGTCACAAAATACATAACGTCACAAAAAATAAATGACGTCACAAAATGCATAACGTCTCAAAAATAAATGACGTCACAAAATGCATAACGTCTCAAAAATAAATGATGTCACAAAATACATAACGTCACAAAATAAATGACGTCATAAAATACATAACGTCACAAAATAAATGACGTCATAACAATTTATTACGTCACAAAAATTAATAACGTCACAAAATACATAACGTCACAAAAATAAATGACGTCACAAAAATAAATGACGTCACAAAAATAAATGACGTCACAAAAATAAATGACGTCACAAAATACATAACGTCACAAAAATAAATGACGTCACAAAATACATAACGTCACAAAAATAATGACGTCACAAAATACATAACGTCACAAAAATAAATGACGTCACAAAATACATAACGACATAAAAATAAATGACGTCACAAAAAT
This sequence comes from Flexamia atlantica, assembly GCA_035578135.1. Classification (NCBI taxonomy): domain Eukaryota; kingdom Metazoa; phylum Arthropoda; class Insecta; order Hemiptera; family Cicadellidae; genus Flexamia; species Flexamia atlantica. The sequence continues at coordinate 27,603 of JAQJVK010000087.1, forward strand.
TAATTTCTTCACAAAATACATAATGTCACAAAAACAAATGACGTCACAAAATACATAACGTCACAAAATACATTACGTCACAAAAATAAATGACTTCACAAAATACATAACGTCACAAAAATAAATGACGTCACAAAATACATAACGTCACAAAAACAAATGACGTCACAAAATACATAACGTCAAAAAAATAAATGACGTCACAAAATACATAACGTCACAAAAATAAATGACGTCACAAAATACAAAACGTCACAAAATACATAACGTCAAAAAATACATAACGTCATAAAAATAAATGACGTCACAAAAATTAATTACTTCACAAATTACATAGTGTCACAAAAATAAATGACGTCACAAAATACATAACGTCACAAAATACATTACGTCACAAAAATAAATGACGTCACAAAATACATAACGTCACAAAAATAAATGATGTCACAAAATACATAACGTCACAAAAATAATTGACGTCACAAAATACATAACGTCACAAAAATAAATGACGTCACAAAATACATAACGTCACAAAAATAAATGACGTCACAAAATACATAACGTCACAAAAACAAATGACGTCACAAAATACATAACGTCACAAAAATAAATGACGTCACAAAATACATAACGTCTCAAAAATAAATGACGTCACAAAATACAAAACGTCACAAAATACATAACGTCAAATAATACATAACGTCACTAAAATATATGACGTCAAAAAATAAATAGCGTCACAAAAATAAATGACGTCACAAAATACATAACGTCACAAAAATAAATTACGTCACAAAAATTAATTTCTTCACAAAATACCTAATGTCACAAAAATAAATGACGTCACAAAATACAGAACGTCACAAAATACATTACGTCACAAAAATAAATGACGTCACAAAATACATAACGTCACAAAAACAAATGACGTCACAAAATACATAACGTCACAAAAATAAATGACGTCAGAAAATACATAACGTCACAAAAATAAATGACGTCAAAATATACATATTTCATAAAATACATAACGTCACAAAAATAAATGACGTCACAAAATACAGAACGTCACAAAATACATTACGTCACAAAAATAAATGAAGTCACAAAATACATAACGTCACAAAAATAAATGACGTCACAAAATACATAACGTCACATAAACAAATGACGTCACAAAATACATAACGTCACAAAAATAAATGACGTCACAAAAATTTATTACGTCACAAAAATAAATGACGTCACAAAATATTTAACGTCACAAAAATAAATGACGTCACAAAATACATAACGTCACAAAAATAAATGACGTCACAAAATATTTAACGACACAAAATTAAATGACGTCACAAAATACATATTTCATAAAATACATAACGTCACATAAATAAATGACGTCACAAAATACATAACGTCACAAAAACAAATGACGTCTCAAAATACATAACGTCACAAAAATAAATGACGTCACAAAATACATAACGTCACAAAAATAAATGACGTCACAAAATACAAAACGTCACAAAATACATAACGTCAAAAAATACATAACGTCATAAAAATAAATGACGTCACAAAAATTAATTACTTCACAAAATACATAATGTCACAAAAATAAATGACGTCACAAAATACATAACGTCACAAAAATTAATGACGTCACAAAATACATAACGTCAAAAAAATAAATGACGTCACAAAAATTAATTACGTCACGAAATACATAACGTCGCAAAAATAAATGACGTCACAAAATACATAACGTCACAAAATACATAATCTCAAAAAAATAAATGACGTCACAAAATACATAACGTCACAAAAATAAATGACGTCACACAATACATAACGTCAAAAAAATAAATGACGTCATAAAATACATAACGTCACAAAAATAAATGACGTCACAAAATACATAACGTCACAAAAATAAATGACGTCACAAAATACATAACGACACAAAATTAAATGACGTCACAAAATACATATTTCATAAAATACATAACGTCACAAAAAAATGACGTCACAAAATACATAACGTCACAAAAATAAATGACGTCACAAAATACATAACGTCACAAAAATAAATGACGTCACAAATTATTTAACGACACAAAATTAAATGACGTCACAAAATACATAACGTCGCAAAAATAAATGACGTCACAAAATACATAACGTCACAAAATACATAATCTCAAAAAAATAAATGACGTCACAAAATACATAACGTCACAAAAATAAATGACGTCACACAATACATAACGTCAAAAAAATAAATGACGTCATAAAATACATAACGTCACAAAAATAAATGACGTCACAAAATACATAACGTCACAAAAATAAATGACGTCACAAAATACATAACGACACAAAATTAAATGACGTCACAAAATACATATTTCATAAAATACATAACGTCACAAAAAAATGACGTCACAAAATACATAACGTCACAAAAATAAATGACGTCACAAAATACATAACGTCACAAAAATAAATGACGTCACAAATTATTTAACGACACAAAATTAAATGACGTCACAAAATACATATTTCATAAAATACATAACGTCACAAAAATAAATGACGTCACAAAATACATAACGTCACAAAAACAAATGACGTCACAAAATACATAACGTCACAAAAATAAGTGACGTCACAAAATACATAACGTCACAAAAATAAATGACGTCACAAAATACAAAACGTCACAAAATACATAACGTCAAAAAATACATAACGTCATAAAAATAAATGACGTCACAAAAATTAATTACTTCACAAATTACATAATGTCACAAAAATAAATGACGTCACAAAATACATAACGTCACAAACTACATTACGTCACAAAAATAAATGACGTCACAAAATACATAACGTCACAAAAATAAATGATGTCACAAAATACATAACGTCACAAAAATAATTGACGTCACAAAATACATAACGTCACAAAAATAAATGACGTCACAAAGTACATAACGTCACAAAAATAAATGACGTGACAAAATACATAACGTCACAAAAACAAATGACGTCACAAAATACATAACGTCACAAAAATAAATGACGTCACAAAATACATAACGTCACAAACATAAATGACGTCACAAAATACAAAACGTCACAAAATACATATCGTCAAATAATACATAACGTCACTAAAATATATGACTTCAAAAAATAAATAGCGTCACAAAAATAAATGACGTCACAAAATACATAACGTCACAAAAATAAATGACGTCACAAAAATTAATTTCTTCACAAAATACATAATGTCACAAAAATAAATGACGTCACAAAATACAGAACGTCACAAAATACATTACGTCACAAAAATAAATGACGTCACAAAATACATAACGTCACAAAAACAAATGACGTCACAAAATACATAACGTCACAAAAATAAATGACGTCAGAAAATACATAACGTCACAAAAATAAATGACGTCAATATATACATATTTCATAAAATACATAACGTCACAAAAATAAATGACGTCACAAAATACATAATGTCACAAAAACAAATGACGTCACAAAATACATAACGTCACAAAAAATAAATGACGTCACAAAATGCATAACGTCTCAAAAATAAATGATGTCACAAAATACATAACGTCACAAAATAAATGACGTCATAAAATACATAACGTCACAAAATAAATGACGTCACAAAAATTTATTACGTCACAAAAATTAATAACGTCACAAAATACATAACGTCACAAAAATAAATGACGTCACAAAAATAAATGACGTCACAAAATACATAACGTCACAAAAATAAATGAAGTCACAAAATACAAAACATCACAAAAATAAATGACGTCACAAAAATTAATTACGTTACAAAATATTTAACGACACAAAATTAAATGACGTCACAAAATACATATTTCATAAAATACATAACGTCACAAAAATAAATGACGTCACAAAATACAGAACGTCACAAAATACATTACGTCACAAAAATAAATGAAGTCACAAAATACATCACGTCACAAAAATAAATGACGTCACAAAATACATAACGTCACATAAACAAATGACGTCACAAAATACATAACGTCACAAAAAATAAATGACGTCACAAAATGCATAACGTCACAAAAATAAATAACGTCACAAAATACATAACGTCACAAAAATAAATGACGTCACAAAAATTTATTACGTCACAAAAATAAATGACGTCACAAAATATTTAACGTCACAAAAATAAATGACGTCACAAAATACATAACGTCACAAAAACAAATGACGTCACAAAATACATAACGTCACAAAAATAAATGACGTCACAAAATACATAACGTCACAAAAATAAATGACGTCACAAAATACAAAACGTCACAAAATACATATCGTCAAATAATACATAACGTCACTAAAATATATGACTTCAAAAAATAAATAGCGTCACAAAAATAAATGACGTCACAAAATACATAACGTCACAAAAATAAATGACGTCACAAAAATTAATTTCTTCACAAAATACATAATGTCACAAAAATAAATGACGTCACAAAATACATTACGTCACAAAAATAAATGACGTCACAAAATACATAACGTCACAAAAACAAATGACGTCACAAAATACATAACGTCACAAAAATAAATGACGTCAGAAAATACATAACGTCACAAAAATAAATGACGTCAAAATATACATATTTCATAAAATACATAACGTCACAAAAATAAATGACGTCACAAAATACATAATGTCACAAAAACAAATGACGTCACAAAATACATAACGTCACAAAAAATAAATGACGTCACAAAATGCATAACGTCTCAAAAATAAATGATGTCACAAAATACATAACGTCACAAAATAAATGACGTCATAAAATACATAACGTCACAAAATAAATGACGTCACAAAAATTTATTACGTCACAAAAATTAATAACGTCACAAAATACATAACGTCACAAAAATAAATGACGTCACAAAAATAAATGACGTCACAAAATACATAACGTCACAAAAATAAATGAAGTCACAAAATACAAAACATCACAAAAATAAATGACGTCACAAAAATTAATTACGTTACAAAATATTTAACGACACAAAATTAAATGACGTCACAAAATACATATTTCATAAAATACATAACGTCACAAAAATAAATGACGTCACAAAATACAGAACGTCACAAAATACATTACGTCACAAAAATAAATGAAGTCACAAAATACATCACGTCACAAAAATAAATGACGTCACAAAATACATAACGTCACATAAACAAATGACGTCACAAAATACATAACGTCACAAAAAATAAATGACGTCACAAAATGCATAACGTCACAAAAATAAATAACGTCACAAAATACATAACGTCACAAAAATAAATGACGTCACAAAATATTTAACGACACAAAATTAAATGACGTCACAAAATACATATTTCATAAAATACATAACGTCACATAAATAAATGACGTCACAAAATACATAACGTCACAAAAACAAATGACGTCTCAAAATACATAACGTCACAAAAATAAATGACGTCACAAAATACATAACGTCACAAAAATAAATGACGTCACAAAATACATAACGTCAAAAAATACATAACGTCATAAAAATAAATGACGTCACAAAAATTAATTACTTCACAAAATACATAATGTCACAAAAATAAATGACGTCACAAAATACATAACGTCACAAAAATTAATGACGTCACAAAATACATAACGTCACAAAAATAAATGACGTCACAAAAATTAATTACGTCACGACATACATAACGTCACAGAAATAAATGACGTCACAAAATACATAACATCACAAAATACATAATCTTAAAAAAATAAATGACGTCACAAAATACATAACGCCACAAAAATAAATGACGTCACAAAATACATAACGTCACAAAAAATAAATGACGTCACAAAATGCATAACGTCTCAAAAATAAATGATGTCACAAAATACATAACGTCACAAAATAAATGACGTCATAAAATACATAACGTCACAAAAATAAATGACGTCACAAAATACATAACGTCACAAAAATTAATGACGTCACAAAAATTAATAACGTCACAAAATACATAACGTCACAAAAATAAATGACGTCACAAAATACAGAACGTCACAAAATACATTACGTCACAAAAATAAATGACGTCACAAAATACATAACGTCACAAAAACAAATGACGTCACAAAATACATAACGTCACAAAAATAAATGACGTCAGAAAATACATAACGTCACAAAAATAAATGACGTCAAAATATACATATTTCATAAAATACATAACGTCACAAAAATAAATGACGTCACAAAATACATAATGTCACAAAAACAAATGACGTCACAAAATACATAACGTCACAAAAAATAAATGACGTCACAAAATGCATAACGTCTCAAAAATAAATGACGTCACAAAATGCATAACGTCTCAAAAATAAATGATGTCACAAAATACATAACGTCACAAAATAAATGTCGTCATAAAATACATAACGTCACAAAATAAATGACGTCATAAAAATTTATTACGTCACAAAAATTAATAACGTCACAAAATACATAACGTCACAAAAATAAATGACGTCACAAAAATAAATGACGTCACAAAAATAAATGACGTCACAAAATACATAACGTCACAAAAATAAATGAAGTCACAAAATACAAAACATCACAAAAATAAATGACGTCACAAAAATTAATTACGTCACAAAATACATAACGTCACAAAAATAAATGACGTCACAAAATACAGAACGTCACAAAATACATTACGTCACAAAAATAAATGACGTCACAAAATACATAACGTCACAAAAACAAATGACGTCACAAAATACATAACGTCACAAAAATAAATGACGTCAGAAAATACATAACGTCACAAAAATAAATGACGTCAAAATATACATATTTCATAAAATACATAACGTCACAAAAATAAATGACGTCACAAAATACAAAACGTCACAAAATACATAACGTCAAAAAATACATAACGTCATAAAAATAAATGACGTCACAAAAATTAATTACTTCACAAAATACATAATGTCGCAAAAATAAATGACGTCACAAAATACATAACGTCACAAAAATTAATGACGTCACAATATACATAACGTCACAAAAATAAATGACGTCACAAAAATTAATTACGTCACGACATACATAACGTCACAGAAATAAATGACGTCACAAAATACATAACATCACAAAATACATAATCTCAAAAAAATAAATGACGTCACAAAATACATAACGCCACAAAAATAAATGACGTCACAAAATACATAACGTCACAAAATTAATGACGTCACAAAAATAAATGACGTCACAAAATAAGTGAAGTCACAAAAATAAATGACGTCACAAAATACATAACTTCACAAAAATAAATGACGTCACAAAATACATAACGTCACAAAATTAATGACGTCACAAAAATTAATTACGTCACAAAATACATTACGTCACAAAAATTAATTACGTCAAAAAATACATAACCTCACAAAATTAAATGACGTCACAAAATACATAACGTCACAAAAATAAATGACGTCACAAAATACATAACGTCACAAAAATAAATGACGTCACAAAATACATAACGTCACAAAAATAAATGACGTCACAAAATACATAACGTCACAAAAATAAATGACGTGACAAAAATTAATAACGTCACAAAATACATAACGTCACAAAAATAAATGACGTCACAAAATACATAACGTCACAAAAATTAATGACGTCACAAAAATTAATAACGTCACAAAATACATAACGTCACAAAAATAAATGATGTCACAAAATACAGAACGTCACAAAATACATAACGTCAAAAAATACATAACGCCACAAAAATATATGACTTCAAAAAATAAATAGCGTCAAAAAAATAAATGACGTCACAAAATACATAACGTCACATAAATAAATGACTTCACAAAAATTAATAACGTCACAAAATACATAACCTCACAAAAATAAATGACGTCACAAAATACATAACGTCACAAAAATAAATGACGTCACAAAAATTAATAACGTCACAAAATACATAACGTCACAAAAATAAATGACGTCACAAAATACATAACGTCACAAAAATTAATGACGTCACAAAATACATAACGTCACAAAAATAAATGACGTCACAAAATAAAAAACGTCACAAAATACATAACGTCAAAAAATACATAACGTCACAAAAATATATGACTTCAAAAAATAAATAGCGTCACAAAAATAAATGACGTCACAAAATACATAACGTCACAAAAATAAATGACGTCACAAAAATTAATAACGTCACAAAATACATAACGTCACAAAAATAAATGATGTCACAAAATACATAACGTCACAAAAATAAATGACGTCACAAAATATTTAACGACACAAAATTAAATGACGTCACAAAATACATATTTCATAAAATACATAACGTCACAAAAAAATGACGTCACAAAATACATAACGTCACAAAAATAAATGACGTCACAAAATACATAACGTCACAAAAATAAATGACGTCACAAATTATTTAACGACACAAAATTAAATGACGTCACAAAATACATATTTCATAAAATACATAACGTCACAAAAATAAATGACGTCACAAAATACATAACGTCACAAAAACAAATGACGTCACAAAATACATAACGTCACAAAAATAAATGACGTCACAAAATACATAACGTCACAAAAATAAATGACGTCACAAAATACAATACGTCACAAAATACATAACGTCAAAAAATACATAACGTCATAAAAATAAATGACGTCACAAAAATTAATTACTTCACAAATTACATAATGTCACAAAAATAAATGACGTCACAAAATACATAACGTCACAAAATACATTACGTCACAAAAATAAATGACGTCACAAAATACATAACGTCACAAAAATAAATGACGTCACAAAATACATAACGTCACAAAAATAAATGACGTCACAAAAATTAATTACGTCACAAAATACATAACTTCAAAAAAATAAATGACGTCACAAAATACATAACGTCACAAAATACATAACGTCACAAAAATAAATGACGTCACAAAATACATAACGCCACAAAAATAAATGACGTCACAAAATACATAACGTCACAAAAAATAAATGACGTCATAAAATGCATAACGTCTCAAAAATAAATGATGTCACAAAATACATAACGTCACAAAATAAATGACGTCATAAAATACATAACGTCACAAAAATAAATGACGTCACAAAAATTTATTACGTCACAAAAATAAATAACGTCACAAAATACATAACGTCTTAAAAATAAATGACGTCACAAAATACATAACGTCACAAAAATAAATTACGTCACAAAATACAGAACGTCACAAAATACATAACGTCAAAAAATACATAACGTCACAAAAATATATGACTTCAAAAAATAAATAGCGTCAAAAAATTAAATGACGTCACAAAATACATAACGTCACAAAAATAAATGACGTCACAAAATACAAAACGTCACAAAATACATAACGTCAAATAATACATAACGTCACAAAAATATATGACTTCAAAAAATAAATAGCGTCACAAAAATAAATGACGTCACAAAATACATAACGTCACAAAAATAAATGACGTCGAAAAATACATAACGTCACAAAAATAAATTACGTCACAAAATACATAACGTCACAAAAAAATGACGTCACAAAATACATAACGTCAAAAAAATAAATGACGTCACAAAATACATAACGTCACAAAAATAAATGACGTCACAAAATACATAACGTCACAAAAATAAATGACGTCACAAAATACATATCGTCACAAAAACAAATGACGTCACAAAATACATAACGTCACAAAAATAAATGACGTCACAAAATACATAACGTCACAAAAATAAATGACGTTACAAAATACAAAACGTCACAAAATACATAACGTCACAAAATACATAACGTCACAAAAATAAATGACGTCACAAAATACAAAACGTCACAAAATACATAACGTCAAATAATACATAACGTCACAAAAATATATGACTTCAAAAAATAAATAGCGTCACAAAAATAAATGACGTTACAAAATACAAAACGTCACAAAATACATAACGTCACAAAATACATAACCTCACAAAAATAAATGACGTCACATAATACATAACGTCACAAAAATAAATGACGTCACAAAATACATAACGTCACAAAAATAAATGACGTCATAAAATACATAACGTCACAAAAATAAATGACGTCACAAAATACATAACGTCACAAAAATAAATGACGTCACAAAAATTAATAACGTCACAAAATACATAACGTCACAAAAATAAATTACGTCACAAAATACATAACGTCACAAAAATTAATGACGTCACAAAATACATAACGTCACGAAAATAAATGACGTCACAAAATACAAAACGTCACAAAATACATAACGTCAAAAAATACATAACGTCACAAAAATATATGACTTCAAAAAATAAATAGTGTCACAAAAATAAATGACGTCACAAAATACATAACGTCACAAAAATAAATGACGTCACAAAAATTAATAACGTCACAAAATACATAACGTCACAAAAATAAATGATGTCACAAAATACATAACGTCACAAAAATAAATGACGTCACAAAATATTTAACGACACAAAATTAAATGACGTCACAAAATACATATTTCACAAAATACATAACGTCACAAAAAAAATGACGTCACAAATTACATAACGTCACAAAAATAAATGAGGTCACAAAATATATAACGTCACAAAAATAAATGACGTCACAAAATATTTAACGACACAAAATTAAATGACGTCATAAAATACATATTTCATAAAATACATAACGTCACAAAAATAAATGACGTCACAAAATACATAACGTCACAAAAATAAATGACGTCACAAAATACATAACGTCACAAAAACAAATGACGTCACAAAATACATAACGTCACAAAAATAAATGACGTCACAAAATACATATCGTCACAAAAACAAATGACGTCACAAAATACATAACGTCACAAAAATAACTGACGTCACAAAATCCATAACGTCACAAAAATAAATGACGTTACAAAATACAAAACGTCACAAAATACATAACGTCACAAAATACATAACGTCACAAAAATAAATGACGTCACAAAATACAAAACGTCACAAAATACATAACGTCAAAAAATACATAACGTCACAAAAATATATGACTTCAAAATAATAAATAGCGTCACAAAAATAAATGACGTCACAAAATACATAACGTCACATAAATAAATGACGTCACAAAAATTAATAACGTCACAAAATACATATCCTCACAAAAATAAATGACGTCACATAATACAAAACGTCACAAAAATAAATGAAGTCACAAAATACATAACGTCACAAAAATAAATGACGTCATAAAATACATAACGTCACAAAAATAAATGACGTCACAAAATACATAACGTCACAAAAATAAATGACGTCACAAAAATTAATAACGTCACAAAATACATAACGTCACAAAAATAAATGACGTCACAAAATACATAACGTCACAAAAATTAATGACGTCACAAAATACAAAACGTCACAAAATACATAACGTCAAAAAATACATAACGTCACAAAAATATATGACTTCAAAAAATAAATAGTGTCACAAAAATAAATGACGTCACAAAATACATAACGTCACAAAAATAAATGACGTCACAAAAATTAATAACGTCACAAAATACATAACGTCACAAAAATAAATGATGTCACAAAATACATAACGTCACAAAAATAAATGACGTCACAAAATATTTAACGACACAAAATTAAATTGCGTCACAAAATACATATTTCACAAAATACATAACGTCACAAAAAAATGACGTCACAAATTACATAACGTCACAAAAATAAATGAGGTCACAAAATATATAACGTCACAAAAATAAATGACGTCACAAAATATTTAACGACACAAAATTAAATGACGTCATAAAATACATATTTCATAAAATACATAACGTCACAAAAATAAATGACGTCACATAATACATAACGTCACAAAAATAATTGACGTCACAAAATACATAACGTCACAAAAATAAATGACGTCACAAACATAATGACGTCACAAAATACATATCGTCACAAAAATAAATGACGTCACAAAATACATAACGTCACAAAAATAAATGACGTCACAAAATACATAATGTCACAAAAATAAATGACGTCACAAAATACATAACGACATAAAAATAAATGACGTCACAAAAATTAATTTCTTCACAAAATACATAATGTCACAAAAACAAATGACGTCACAAAATACATAACGTCACAAAATACATTACGTCACAAAAATAAATGACGTCACAAAATACATAACGTCACAAAAATAAATGACGTCACAAAATACATAACGTCACAAAAATAAATGACGTCACAAAATACATAACGTCACAAAAATAAATGACGTCACAAAATACATAACGTCACAAAAAATAAATGAAGTCACAAAATGCATAACGTCTCAAAAATAAATGATGTCACAAAATACATAACGTCACAAAATAAATGATGTCATAAAATACATAACGTCACAAAAATAAATTACGTCACAAAAATAATTACGTCACAAAATACATAACGTCACAAAATACATAACGGCACAAAAATAAATGACGTCACAAAATACATAACGTCACAAAAATAAATGAGGTCACAAAATACATAACGTCAAAAAATAAATGACGTCACAAAATACATAACGTCACAAAAATAAATGACGTCACAAAATACATAACGTCACAAAAATTAATTACGTCACAAAATACATAACGTCTCAAAAATAAATGACGTCACAAAATACATAACGTCACAAAAATAAATGACGTCACAAAATACATAACGTCACAAAAATAAATGACGTCACAAAATACATAACGTCACAAAAATAAATGACGTCACAAAATACATAACGTCACAAAAATAATTGAGGTAACAAAATACATAACGTCACAAAATACATAACGTCACAAAAATAAATGACGTCACAAAATACGTAACCTCACAAAAATAAATGACGTCACAAAATACATAACGTCACAAAAAATAAATGAAGTCACAAAATGCATAACGTCTCAAAAATAAATGATGTCACAAAATACATAACGTCACAAAATAAATGACGTCATAAAATACATAACGTCACAAAAATAAATGACGTCACAAAAATAATTACGTCACAAAATACATAACGTCACAAAATACATAACGGCACAAAAATAAATGACGTCACAAAATACATAACGTCACAAAATACATTACGTCACAAAAATAAATGACGTCACAAAATACATAACGTCAAAAAATAAATGACGTCACAAAATACATAACGTCACAAAAATAAATGACGTCACAAAATACATAACGTCACAAAAATAAATGACGTCACAATGATAAATGACGTCACAAAATACATAACGTCACAAAAATAAATGACGTCACAAAATACAAAACGTTACAAAAATAAATGACGTCACAAAATACATAACGTCACAAAAATAAATGACGTCACAAAATACATAACGTCACAAAAAAATGACGTCACAAAATACATAACGTCACAAAAATAAATGACGTCACAAAATACATAAGGTCACAAAAATAAATGACGTCACAAAATATTTAACGACACAAAATTAAATGACGTCACAAAATACATATATCATAAAATACATAACGTCAAAAAAATAAATGACGTCACAAAATACATAACGTCACAAAAATAAATGACGTCACAAAATACATAACGTCACATAAACAAATGACGTCACAAAATACATAACGTCACAAAAAATAAATGACGTCACAAAATGCATAACGTCACAAAAATAAATAACGTCACAAAATACATAACGTCACAAAAATAAATGACGTCACAAAATATTTAACGTCACAAAATTAAATGACGTCACAAAATACATATTTCATAAAATACATAACGTCACATAAATAAATGACGTCACAAAATACATAACGTCACAAAAACAAATGACGTCTCAAAATACATAACGTCACAAAAATAAATGACGTCACAAAATACATAACGTCACAAAAATAAATGACGTCACAAAATACAAAACGTCACAAAATACATAACGTCAAAAAATACATAACGTCATAAAAATAAATGACGTCACAAAAATTAATTACTTCACAAAATACATAATGTCACAAAAATAAATGACGTCACAAAATACATAACGTCACAAAAATTAATGACGTCACAAAATACATAACGTCACAAAAATAAATGACGTCACAAAAATTAATTACGTCACGACATACATAACGTCACAGAAATAAATGACGTCACAAAATACATAACATCACAAAATACATAATCTCAAAAAAATAAATGACGTCACAAAATACATAACGCCACAAAAATAAATGACGTCACAAAATACATAACGTCACAAAAAATAAATGACGTCACAAAATGCATAACGTCTCAAAAATAAATGATGTCACAAAATACATAACGTCACAAAATAAATGACGTCATAAAATACATAACGTCACAAAAATAAATGACGTCACAAAATACATAACGTCACAAAAATTAATGACGTCACAAAAATTAATAACGTCACAAAATACATAACGTCACAAAAATAAATGACGTCACAAAATACAGAACGTCACAAAATACATTACGTCACAAAAATAAATGACGTCACAAAATACATAACGTCACAAAAACAAATGACGTCACAAAATACATAACGTCACAAAAATAAATGACGTCAGAAAATACATAACGTCACAAAAATAAATGACGTCAAAATATACATATTTCATAAAATACATAACGTCACAAAAATAAATGACGTCACAAAATACATAATGTCACAAAAACAAATGACGTCACAAAATACATAACGTCACAAAAAATAAATGACGTCACAAAATGCATAACGTCTCAAAAATAAATGACGTCACAAAATGCATAACGTCTCAAAAATAAATGATGTCACAAAATACATAACGTCACAAAATAAATGACGTCATAAAATACATAACGTCACAAAATAAATGACGTCACAAAAATTTATTACGTCACAAAAATTAATAACGTCACAAAATACATAACGTCACAAAAATAAATGACGTCACAAAAATAAATGACGTCACAAAATACATAACGTCACAAAAATAAATGAAGTCACAAAATACAAAACATCACAAAAATAAATGACGTCACAAAAATTAATTACGTCACAAAATACATAACGTCACAAAAATAAATGACGTCACAAAATACAGAACGTCACAAAATACATTACGTCACAAAAATAAATGACGTCACAAAATACATAACGTCACAAAAACAAATGACGTCACAAAATATATAACGTCACAAAAATAAATGACGTCAGAAAATACATAACGTCACAAAAATAAATGACGTCAAAATATACATATTTCATAAAATTACATAACGTCACAAAAATAAATGACGTCACAAAATACAAAACGTCACAAAATACATAACGTCAAAAAATACATAACGTCATAAAAATAAATGACGTCACAAAAATTAATTACTTCACAAAATACATAATGTCACAAAAATAAATGACGTCACAAAATACATAACGTCACAAAAATTAATGACGTCACAAAATACATAACGTCACAAAAATAAATGACGTCACAAAAATTAATTACGTCACGACATACATAACGTCACAGAAATAAATGACGTCACAAAATACATAACATCACAAAATACATAATCTCAAAAAAATAAATGACGTCACAAAATACATAACGCCACAAAAATAAATGACGTCACAAAATACATAACGTCACAAAATTAATGACGTTACAAAAATAAATGACGTCACAAAATAAGTGAAGTCACAAAAATAAATGACGTCACAAAATACATAACTTCACAAAAATAAATGACGTCACAAAATACATAACGTCACAAAATTAATGACATCACAAAAATTAATTACGTCACAAAATACATTACGTCACAAAAATTAATTACGTCAAAAAATACATAACCTCACAAAAATAAATGACGTCACAAAATACATAACGTCACAAAAATAAATGACGTCACAAAATACATAACGTCACAAAAATAAATGACGTCACAAAATACATAACGTCACAAAAATAAATGACGTCACAAAATACATAACGTCACAAAAATAAATGACGTCACAAAAATTAATAACGTCACAAAATACATAACGTCACAAAAATAAATGACGTCACAAAATACATAACGTCACAAAAATTAATGACGTCACAAAAATTAATAACGTCACAAAATACATAACGTCACAAAAATAAATGATGTCACAAAATACAGAACGCCACAAAATACATAACGTCAAAAAATACATAACGCCACAAAAATATATGACTTCAAAAAATAAATAGCCTCAAAAAAATAAATGACGTCACAAAATACATAACGTCACATAAATAAATGACGTCACAAAAATTAATAACGTCACAAAATACATAACCTCACAAAAATAAATGACGTCACAAAATACATAACGTCACAAAAATAAATGACGTCACAAAAATTAATAACGTCACAAAATACATAACGTCACAAAAATAAATGACGTCACAAAATACATAACGTCAAAAAAATTAATGACGTCACAAAATACATAACGTCACAAAAATAAATGACGTCACAAAATAAAAAACGTCACAAAATACATAACGTCAAAAAATACATAACGTCACAAAAATATATGACTTAAAAAAATAAATAGTGTCACAAAAATAAATGACGTCACAAAATACATAACGTCACAAAAATAAATGACGTCACAAAAATTAATAACGTCACAAAATACATAACGTCACAAAAATAAATGATGTCACAAAATACATAACGTCACAAAAATAAATGACGTCACAAAATATTTAACGACACAAAATTAAATGACGTCACAAAATACATATTTCACAAAATACATAACGTCACAAAAAAAATGACGTCACAAATTACATAACGTCACAAAAATAAATGAGGTCACAAAATATATAACGTCACAAAAATAAATGACGTCACAAAATATTTAACGACACAAAATTAAATGACGTCATAAAATACATATTTCATAAAATACATAACGTCACAAAAATAAATGACGTCACAAAATTCATAACGTCACAAAAATAAATGACGTCACAAAATACATAACGTCACAAAAACAAATGACGTCACAAAATACATAACGTCACAAAAATAAATGACGTCACAAAATACATATCGTCACAAAAACAAATGACGTCACAAAATACATAACGTCACAAAAATAACTGACGTCACAAAATCCATAACGTTACAAAAATAAATGACGTTACAAAATACAAAACGTCACAAAATACATAACGTCACAAAATACATAACGTCACAAAAATAAATGACGTCACAAAATACAAAACGTCACAAAATACATAACGTCAAAAAATACATAACGTCACAAAAATATATGACTTCAAAAAATAAATAGCGTCACAAAAATAAATGACGTCACAAAATACATAACGTCACATAAATAAATGACGTCACAAAAATTAATAACGTCACAAAATACATAACCTCACAAAAATAAATGACGTCACATAATACATAACGTCACAAAAATAAATGAAGTCACAAAATACATAACGTCACAAAAATAAATGACGTCATAAAATACATAACGTCACAAAAATAAATGACGTCACAAAATACATAACGTCACAAAAATAAATGACGTCACAAAAATTAATAACGTCACAAAATACATAACGTCACAAAAATAAATGACGTCACAAAATACATAACGTCACAAAAATTAATGACGTCACAAAATACAAAACGTCACAAAATACATAACGTCAAAAAATACATAACGTCACAAAAATATATGACTTCAAAAAATAAATAGTGTCACAAAAATAAATGACGTCACAAAATACATAACGTCACAAAAATAAATGACGTCACAAAAATTAATAACGTCACAAAATACATAACGTCACAAAAATAAATGATGTCACAAAATACATAACGTCACAAAAATAAATGACGTCACAAAATATTTAACGACACAAAATTAAATTGCGTCACAAAATACATATTTCACAAAATACATAACGTCACAAAAAAATGACGTCACAAATTACATAACGTCACAAAAATAAATGAGGTCACAAAATATATAACGTCACAAAAATAAATGACGTCACAAAATATTTAACGACACAAAATTAAATGACGTCATAAAATACATATTTCATAAAATACACAACGTCACAAAAATAAATGACGTCACATAATACATAACGTCACAAAAATAATTGACGTCACAAAATACATAACGTCACAAAAATAAATGACGTCACAAACAGAATGACGTCACAAAATACATATCGTCACAAAAATAAATGACGTCACAAAATACATAACGTCACAAAAATAAATGACGTCACAAAATACATAACGTCACAAAAATAAATGACGTCACAAAATACATAACGACATAAAAATAAATGACGTCACAAAAATTAATTTCTTCACAAAATACATAATGTCACAAAAACAAATGACGTCACAAAATACATAACGTCACAAAATACATTACGTCACAAAAATAAATGACGTCACAAAATACATAACGTCACAAAAATAAATGACGTCACAAAATACATAACGTCACAAAAATAAATGACGTCACAAAATACATAACGTCACAAAAATAAATGACGTCACAAAATACATAACGTCACAAAAAATAAATGAAGTCACAAAATGCATAACGTCTCAAAAATAAATGATGTCACAAAATACATAACGTCACAAAATAAATGATGTCATAAAATACATAACGTCACAAAAATAAATGACGTCACAAAAATAATTACGTCACAAAATACATAACGTCACAAAATACATAACGGCACAAAAATAAATGACGTCACAAAATACATAACGTCACAAAAATAAATGAGGTCACAAAATACATAACGTCAAAAAATAAATGACGTCACAAAATACATAACGTCACAAAAATAAATGACGTCACAAAATACATAACGTCACAAAAATTAATTACGTCACAAAATACATAACGTCTCAAAAATAAATGACGTCACAAAATACATAACGTCACAAAAATAAATGACGTCACAAAATACATAACGTCACAAAAATAAATGACGTCACAAAATACATAACGTCACAAAAATAAATGACGTCACAAAATACATAACGTCACAAAAATAATTGAGGTAACAAAATACATAACGTCACAAAATACATAACGTCACAAAAATAAATGACGTCACAAAATACGTAACCTCACAAAAATAAATGACGTCACAAAATACATAACGTCACAAAAAATAAATGAAGTCACAAAATGCATAACGTCTCAAAAATAAATGATGTCACAAAATACATAACGTCACAAAATAAATGACGTCATAAAATACATAACGTCACAAAAATAAATGACGTCACAAAAATAATTACGTCACAAAATACATAACGTCACAAAATACATAACGGCACAAAAATAAATGACGTCACAAAATACATAACGTCACAAAAAAATGACGTCACAAAATACAAAACGTCACAAAATACATAACGTCAAAAAATACATAACGTCACAAAAATATATGACTTCAAAAAATAAATAGCGTCACAAAAATAAATGACGTCACAAAATACATAACGTCACATAAATAAATGACGTCACAAAAATTAATAACGTCACAAAATACATAACCTCACAAAAATAAATGACGTCACAAAAATTAATAACGTCACAAAATACATAACGTCACAAAAATAAATGATGTCACAAAATACATAACGTCACAAAAATAAATGACGTCACAAAATATTTAACGACACAAAATTAAATTGCGTCACAAAATACATATTTCACAAAATACATAACGTCACAAAAATATATGACTTCAAAAAATAAATAGCGTCACAAAAATAAATGACGTCACAAAATACATACCGTCACATAAATAAATGACGTCACAAAAATTAATAACGTCACAAAATACATAACCTCACAAAAATAAATGACGTCACATAATACATAACGTCACAAAAATAAATGAAGTCACAAAATACATAACGTCACAAAAATAAATGACGTCATAAAATACATAACGTCACAAAAATAAATGACGTCACAAAATACATAACGTCACAAAAATAAATGACGTCACAAAAATTAATAACGTCACAAAATACATAACGTCACAAAAATAAATGACGTCACAAAATACATAACGTCACAAAAATTAATGACGTCACAAAATACAAAACGTCACAAAATACATAACGTCAAAAAATACATAACGTCACAAAAATATATGACTTCAAAAAATAAATAGTGTCACAAAAATAAATGACGTCACAAAATACATAACGTCACAAAAATAAATGACGTCACAAAAATTAATAACGTCACAAAATACATAACGTCACAAAAATAAATGATGTCACAAAATACATAACGTCACAAAAATAAATGACGTCACAAAATATTTAACGACACAAAATTAAATTGCGTCACAAAATACATATTTCACAAAATACATAACGTCACAAAAAAATGACGTCACAAATTACATAACGTCACAAAAATAAATGAGGTCACAAAATATATAACGTCACAAAAATAAATGACGTCACAAAATATTTAACGACACAAAATTAAATGACGTCATAAAATACATATTTCATAAAATACATAACGTCACAAAAATAAATGACGTCACATAATACATAACGTCACAAAAATAATTGACGTCACAAAATACATAACGTCACAAAAATAAATGACGTCACAAACAGAATGACGTCACAAAATACATATCGTCACAAAAATAAATGACGTCACAAAATACATAACGTCACAAAAATAAATGACGTCACAAAATACATAACGTCACAAAAATAAATGACGTCACAAAATACATAACGACATAAAAATAAATGACGTCACAAAAATTAATTTCTTCACAAAATACATAATGTCACAAAAACAAATGACGTCACAAAATACATAACGTCACAAAATACATTACGTCACAAAAATAAATGACGTCACAAAATACATAACGTCACAAAAATAAATGACGTCACAAAATACATAACGTCACAAAAATAAATGACGTCACAAAATACATAACGTCACAAAAATAAATGACGTCACAAAATACATAACGTCACAAAAAATAAATGAAGTCACAAAATGCATAACGTCTCAAAAATAAATGATGTCACAAAATACATAACGTCACAAAATAAATGATGTCATAAAATACATAACGTCACAAAAATAAATGACGTCACAAAAATAATAACGTCACAAAATACATAACGTCACAAAATACATAACGGCACAAAAATAAATGACGTCACAAAATACATAACGTCACAAAAATAAATGAGGTCACAAAATACATAACGTCAAAAAATAAATGACGTCACAAAATACATAACGTCACAAAAATAAATGACGTCACAAAATACATAACGTCACAAAAATTAATTACGTCACAAAATACATAACGTCTCAAAAATAAATGACGTCACAAAATACATAACGTCACAAAAATAAATGACGTCACAAAATACATAACGTCACAAAAATAAATGACGTCACAAAATACATAACGTCACAAAAATAAATGACGTCACAAAATACATAACGTCACAAAAATAATTGAGGTAACAAAATACATAACGTCACAAAATACATAACGTCACAAAAATAAATGACGTCACAAAATACGTAACCTCACAAAAATAAATGACGTCACAAAATACATAACGTCACAAAAAATAAATGAAGTCACAAAATGCATAACGTCTCAAAAATAAATGATGTCACAAAATACATAACGTCACAAAATAAATGACGTCATAAAATACATAACGTCACAAAAATAAATGACGTCACAAAAATAATTACGTCACAAAATACATAACGTCACAAAATACATAACGGCACAAAAATAAATGACGTCAAAAAATACATAACGTCACAAAAATAAATGAGGTCACAAAATACATAACGTCAAAAAATAAATGACGTCACAAAATACATAACGTCACAAAAATAAATGACGTCACAAAATACATAATGTCACAAAAATAAATGACGTCACAATGATAAATGACGTCACAAAATACATAACGTCACAAAAATAAATGACGTCACAAAATACAAAACGTTACAAAAATAAATGACGTCACAAAATACATAACGTCACAAAAATAAATGACGTCACAAAATACATAACGTCACAAAAAAATGACGTCACAAAATACATAACGTCACAAAAATAAATGACGTCACAAAATACATAAGGTCACAAAAATAAATGACGTCACAAAATATTTAACGACACAAAATTAAATGACGTCACAAAATACATATTTCATAAAATACATAACGTCAAAAAAATAAATGACGTCACAAAATACATAACGTCACAAAAATAAATGACGTCACAAAATACATAACGTCACAAAAACAAATGACGTCACAAAATACATAACGTCACAAAAATAAATTACGTCACAAAATACAGAACGTCACAAAATACATAACGTCAAAAAATACATAACGTCACAAAAATATATGACTTCAAAAAATAAATAGCGTCAAAAAAATAAATGACGTCACAAAATACATAACGTCACAAAAATAAATGACGTCACAAAAATTAATAACGTCACAAAATACATAACGTCAAAAAAATAAATGATGTCACAAAATACATAACGTCACAAAAATAAATGACGTCACAAAATAATTAACGACACCAAATTAAATGACGTCACAAAATACATATTTTAAAAAATACATAACGTCACGAAAAAATGACGTCACAAAATACATAACGTCACAAAAATAATTGACGTCACAAAATACATAACGTCACAAAAATAAATGACGTCACAAAATACATAACGTCACAAAAATAAATGACGTCACAAAATACATAACGTCACAAAAACAAATGACGTCACAAAATACATAACGTCACAAAAATAAATGAGGTCACAAAATATAAAACGTCACAAAAATAAATGACGTCACAAAATATTTAACGACACAAAATTAAATGACGTCATAAAATACATATTTCATAAAATACATAACGTCACAAAAATAAATGACGTCACATAATACATAACGTCACAAAAATAATTGACGTCACAAAATACATAACGTCACAAAAATAAATGACGTCACAAACATAATGACGTCACAAAATACATATCGTCACAAAAATAAATGACGTCACAAAATACATAACGTCACAAAAATAAATGACGTCACAAAATACATAACGTCACAAAAATAAATGACGTCACAAAATACATAACGACATAAAAATAAATGACGTCACAAAAATTAATTTCTTCACAAAATACATAATGTCACAAAAACAAATGACGTCACAAAATACATAACGTCACAAAATACATTACGTCACAAAAATAAATGACGTCACAAAATACATAACGTCACAAAAATAAATGACGTCACAAAATACATAACGTCACAAAAATAAATGACGTCACAAAATACATAACGTCACAAAAATAAATGACGTCACAAAATACATAACGTCACAAAAAATAAATGAAGTCACAAAATGCATAACGTCTCAAAAATAAATGATGTCACAAAATACATAACGTCACAAAATAAATGACGTCATAAAATACATAACGTCACAAAAATAAATGACGTCACAAAATACATAACGTCACAAAAATAAATGACGTCACAAAATACATAACGTCACAAAAATAAATGACGTCACAAAATACATAACGTCACAAAAATAAATGACGTCACAAAATACATAACGTCACAAAAATAATTGAGGTAACAAAATACATAACGTCACAAAATACATAACGTCACAAAAATAAATGACGTCACAAAATACGTAACCTCACAAAAATAAATGACGTCACAAAATACATAACGTCACAAAAAATAAATGAAGTCACAAAATGCATAACGTCTCAAAAATAAATGATGTCACAAAATACATAACGTCACAAAATAAATGACGTCATAAAATACATAACGTCACAAAAATAAATTACGTCACAAAATACAGAACGTCACAAAATACATAACGTCAAAAAATACATAACGTCACAAAAATATATGACTTCAAAAAATAAATAGCGTCAAAAAAATAAATGACGTCACAAAATACATAACGTCACAAAATACATAACGGCACAAAAATAAATGACGTCAAAAAATACATAACGTCACAAAAATAAATGAGGTCACAAAATACATAACGTCAAAAAATAAATGACGTCACAAAATACATAACGTCACAAAAATAAATGACGTCACAAAATACATAACGTCACAAAAATAAATGACGTCACAATGATAAATGACGTCACAAAATACATAACGTCACAAAAATAAATGACGTCACAAAATACAAAACGTTACAAAAATAAATGACGTCACAAAATACATAACGTCACAAAAATAAATGACGTCACAAAATACATAACGACACAAAAAAATGACGTCACAAAATACATAACGTCACAAAAATAAATGACGTCACAAAATACATAAGGTCACAAAAATAAATGACGTCACAAAATATTTAACGACACAAAATTAAATGACGTCACAAAATACATATTTCATAAAATACATAACGTCAAAAAAATAAATGACGTCACAAAATACATAACGTCACAAAAATAAATGACGTCACAAAATACATAACGTCACAAAAACAAATGACGTCACAAAATACATAACGTCACAAAAATAAATTACGTCACAAAATACAGAACGTCACAAAATACATAACGTCAAAAAATACATAACGTCACAAAAATATATGACTTCAAAAAATAAATAGCGTCAAAAAAATAAATGACGTCACAAAATACATAACGTCACAAAAATAAATGACGTCACAAAAATTAATAACGTCACAAAATACATAACGTCACAAAAATAAATGATGTCACAAAATACATAACGTCACAAAAATAAATGACGTCACAAAATAATTAACGACACCAAATTAAATGACGTCACAAAATACATATTTTGAAAAATACATAACGTCACGAAAAAATGACGTCACAAAATACATAACGTCACAAAAATAATTGACGTCACAAAATACATAACGTCACAAAAATAAATGACGTCACAAAATACATAACGTCACAAAAATAAATGACGTCACAAAATACATAACGTCACAAAAACAAATGACGTCACAAAATACATAACGTCACAAAAATAAATGACGTCACAAAATACATAATGTCACAAAAATAAATGACGTCACAAAATACAAAACGTCACAAAAAACATAACGTCAAATAATACATAAAGTCACAAAAATATATGACTTCAAAAAATAAATAGCGTCACAAAAATAAATGACGTCACAAAATACATAACGTCACGAAAATAAATGACGTCACAAACATAATGACGTCACAAAATACATATCGTCACAAAAATAAATGACGTCACAAAATACATAACGTCACAAAAATAAATGACGTCACAAAATACATAACGTCACAAAAATAAATGACGTCACAAAATACATAACGTCACAAAAATAAATGACGTCACAAAATACATAACGACATAAAAAAAATGACGTCACAAAAATTAATTTCTTCACAAAATACATAATGTCACAAAAATAAATGACGTCACAAAATACATAACGTCACAAAATACATTATGTCACACAAATAAATGACGTCACAAAATACATAACGTCACAAAAATAAATGACGTCACAAAATACATAACGTCACAAAAATAAATGACGTCACAAAAATTAATTACGTCACAAAATACATAACGTCTCAAAAATAAATGACGTCACAAAATACATAACGTCACAAAAATAAATGACGTCACAAAATACATAACGTCACAAAAATAAATGACGTCACAAAATACATAACGTCACAAAAATAAATGACGTCACAAAATACATAACGTCACAAAAATAATTGAGGTAACAAAATACATAACGTCACAAAATACATAACGTCACAAAAATAAATGACGTCACAAAATACGTAACGTCACAAAAATAAATTACGTCAGTAGGGGGGTTTGGTCACCGCTGGGTCCGAGCTGACTCAGCGGTTTTTAAAATGCTGAATTGCAGATTTGGAATTGGTAAAAACTGATTTGAATTGAGGAAAAATCTTTCAAGGTACTTTATTTGTCCGTAAGTTTCTAAAGATTAGTTTGGTATTATTTAATAAACAGACAATACAAAGTAAACAAATTATAAACCAAATTTTGTAATAAACTATTATATTGATCCGTAAGTCCCGGCCGCGGTGTCGGAGCAGCGCGGCGCGGCGGCCGGACGGCTACTGCGGCCGACATGTGACACCGCGCGGCTGGTCAGCGCTTCTCACGCCGCGGCCGCGGAGTTCATTCACGGCCCTCGGTCGTTCACATAGATCTCGGATGACCAGCTGGTAATCATTGATGAAGATTGAACATCAGTTGCTCGCTTTGCATCGAAGAGGAAACATTGCTGCTCTAGTCAAGCTAACAAAGTTTATAAACAGTTTTAATAATTGGCATCGTTTCTTCCACAAGCAAAGAGGTAAGACATTCTATCAAAGATTTATTTACAAAAGTAATATTGTTTCAAAGACTTCAAATCATAAAATATCAACTAGTTAAATATTTTCAAATAATGTTTCACTACATTTTCTTTTAGGAATATTTGTAAAGTCCCACCGTTAGAGTTATTTGTTACATGATTGTAAACTTTTGTATTATGGACATTTAAATTTTATCAGAATGTCTATACTTTGAGATTTACACATTTATTACCTATTTAGGATTAATAGTTTAAAACTTAGGGAGTAACTGGAATATTAAAAATTAATTATATGTCCACTGTAATCAATGGAAATAATTTTTATAAATACATGGCTTCTGATTGGTCGGGCGTGGGCCAATCAGAAGGCGAACCGCGGGGATAAAAGAGGGGTCGTCACAATGAACAGCGCAGTTAACAGCATGCCTTACTAACGGTAGCATTGGGGGTGCTTGGGTACTAACAATTATGAATTAAGTTAGAATTAAGAATTGTCACTAAGTTAGTTATCCAATGAAATGTTTCTATTAAATTAGTTAAAATAATGTATACGTAGAAATAATCTTTAGATTAGTATTAAGTAAACTGTGATCTTAGAATTCTTGTCAATAGTCCAGAGGAACGAAGCCCTAGAGGCGGGTATTGACCAGAGGCTTGCAACAAGATTCTAAGACAAGTATTTAACAATTTGTAAAAGCTTATTATTAAGTGAAGTATTGAACACTTAGAAATCTTGCCAATAGTCCAGAGGAACGAAGCCCTCGAGGCGGGTGTTGACCAGAGGCTTGCAGCAAGATTCTAAGACTAACTATTTTGAAACAATTACTTTCAAAATTAATGTTAAAAATTATTTGATGACTAAATTTTTATAACATAGAATTTTTGCTAACAGTCCAGAGGAACGAAGCCCTAGAGGCGGGTTTTGACCAGAGACTTGTAGCAAGATTATTAGACATTTATTTAAAATAATGTTAAACAATTTGTAAAAGATTATTATTAAGTGAAGTATGAACACTTAAAATCTTGCCTATAGTCCAGAGGAACGAAGCCCTAGAGGCGGGTTTTGACCAGAGGCTTGTAGCAAGATTATTTTATAATTATTTAAATTTCAAGTTAAACAATGTGTAAAAGATTATTATAAACTGGATTGTATTAACACTGAGAAATCTTGCTAATAGTCCAGAGGAACGAAGCCCTCGAAGTGGGTGTTGACCAGAGGCTTGCAGCAAGATTATTTTATAATTATTTAAATTTCAAGTTAAACAATGTGTAAAAACTGGATTGTATTAACACTTAGAAATCTTGCTAATTGTCCAGAGGAACGAAGCCCTAGAGGCGGGTGTTGACCAGAGGCTTGCAGCAAGATTCTAAGACTAACTATTTTGAAACAATTACTTTCAAAATAATGTTAAAAATTATTTGATGACTAAATATTTATAACATAGAATTTTTGCTAACAGTCCAGAGGAACGAAGCCCTAGAGGCGGGTTTTGACCAGAGACTTGTAGCAAGATTATTAGACATTTATTTAAAATAATGTTAAACAATTTGTAAAAGATTATTATTAAGTGAAGTATGAACACTTAAAATCTTGCCTATAGTCCAGAGGAACGAAGCCCTACAGGCGGGTTTTGACCAGAGGCTAGCAGCAAGATTATTTTATAATTATTTAAATTTCAAGTTAAACAATTTGTAAAAGATTATTATAAACTGGATTGTATTAACACTTAGAAATCTTGCTAATAGTCCAGAGGAACGAAGCCCTCGAGGTGGGTGTTGACCAGAGGCTTGCAGCAAGATTATTTTATAATTATTTAAATTTCAAGTTAAACAATGTGTAAAAACTGGATTGTATTAACACTTAGAAATCTTGCTAATAGTCCAGAGGAACGAAGCCCTAGAGGCGGGTGTTGACCAGAGGCTTGCTGCAAGATTTTAAGACTAACTATTTTGAAACAATTACTTTCAAAATTAAATGTTAAAAATAAAAATTATTTAATAACTAAATTTATATGACATAGAATTCTTGCTAACAGTCCAGAGGAACGAAGCCCTAGAGGCGGGTGTTGACCAGAGGCTTGCAGCAGAATTCTAAGACAAATTACTTTGAAAAATATTACTTTAAAATAAATGTTTTAAGAAATCAATAACTATTTAATAACTAAATCATCATGATTGAAAAAATTCTTGCCAATAGTCCAGAGGAACGAAGCCCTAGAGGCGGGTTTTGACCAGAGGCTTGCAGCAAGATTGTTATATAATTATTTAAAATTCATGTTAAACAACGTGTAAAAGATTATTATACAGTGGATTATTAACACTTAGAAATCTTGCCAATAGTCCAGAGGAACGAAGCCCTAGAGGCGGGTTTTGACCAGAGGCTTGCAGCAAGATTATTATATAATTATTTAAAATTCATTTTAAACAAAGTGTAAAAGATTATTATACAGTGGATTATTAACACTTAGAAATCTTGCCAATAGTCCAGAGGAACGAAGCCCTCGAGGCGGGAGTTGACCAGAGGCTTGCAGCAAGATTCTAAGACTAACTATTTTGAAACAATTACTTTCAAAATTAATGTAAAAAATTATTTGATGACTAAATTTTTATAACATAGAATTTTTGCTAACAGTCCAGAGGAACGAAGCCCTTGAGGCGGGTTTTGACCAGAGGCTTGCAGCAAGATTGTTTTATAATTATTCAAAATTCATGTTAAACAATGTGTAAAAAATTATTATAAAGTGGATTATTAACACTTAGAAATCTTGCCAATAGTCCAGAGGAACGAAGCCCTCGAGGCGGGTGTTGACCAGAGGCTTGCAGCAAGATTCTAAGACTATTTTGAAACAATTACTATCAAAATTAATTTTAAAAATTATTTGATAGCTATATTTTCATGACACAATTTTTGCTAGCAGTCCAGAGGAACGAAGCCCTGGAGGCGGGTTTTGACCAGAGGCTTGCAGCAATATTATTTTATAACTATTTAAAATTCATGTTAAATAATGTGTATGAGATTATTTGGAAAGTGGATTATTAACACTTAGAAATCTTGCCAATAGTCCAGAGGAACGAAGCCCTCGAGGCGGGTGTTGACCAGAGGCTTGCAGCAAGATTTTAAGACTAACTATTTTGAAACAATTACTTTAAAAATTAATGTTAAAAACTATTTTATAACTAAATTTTTATGACATAGAATTTTTGCTAGCAGTCTAGAGGAACGAAGCCCTAGAGGCGGGTTTTGACCAGAGGCTTGCAGCAAGATTCTAAGACTAACTATTTTGAAACAATTACTTTCAAAATTAATGTAAAAATTATTTGATGACTAAATTTTTATAACATAGAATTTTTGCTAACAGTCCAGAGGAACGAAGCCCTAGAGGCGGGTTTTGACCAGAGGCTTGTAGCAAGATTCTAAGACATTTATTTAGAATAATGCTAAACAATTTGTAAAAGATTATTATTAAGTGACGTATGAACACTTAAACATCTTGCCTATAGTCCAGAGGAACGAAGCCCTCGAGGTGGGTGTTGACCAGAGGCTTGCAGCAAGATTATTTTATAATTATTTAACTTTCAAGTTAAACAATGTGTAAAAGATTATTATAAACTGGATAGTATTAACACTTAGAAATCTTGCTAACAGTCCAGAGGAACGAAGCCCTAGAGGCGGGTGTTGACCAGAGGCTTGCAGCAAGATTCTAAGACAAACTATTTTAAACCAATTAATTTCAAAATTAATGTTAAAAAGTAGTTATTTCATAACTAAATTTTTATGAAATTGAGTTCTTACCAAAGTCCAGAGGAACGAAACCCTAGAGGCGGGTGTTGACCAGAGACTTGCAGCAGGATTCTAAGAAAAAATACTTTAAAAGATTGACTTATGAAATTAATATTTGAAAGATTGTAACTTTTATTTTTATTACTAATGCAAAAGAAAATAAAAAATTCAATAATTGATTAATAACTGAAAACAAAATGTTCATGACAATTAAGCAAGATATAAATTTTATCCTTGTTAAAATCCCAACGTAATGAAGCCTTTTGATCTGATTTATTGTTTAAAGTAAAAAGAAAATTAGCCTAACTAATTGCTTGTTTCATAATAATGGTTTACACTCACATACCAATATGAGATTCTCTTAAAATTACAAATAATAATATTACAAACCAAACTTTCAAATTTAAATAATGACACTCAACATTTTAAAACAAATATTATCATTTTAATTTTGTCAATACCGATCGAATAACGAAGTCTGTTGTAAAAATTCTAAGTTGAAAAATAAACATGGTTTCTACGACTTTAATGAACATTTGTTAAAATAAATAAGTAATTAATTCATTATTAGATTGTTTGGTAATGATAATGAACTTATTTCCATTCCTTCAATTCCTTCCATTCCTAATTTGTGAGCTTGGTCATGTCTGTTTGCAAATAGATTTTCCTTTATGGTGCACCTTTTTGCTTAATGCAATAATAAAAAATTATCATTAATATCGGACATGGTTAAGCACACTTTAAGCCCCGAATGAGGAAGCTGTTGCTTACGGATCCACCTCATTCGGGGCTCTATTTTTTTAATAATCGAGTGACCTTGACATACATTTTGTAAAACAGAAAGATATATTAATTTTAAATTTTGATGATCTAGCATAAAAGTGGGGATGCTAAAGGGTATAAAGGGAGAGATTGTCAGCTGTAGTAGTACTATCCTGTTGTCTGTTGCAGCATGATGGAGGATCCTTGTCTGAGGAAATCGACAATGCCACGGCCTGTGCTTGCCCCTAGTAAAAATTCGATAGAAACAAACATGGAAAATCAATTAGAAAAAGATTTAGAAATAAGTGACAGTGAGATAAACGAGACAACAACATCAGTTCAAGATTTACTTTCCCTGATGGTGGAGGAAGCAGTAGGAGAAAGCCTGGAGAAGAAGAAAATTGAAGAAAAGTTGGAAAGAGATGAATCGGAAAAGATGAAAAAAGAAAATCAGTTGGAGAAAAAACATTTAGAAGGAAAACCAGAGAAAAAAATGGCAAAGAAACGGATTTTGAGCAAAGAATTTGTATCAGATGAAGAAGAAAACGTGGACGAGCCTCCAAGGAAAACCATTTTGATTTCACCTAGAGGCAAAAACCAATGCCGTCACATTTATGTGAACAAACCCAGAAAAGGTGAGAGATGTACAAACCTCACGGACCATCACTTTTGCTCATCACACTTGAAAAAAGAAGAGAAAAAAGAAGGTTTGAAAGATAAAATCAAATTGGCTCACGACCAAAAGGAACTTAGAGATGTAAAAATAGCCAATCAGGAAATAACAACGAAGCTTGATTACATACTCAAACAATTGCCTGAAAACGAGAAAAAAATGAAAATAAAAATTGAACAATTGGAAAAAACGATTGAAAAATTACAAAACAGTGAACAAACCACCACAAGTCGAGAAGTAGTTGTCAAAAAAAATATTCATAAACTGAATAAAAAATTGTCCTACAAAGTCATGGATTATGATGGGAAAAGAGAAATGAAATTGGCTGCAAATCAAAAGATAATTATTTTATTACTGCCGAAGAAAATGCAAGTTCCGGAAAATCCAATTGGAAAAACATTTAAATTCATTCCTCCCAAAAACCAATTTGATTTTGTTTTGTGAAAATCTGAGCAAAAAAAGTTGTATATAGATGTGTTACAGTCAAACCTATACGTAGTCAAACTTAGTAAAAAACATAAAAAATAAAAAAAATAAAAATCGAAGAAAAAAAACAAAAAAAAACTGTCGTGTGAGTGGCTTTAGCCTACCTCACACCTGATGAGACCCAATAAGGTCGAAACAGTTTTTTTTAACCATATCAAATGTTGATAGCAGGTTAAATTATTATGATAATGTGGAGGGGATGGTGGCTGTAAAAAGGGTGGGGATTTATTATATATAGGGGGCTTAAAGTTAAATGAAGTCACTTCGTTGAAGACTGTTAATGGTAAACGATGCATCTATGTCCTGAGTGTAATGATGAATTTGATGACGAATGGTTACTTATCGCACATATAGATTTATTTCATCAAAGTACAAATTATCATAAAGAAGAGACAGTATTTGATTGTTTTAATGAAGAAGAACCGAGAAATTCAAGCTACCTTTGCCACTTCTGTGGGGAATTATTTGAAGATAGTATTTCATTTGATATTCACAATGAATGCTATCATAAAAATGAGAAATCGTTTGAGCCCATGCAAGTTGATGAAGTTTCAAACGGAGAGACAGCATGTCCGGCTACAACCTCCAATAATAAACAAATAAGACCAAGAGATGATGCGAGTAGTAATTACCAGGGAAGGAAGACAGGTAGTGGAATTAAAACCAATGATAGTGGAGGCTTATGTAAAGGTCAGTCTGGACAAGACAAAACAGGTTTTATCGAGACATATGCTGAATCACTTGATGGAGTTGTTGTTAGACATTACAGAATCAGAAACGTAAACAATAACAAGGTAGAAACATTTTTAACAAATAGTGAAACGGTAATTAATAACACACTGAAAACTGAATTGAAACGACTTAACTGTGTAAAATTTAACATCGTATTAGATGCAACATTTACAAACACTGATGGTGAGACATCTCAAAGAGGATTTATTGCAAGGAGTAGATCTATAATCAAAACATCAAACCTAGAAGACATTGTACAAGAATGCTTCCAAGAACTTATAATCAAGTTAACAGAACACGAATCGAGAGGATCCGGGTGGTCTTTACTGCAAATCAACTCAATGGATGTTAGAGTTCATAAACAGGGATATGGAGATAGAGGAAGTAGTTATATCCCCCTTCCAAAAAAAATCTCGAACACTAAATCCTGTATAAATGTGCAAAATCAAAACAATGAATGTTTTAAGTATGCAATGCTAACAAAATTTGTCCTCAATGAACCAAATTTTCACCCTAAATGTATAACCAAGTTCACACCTTTTTTTAACAAATACAATTTCAAAGGAGTTGACTATCCAGTTGGCTTTAAGGATATTGTCAACTTCGAAAAAAACAATATTGGTGTGTCAGTAAACGTTTTTGGTCTAGACGACAGGCACAATGTTTATCCTTTAAAAATTGCAACTACAGAACTTAGAGATCATACTGATCTACTGTTGCTTAAAGATGGAGATGTATCTCATTATGTTTACATCAAAGACTTCAACCGCCTTGTTGCTCGTCAGCTTCGAAAAAAAAACAAACACGCTTTGATCGTATGCAAACGATGCCTCTGCTTTGTAAATAAATCAAACAAAAGACATGGAGTAAATTGGTTAGCTGAACATCTAAGAATATGTGGTAAACATTCACAGGTGAGAATTGATTTACCGCCCCAAGATAAATCTAATTTGGTTTTTAATAAAGTGAGTCATCAATATAGAATACCAATAGTTATCTATGCTGATTTTGAAGCAACATTATTACCCGTAGATGATGTAAATGATACAGGTTCTCGATGCAAGTATCAAAAACATGAACCTAACAGTTATGCAATTTTATTAAAGTCGACACTTACTGATAACCACTTGGAACACTATGGTCTATCATCAAAGCCAAAGGTATACAGGGGGGAAAATGCAGGTAAACACTTTATTGATGATTTATATGATATTGCTGCAAAAGTAGAAATATTATATAGCTACATCGTTCCGATGGACGACTTGAACGTTGATCAACAAGCGATACACAATGCAGCAACACATTGCTATATTTGCAATAAGATTTTCACAGAATTAAATCCAAAAGTAAGGGACCATTGCCATTTATCGGGCCGATATAGAGGCCCTGCATGTAATTCATGCAATATCAATTACAAAGTACCAAAATTCATTCCTGTAATACTGCATAATTTACAAAAATATGACTCCCATATGATTATTCCAGAGCTCGGAAGGGATAATGGATCTATTGACGTTTTGGCGACAACAAATGAAAATTTTATAAGCTTCAGCAAGAAGGTTGGAAAGATGAAGCTCAAATTCATTGATTCGTTCAAATTTATGTCCTGCAGTTTACAGAAACTAACTGAAAATCTTCAAAGAAGTAACTTAGTTGAGACAAAAAAACTGGTGCCTGAAGATAAGCTGGACTTAGTTATAAGGAAAGGAGTTTTTTGTTATGACTACATTGACTCTCTTGAAAGATTTAAAGAGACATCCCTACCTCCAATTGAAAAGTTTTATAGTAAGCTTTCTGAGGAAGAAATCGATCCCAATGATTATCAACACGCATGTCGTGTTTGGGAAGAGATGAAGTTTAAAACTTTAGGTGAATACAATGATTTCTATGTCTCGTTAGATGTGACTTTATTATGTGACATAATGGAGGAATTCCGTAATACATGCTTTAAAGCATATGGTCTTGACCCTCTATATTACTGCACAGCACCCGGTCTGGCCTGGCAAGCCATGTTAAAGGAGACTAAATGCAACCTAGAGTTGTTAACTGATATTGATATGATTCTAATGATTGAATCTGGAATTCGAGGTGGTATAACCCAGAGTGTTACCAGAAGAATGAAGGCCAATAACAAGTATCTTTCTGATTATGATAAAAATAAAGAGTCTATATTCTTAGCCTACTTTGATGCTAATAATTTATATGGTTGGGCCATGTCGAAACCGCTACCGTACGGTGAGTTTAAATGGGTCGACCCTTGTGATGTAGGTGATATCCTTCAAATAAAACCTTATGGAGAGGTTGGATATATTTTAGAATGTGATATTGAATATGATAAGAACTTACATGACCATCACTATGATTTACCTTTGTTGCCAAGATCTGAAATTCCTCCTGGGAAGAAACATCCAAAACTTATGACAACCCTATGTCACAAAACTAAATATGTAGCTCATTATTGGGTCATACAACAAGCGATTAAATTAGGACTGAAGGTTACAAAAATTCATAGAGCCATTCGGTTTAAGCAATCTTGTTGGTTAAAGCCTTACATCGATTCAAACACTTCGAGAAGGACGAAAGCAAATTCCGCATTTGAAAAGGACTTTTACAAATTAATGAATAATCCTATATTTGGAAAAACGCTTGAAAACAAAAGGAAGCATAAAAATGTCAAATTAATATGTGACTCTAAAAAACTGGAAAAACTGGTAGCAAAACCTAACTTTAACACGTCTATTATTATCAATGAAAATTTAGTTGCAGTCTGCATGAACAAAACTTGCGTAAAAATGGACAGACCGTTGTATGTAGGAATGAGTATTTTGGATATCTCGAAGACCCACATGTATGACTTTCACTACAACAAAATGGTTAAACACTTTGGAAGGGAAAACATCGGAATTTGCTACATGGACACGGACTCGTTCGTTTACTGGATAAAAACAGAAGATATGTACTATGATTTGAAAGTATTTCCTTATAATAATGACTTTGATTTTTCTGATTACCCCACGAATCATTCACTGTACCATGATAAAAACAAAAAGGTATTAGGGAAATTCAAGGATGAAGCAAATGGCGAATTGATTAAAGAAATAATAGCTTTAGCTTCAAAAATGTATGCCATTGACTTTGCGGAATCTCACTGCATTAAGAAAGCAAAAGGAATAAAGAACATGTATGTAAAGAAAAGAATTACTTTTGATCATTATAAAAAATGCCTGGAAGAACATATCACATACACTGCAACGTTTAATAGTATTCGAAGCTTTAACCACCAATTATTTACTGTCAGAGAAAGTAAGAAGTCCCTCTCTCCTTATGATGATAAACGTGTTATTTTAGAAGATGGTGTCCATACCTTGCCATACGGGCACTACTCTCTTCATTGATATCATGAATACGGTTATATTTACGATCGAAACATTAATTATATTGCAGTGTGGTTCAGGTTTCTGAGCAGTAAAGGTTGTATTACTTCAACTATGAGTTTTACAAAACAGGATATCGTTAATGAGCTACACAAACCTGCAAGAAGGCATTTCCCTAGACGAAACACTGTATTGAAGGGTTTAAATGACTTATATCAATCAGATCTCGTTGAAATGAAACCGTACAGAAGTATAAACCAAAACTATAAATATATATTGACGTTAATTAACTGTTTCACAAAAGTTGCATTTGCAGCTCCGCTTAAGGATAAAAAAGGAGAAACAGTATCAAATGCAATGGAAAAAATCATCAAAATAAATAACATAAAGATGAATCACCTGCAAACCGATGATGGAAAGGAGTTCTTCAATAAAATATTTTCAAACCTCATGAAACGGCACAACATAAACCATTATTCTACAAAAAGTGAGAAAAAGGCAACCATTATAGAAAGATTTAATAGAACGCTAAAAACTTTGATGTTCAAGCAGTTTTCTTTAAGAGGAAATCACGTTTGGTATGACATTCTTTCCGAGCTCATCAAAACCTACAACAATAAATTCCATAGGACTATTGGAATGAGGCCAGTTGAAGTAAACAAAAGTAATGAAGATTTAGTTAGGAAGAGAATAAAGAAACAAACTGCACCTGCTGAAGAAAAGTCTCCACCTAAGAAGTTTTTCCCAGGAGATAAAGTTAGAATTAGCAAGTACAAAAACCTATTTAGCAAAGGATATTTACCGAATTGGACCAATGAAGTATTTGAGGTCTATAGAGTACAGCATACAAATCCCGAGACATACATCCTTAAAGATAATAGAGGGGAAATACTTCAAGGCAGTTTCTATGGTCATGAAATGTTAAAATCAAAGATTGGTGACATATATCTCGTTGAAAAAATATTAAAAAGAAAAAAAGATAAAGTATACGTTCGGTGGTTAGGATTTAACAAATCACATGACTCTTGGGTGTCTAAAAAGGACTTGATACAAGAGTCTTAAGTATTCCATCTCCAGTGTTCTTTGAATGTACATTGTTGGGTAAAAAAATGAGTTTTAGGATAATGCAACAAGAAAAAAAATTGAACGTCCTTAACATTGATGATTTAACAGTTGATAATATAAGATCGAGAAATAGTAGTAAGCATGGGAGTTTATTTCCAGATTCGATTAGATGTATTATATCAGGTCCATCGAACTCCGGAAAAACAAATGTTGTTTTTAATCTTTTAACACAATCAAATGGTCTGCATTTCAACAATGTATACATCTTTTCAAAGTCGTTGGACCAGCCAAAATATCAGTTGTTGGAAAAGATTTTAAAGGATGCTGGTGAAATTGGATACTACAAATTTAGTTCGAGTGAAAATGTCATTGCACCAAACAAAGCTAAACAGTATTCAGTTTTTATATTTGATGATGTCTCGTCAGAGAACCAAAAGTCAATATCAAATTACTTTGCAATGGGAAGGCACAACAACATAGACTCAATATATATTGGTCAGACGTACAGCAAAATTCCAAAACAATTAATCCGGGATAATGTAAACTTGATTGTGATTTTCAAACAAGATGATTTAAATTTAAAACATATTTACAATGATCATGTTGGATGTGACATGACGTTTTCGAAATTTAAAGAGTGTTGTTGTCAAGCATGGAGCCAAATGTACGGGTTCTTAGTTATAAGCAAAGACCATCCACTTCTAGAGGGTCGGTACAGAATTGGGTTTGACCAATATATTATGTTATAATATCTAACCCAAACCATTTACATATATACCATTACTGAGTGAACATGGCTGATCAAGAAGATTTGATTGGGAAAATAAAATTCCTCAGTGATTCAATACGAAAAAAGACACGTGATTTAAAAGTAGGAATTCAGGAAAAGGAACGGTATTTGGAAACTACATTTAAACCTGTAATCAATCCTATAAAAGAAATCTCAAGGAAAATGGAAATGCAAACCAAAAAGAATGATGATTTAGACAATATTTTGCCAGTTGATAAAAAAAATGTATCAGAAGGGGAACTTTCGCCTACAGATGATAACTATTCTACTACTTCTAATAGTTCAGCTGATAAAGATATAACCGAAGAAAATGATATCGAAAGGGAAAGAAAAGATGGGTTTGAAGTTAGTGAAAATGAAGATGATGCGGATGAACAACCAACAACTGAGGTTACAGATAAGTCTATTACTAATGTCAGTAACATAGCTATAGATATCGGTAAAAAAGGACTTTTAACAAGAAAATATATATTGAAAATGCTAGAAGGAAACATACCGAAGAGGAAATGTCACGTCTATGGTGCTAGAGCGGAAAATGATAAAATTATGATTGGTAATAGTGTTATTTCCACGGATGATATGGATAACATAACAATTAAAGGAAAAACATATTCTGGTACACCAGGTCTTTTTGAGCTGATCTTTAAAACCAATCCCGCAAGATACACACCTAAGGATCTTATTAATTTTAAACAAATTATCAAACTTACAAATGCACACAGAAAGGGTTACTCATCTACTGCTCCAATATATCGCAATAAATCTAAGAAATATGAAAAGATTATTGTAAAATTATTTCCCCCAAGAAATGCTAAGTCTGGCCATGGAATGCTAATGAAAAATGCCTACGAAACAAACATTATATACTGCAATAATGTCAATAAACTCGTTGACAGGATGCGTTTACTTTATGAAGCTAAGCAGGCAGGACATACTGGGCTTGATAGTGAAATTATAGCTCTAACTCAAGAACTTCGGAATCAGGGATATATAATTTAGTAAACCTTTTCAGAACATTCAGTTGTGTTTAAGCTCAATACATGATATCACATATAAGAAAAATCAGTGCTTTGTATTGGTCAGTTGTAGGCAGGAGCTTCACAAGAAAGGAGGTGGTATAACTTCTGCTCTTGTTTCAGCAGGTGAAACTATTCTTCGCAAAATTCCAATTGGAAAACTTGTTAACACAGCGATTGATGTGTTACCTACTGAGCTTCATTTGCCTGGTGGCTACCAATATTGTGGTCCTGGAACAAGACTGAAAGAAAGGTTGAGCCGTGGAGACCCTGGAATAAATAAACTAGATCGAGCCTGCAAAGACCACGATATAGCTTATTCAAAATATTCTGACACCTTTAATAGGACTGTGGCTGATAGGATTTTGGCTGAGAAAGCCTGGGAGAGAGTGAAGGCTGAAGATTCAAGTTTTGGTGAACGAGCTGCAGCTTTAGCAGTATCAGCCGCAATGAAAGCGAAAACTGCTATAGGAGGAGGAAGAAAAAAATCCAAAGCAAAACGAAGAGTGGCTGGAAAGCGAGGAGGAAACATCAAAAGAAAGAAATGTAATAAGAAAAAAAACAAACCCAAAAATACATCGGTGTGGACCATGATAAAATCAGGAAAAGGTCTATACCTAAGGCCCTACAACAGTGTGTAAAAAGTAAGCAAAACAAACTTATTATTCCAAATATAGCTTTATCCAATGAAGAACTAATGGCTTATGCAACATGTTTGAAAATTCCTTTCTTCCGAGGTGTTTTCATGAGAGACACATTGCCAGAAAAAATTTGGGAAAATGAAACTGGCATTGTTAATTTAGAAAACTCAAGTGGTCCTGGAACTCACTGGGTTTGTTACAAGAAGTTAAAAAATAAAGTATATTATTTTGATAGTTTTGGGAACCTACCTCCACCTCTAGAACTTCAAGAATATTTTTCTGGTGTAGATGAAGTATTTTATAACTATGACAGGTTTCAAAGCTATAATACATCAGTATGTGGTCATTTATGTTTGGAGTTTTTAGCGACAAGCGTTAGTATGCTTTAAGATGTCATCATATACGGTATCCATCAGTGGAAAAACATCAAATTTGCGGACAACTCTTTTCCCTCCATTACATCTTCAAAGAGATAAAAACTGGGAAGCCAGTCTTTTGGATTTCACAACATACAATTCTATTCCAAACATAACTGAAGATGTCAATAACAAATTTTACTATTACAAGGAGAGAGATTCTAATGGGAAATTAAAATTTATGGAAACAATCAAGTTGGATACTGGTTCTTATGAAGTTGAATCTATCAATGAAGAACTACAAAAGCAAATGGGCAAAGATAATATTGAAATTAAAGCTAATAACAGTTCACTTCGGACTGAGATTAAATCAAGATTTTACATTGATTTCAAACAACCTCATTCAATTGGAATGTTGTTAGGTTTCCCTCCTTCAACAGATATACTTGAACCAAACAAAACACACATAGGAGCAGATACAGTTAATATAATAAAAGTTAATACTATCAACATAATGTGTAACATTGTTCATGGATCATATAAAAATGGAGCAAACCATCATATTTTACATACACTCTACCCAACAGTTGCACCTGGATTTAAAATAATTGAGAAGCCTCATAACCTTGTATACCTACCATTAAATACCACTTCCATCTCGGACATTGAGGTGAACATACTAGATCAAGACGATAATCCTGTGGACTTCAGAGGCGAAGAAATATCATTAAGGTTGCACATTAGAGCTGCAAAGTAACAAAACTTTTATGGGGCTAAGCTTTATAAGAAGGGGCTCTCCAAAGGAAGCTCTCATTTCTCCTGGAACTAGCAGCCAGTTAACAAGAGAAAACATAAGGTTCCTGGAAGAAATTGGTTTGACTGTAAATGATCATGGATATATTGGACATCCGTCAAGGACCGCTGTTCGACGAGACCCTTTGGGAAAAGGAATACCACACCCATCATCCCTACGCTTCATCAAAATTAGGAAATAACGATGAAATTCGTATACCTATCCAACAACAGGATGCTTATACTTTACCTTGTGAAAGTTATCTATACATAGAAGGAAAAGTAACTAAAAAAGACGGGAAAACAACAGGATCAACTGTACCATTCATAAACAACGCTATGGCATATCTATTTGAAGAAATTAGATATGAACTATCAGGGATCACAGTAGATTCTACTAAACGAGTGGGAATTTCCAGTACCCTAAAGAATCTTGTTTCTTTGTCACCTAAAGAAACCAATAGCCTGCAAACTTCTGGTTGGGTGTTACCTACTAATAACTCTTTCACGCCATCTGATAATGGTTATTTCGATTTTTGTGTACCACTTTGGATGCTTCTAGGACTTACAGAAGACTACAAAAGGATAATAATTAATGTCAAACATGAACTGGTTTTGCTTCGTTCATCTACAAACAATGATTTAATTGTTGCACCTGATGGAACTACTTCAGATAAGTTAGAGTGGAATTTTTTTCTAGACAAGATTGTTTGGAGGGTACCTCATTTGAAAATCGCTGATGAACATCGTTTACCTCTTTTGAAACAATTGAATTCAGATCGGGAAATAGTGCTACCCTTTCGGAGTTGGGAAATGCATGAATATCCTTCACTACCAACTACACAAAGACACACATGGAGCATAAAAACTTCTACTCAACTTGAAAAACCAAGATATGTAATATTTGCAATGCAGACTGGAAGAAAAAATGAAATAACTAAAAATGCAGGAATATTTGATCACTGCAATCTAACAAATATCAAGTTGTTTTTGAATTCACAGTTTTTTCCATATGACAATTTGAACGTTGCGTTCACGAAGAAAAGATACACCCTACTGTATGATATGTATGCAAGATTTCAATCATCATACTATGGTAAAACAGACACACCCCTACTTGACCCTGAAAAGTTTGCTTCTGATGCACCGTTAGTTGTAATCGACTGTTCAAAGCAAAACGAGTCACTGAAATCATCAACGGTCGATATTCGTTTAGAACTTGAATTTGAAGATAATATCCCTCCAAATACTACAGCATACTGTTTGATCTTACACGATTCTATCGTTACATACACACCACTTACAGGGATCGTTAAAAAGGTGCTGTAATGTGACACCCATCCCCTCCTAATACGCCTTCGGTATATAAAAGAGAGCTCACATTGAAACGACCAGTTTCTAGATAACATTCATTGTGGAAACATTAATTTGAAAACCATGGAGCCCATAGACAACGAGTGTGGGGGATTAGAAGAATCAGCTTTTTCTTTGAAAGGGAATCATTTCCTTGAAGATTCAGAAAGTTTAAAAAGAAAAATATGTAAAGACAATTTGGAAGATGCCATAAATGTAAGTGAAGGATCCCAAAATAATGAAGAAATCAACAAAAAAGCTATGAAAACCTTAACTAAACGAAGGAAAAAACAAGAAGTGTTCATGCCTTTGTACCTGTTAAACGAGATAT
The DNA here is from genome assembly GCA_035578135.1 of Flexamia atlantica. NCBI lineage: Eukaryota > Metazoa > Arthropoda > Insecta > Hemiptera > Cicadellidae > Flexamia > Flexamia atlantica. Next base: position 70,568 of record JAQJVK010000087.1, read on the forward strand.
TTTTACGAATCGTGTATCCTCTATCAGTATGTGCAAACAAAAATGTTACTGTTGGATTCTGTAAGTTCTTGAACTACAGCCCAGGTGTATTACTTAATCATGGAGAGAAACAAATCGTAATTTACGAAAATGCGTGGATGTCTTTCAGTAAATCCATGCAGCTGATTCATTGTTACCTAATTAATCAAGTTTATGGGAAGAAAACAAATATCTCCATTGAAAACTCCGATATTGAAGTTAGCAATATGAAAGTTCGAGGTGAATTATTTGTACGAGTTAGAAACCTTTCTTCACACGATGACAAAGTGTTACTGAACAGAAATGAATTAGAAATATTCCTGAGTGCTGTACCTGCTATTGAAAGGTACATGCAGCAACTGGAGTCTTCTAAAACCACAATTAAAGATTATTTGGTGAGCACAATTGAAAACGAACAAGATTCTCCTTTAATCTATAGCCCATTAGATACTTCAATATACAACAGATTGCCTCAAGAAGTTTATTTGTTTCGAAATATGAAATTTACTTTCCCTCAGAACGAGAAACGTGATATGACTGAAATTGACGAGTTTATTACGTTCAAAGTTGAAAAGGAAAGTGATGAACCCCTTGATTTAAGTAATCGTGAAGCTTTAACACAAAACGTTTAGTAAGTGGTGGGGGTAAAACATATAATTAAGATGAGTTGTATGAAATTTCAGATCTCTGCGATTCTTCATGATGGACACACAAAAGTACGGGTGGGAACAATTTCCTAGTTTATCTAATAACTCATGTGTTATCGAGTTTCAAGCATTCAGAGGAAACAATAATGAATTTATCGTAAAAGAACTCGTCATTTTAGATCTAAAATCTAATGTAACAAACTATTTTCTTTTTAAGCCTCCATTTCCATTCCATCATCTTAATGAAAAGAATGCAAGAACCAACAAATGGCTTTCAAATCACTTTCATCATCTATCTTGGCATGAAGGGTTCACAAATTACAGCGAACTTGAAAACATTTTGATGCAATACTGTAATAAGTACAAACATATTTTTACCTCAGGGCTAGAAAAATGTGAATTTTTCTCATTGTATGCCAGTTCAAAAGTAACGATCTATAACATTAACAGAAAAGAACAAAAAGTCCCTGGGATATGCATTGGAGTTAGATGTAACAAACATAAGTTTTCTAACTGTGCCGTATCTAATGCTTATGGGTTAAAAGCTGTACTAAACAGTCAAGTTAAATCAGTTGTAGTGGAGGGGATGAGTGGTGGGGGTAAGGAGCATAAATAGAGGTAAAGAACCAGGAGTTCACCATTACCACTCCACCAACCCCAACATCAACAGTAAACCCAGCAGCAATGAGTGACTCGAAATTACAGACCCTAGTGGACATATTCAACCAACATTCAAAATCAAGCGTACTACAAACTAAAAAATGTTCTGAACTGAAGGAAAAGAAGCAGTACATAGTTCACTATTTGAAAAAAGTGGATACATCTGTTGGAGACGGAATCATTGCAGCATTGAGTGAAGCACCTTACAAAGGAGGAGACACACCGAGATTTCAAGTTTATCTTCCAAAACGATTTGTAACATTACTTCAAAACGAAGATGTAGAATCAATTGAAGCTGGAAAACTTTGCCTTGTCTCTCATGGTCAGACAGGAAATAACTCTACAGAATTAACACTTCATTTGCTCTAGTCATGTATATTATTGTAAATTGTATATGGTTGTAAATTTTATATGTGGTAGTACTTGTAGTCCTTGTAGATTTAGAATGATTTTGTATTATGTAATAAAAAAATAAATAAAAAAATATAAAAAAACAAAAAAAATTAAAAAAAAACAAAAAATAAACATATTGACCGGACTGAGTAGGTCAATATGTTTATTTTTTAAAAACTGCTACAGATGACCTTGACCTAATTTCAATATTGAATATATTTATTTTACTAATAGTTGAGGATTCAGTATTAAAATGAACGTTGACAAGTTCGGACGTCATGAAGACTATGTTCTTCGGAAAAGAAAAATCATTAGATCCCATGAAAGTTTTCAAGTGAACCACACAGGTAATTATGATATGAAGAATCGAGTTTTACAAAACGTTGGTGAACCGACCTTAGAAAATGATGCCGTTAATCTAGGATACTTGAGAAATAACTGTTTGATAAAATATCGGAATGGGTCATCAAATGAACTTTACAGAGATGAGAGCTTTGATGCTTCTAATTGTAAAATTAAAAATGTAAGAGATGGGGTGAACGACACTGATGCTGTAAATCTTCGAACTCTCAAACGAGAATTAAATAAAATGGTGCAGGAGCAAAACAGATTACTGAAGGAAAACCAGCAACAATATGAAAGATTAAGTATTCTATTATTTCAACATGTACATAGATCAACTGGAAAAACATCAACTAACAATTGATGAAGTGTTAAATTTCATAAAACTGCTGACACCTAAAAATTAATACAAAAATATTTATGATTGGAACCAAATAATTCACTCTCTTACACAACGTCCGAGAATACACATCAGGGAGACGTGTTGCTTAACAGCGAACAATTTTAAATAATTTTTATTAATATTAACCATATATTAACATTTCTGAAAAGGAAAACTTACGGTTATTTACATCAAAATTGTCTAAATAAATTTCAACCTCATGTCTCAAAGAGAAGAAAGACCGATCCAAGTTCCAGACATAACATCGACTTCAGAAAGCTATTCTTCATCAACAACAACTCAACATCAGCGGTCTCATATTCGAAGAAATAGTCCTATACAAGACCAGCAAGTCACATCAACCACCAAAACCCCTCCTGTTTTTGATCGAGCAGTTGTTGAAGCACTTGAGCGTTTAATAGGAGTATAACTAATAATAAACATAATTTTACTTTGTTGTAAACATTATTAAAATTAAATTAAAGCCACATTACATATCAAGACATTTTTCGTCTTGATATGTAAAATATTTTTTAAAAACTCAACAGATTGACCTTGAACTGTAACCAGTTTTTACCAATTCCAAATCTGCAATTCAGCATTTTAAAAACCGCTGAGTCAGCTCGGACCCAGCGGTGACCAAACCCCCCTACTTACGTCACAAAATACATAACGTCACAAAAAATAAATGACGTCACAACATGCATAACGTCTCAAAAATGAATGATGTAACAAAATACATAACGTCACAAAATAAATGACGTCATAAAATACATAACGTCACAAAAATAAGTGATGTCACAAAAATTAATTACGTCACAAAATACATAACGTCACAAAATACATAACGGCACAAAAATAAATGACGTCACAAAATACATAACGTCACAAAAATAAATGAGGTCACAAAATACATAACGTCAAAAAAATAAATGACGTCACAAAATACATAACGTCACAAAAATAAATGACGTCACAAAAATAAATGACGTCAAAAAAACATGAAGTCACAAAAATAAATGTATCAAAAATTAATGACGTCACAAAATAAATAACGTCACAAAAATAAATGACGTCACAAAAATTAATTACGTCACAAAATACATAACGTCACAAAATACATAAAGGCACAAAAATAAATGACGTCACAAAATACATAACGTCACAAAAATAAATGAGATCACAAAATACATAACGTCAAAAAAATAAATTACGTCACAAAATACATAACGTCACAAAAACAAATGACGTCACAAAATACATAACGTCAAAAAAATAAATGACGTCACAAAATACATAACGTCACAAAAACAAATGACGTCACAAAATACATAACGTCACAAAAATAAATGACGTCACAAAATACATATCGTCACAAAAACAAATGACGTCACAAAATACATAACGTCACAAAAATAAATGACGTCACAAAATACATAACGTCACAAAAATAAATGACGTTACAAAATACAAAACGTCACAAAATACATAACGTCACAAAATACATAACGTCACAAAAATAAATGACGTCACAAAATACAAAACGTCACAAAATACCTAACGTCAAATAATACATAACGTCACAAAAATATATGACTTCAAAAAATAAATAGCGTCACAAAAATAAATGACGTCACAAAATACATAACGTCACAAAAATTAATAACGTCACAAAATACATAACGTCACAAAAATAAATGATGTCACAAAATACATAACGTCACAAAATACATAACGTCACAAAAATAAATGACGTCACAAAATATTTAACGACACAAAATTAAATGACGTCACAAAAGACATATTTCATAAAATACATAACGTCACAAAAAAAATGACGTCACAAAATACATAACGTCACAAAAATAAATGACGTCACAAAATACATAACGTCACAAAAATAAATGACGTCACAAAATATTTAACGACACAAAATTAAATGACGTCACAAAATACATTTTTCATAAAGTCACAAAAATAAATGACGTCACAAAATACATAACGTCACAAAAATAAATGACGTCACAAAATACATAACGTCACAAAAATATATGACGTCACAAAATACAAAACGTCACAAAATACCTAACGTCAAATAATACATAACGTCACAAAAATATATGACTTCAAAAAATAAATAGCGTCAAAAAAATAAATGACGTCACAAAATACATAACGTCACATAAATAAATGACGTCACAAAAATTAATAACGTCACAAAATACATAACCTCACAAAAATAAATGACGTCACAAAAATTAATAACGTCACAAAATACATAACGTCACAAAAATAAATGACGTCACAAAATACATAACGTCACAAAAATTAATGACGTCACAAAATACATAACGTCACAAAAATAAATGACGTCACAAAATACAAAACGTCACAAAATACATAACGTCAAAAAATACATAACGTCACAAAAATATATGACTTCAAAAAATAAATAGCGTCACAAAAATAAATGACGTCACAAAATACATAACGTCACAAAAATAAATGTCACAAAAATTAATAACGTCACAAAATACATAACGTCACAAAAATAAATGATGTCACAAAATACATAACGTCACAAAAATAAATGACGTCACAAAATATTAAACGACACAAAATTAAATGACGTCACAAAATACATATTTCATAAAATACATAACGTCACAAAAAAATAACGTCACAAAATACATAACGTCACAAAAATAAATGACGTCATAAAATAAATAACGTCACAAAAATAAATGACGTCACAAATTATTTAACGCCACAAAATTAAATGACGTCACAAAATACATATTTCATAAAATACATAACGTCACAAAAATAAATGACGTCACAAAATACATAACGTCACAAAAACAAATGACGTCACAAAATACATAACGTCACAAAAATAAATGACGTCACAAAATACATAACGTCAGAAAAATAAATGACGTCACAAAATACAAAACGTCACAAAATACATAACTTCAAAAAATACATAACGTCATAAAAATAAATGACGTCACAAAAATTAATTACTTCACAAATTACATAATGTCACAAAAATAAATGACGTCACAAAATACATTACGTCACAAAAATAAATGACGTCACAAAATACATAACGTCACAAAAATGAATGACGTCACAAAATACATAACGTCACAAAAATAAATGACGTCACAAAAATTAATTACGTCACAAAATACATAACTTCACAAAAACAAATTAATAACGTCACAAAATACGTAACGTCACAAAAATAAATGACGTCACAAAATACATAACGTCACAAAAATAAATGACGTCACAAAATACATAACGTCACAAAAATAAATGACGTCACAAAATACAAAACGTCACAAAATACATAACGTCAAAAAATACATAACGTCACAAAAATATATGACTTCAAAAAATAAATAGCGTCACAAAAATAAATGACGTCACAAAATACATAACGTCACAAAAATAAATGACGTCACAAAATATTTAACGACACAAAATTAAATGACGTCACAAAAGACATATTTCATAAAATACATAACGTCACAAAAAAAATGACGTCACAAAATACATATTTCATAAAATACATAACGTCACAAAAAAAATGACGTCACAAAATACATAACGTCACAAAAATAAATGACGTCACAAAATACATAACGTCACAAAAATAAATGACGTCACAAAATATTTAACGACACAAAATTAAATGACGTCACAAAATACATTTTTCATAAAGTCACAAAAATAAATGACGTCACAAAATACATAACGTCACAAAAATAAATGACGTCACAAAATACAAAACGTCACAAAATACATAACGTCAAAAAATACATAACGTCACAAAAATATATGACTTAAAAAAATAAATAGCGTCACAAAAATAAATGACGTCACAAACATAATGACGTCACAAAATACATATCGTCACAAAAATAAAAGACGTCACAAAATACATAACGTTACAAAAATAAATGACGTCACAAAATACATAACGTCACAAAAATAAATGACGTCACAAAATACATAACGTCATAAAAATAAATGACGTCACAAAAATTTATTACTTCACAAAATACATAATGTCACGAAAATAAATGACGTCACAAAATACATAACGTCACAAAATACATTACGTCACAAAAATAAATGACGTCACAAAATACATAACGTCACAAAAATAAATGACGTCACAAAAATTAATTACGTCACAAAATAAATAACGTCACAAAAATAAATGACGTCACAAAATACATAACGTCACAAAATACATAACGTCGCAAAAAATAAATGACGTCACAAAATACATAACGTCACAAAATAAATGACGTCATAAAATACATAACGTCACAAAAATAAATGACGTCACAAAAATTTATTACGTCACAAAAATAAATAACGTCACAAAATACATTACGTCACAAAAATAAATGACGTCACAAAATACATAACGTCACAAAAACAAATGACGTCACAAAATACATAACGTCACAAAAATAAATGACGTCACAAAATACATAACGTCACAAAAATATATGACGTCACAAAATACAAAACGTCACAAAATACATAACGTCAAAAAATACATAACATCACAAAAATATATGACTTCAAAAAATAAATAGCGTCACAAAAATAAATGACGTCACAAAATACATAACGTCACAAAAATAAATGACGTCACAAAAATTAATAACGTCACAAAATACATAACGTCACAAAAATAAATGATGTCACAAAATACATAACGTCACAAAAATAAATGACGTCACAAAATATTTAACGACACAAAATTAAATGACGTCACAAAATACATATTTCTAAAAATACATAACGTCACAAAAAAAATGACGTCACAAAATACATAAAGTCACAAAAATAAATGACGTCACAAAGTACATAACGTCACAAAAATAAATGACGTCACAAAATACATAACGTCACAAAAATAAATGACGTCACACAAATTAATAACGTCACAAAATACATAACGTCACAAAAATAAATGACGTCACAAAATACATAACGTCACAAAAATAAATGACGTCACAAAATACATAACGTCACAAAAATAAATGACGTCGCAAAATACAAAACGTCACAAAATACATAACGTCAAAAAATACATAACGTCACAAAAATATATGACTTCAAAAAATAAATAGCGTCACAAAAATAAATGACGTCACAAAATACATAACGTCACAAAAATAAATGACGTCACGAAAATTAATAACGTCACAAAATACATAACGTCACAAAAATAAATGATGTCACAAAATACATAACGTCACAAAAATAAATGACGTCACAAAATATTTAACGACACAAAATTAAATGACGTCACAAAAGACATATTTCATAAAATACATAACGTCACAAAAAAATGACGTCAAAAAAACATAACGTCACAAAAATAAATGACGTCACAAAATACATAACGTCACAAAAATAAATGACGTCAAAAAATATTTAACGACACAAAATTAAATGACGTCACAAAATACATTTTTCATAAAGTCACAAAAATAAATGACGTCACAAAATACATAACGTCACAAAAACAAATGACGTCACAAAATACATAACGTCACAAAAATAAATGACGTCACAAAATACATAACGTCACAAAAATAAATGACGTCACAAAATACAACACGTCACAAAATACATAACGTCAAAAAATACATAACGTCACAAAAATATATGACTTAAAAAAATAAATAGCGTCACAAAAATAAATGACGTCACAAACATAATGACGTCACAAAATACATATCGTCACAAAAATAAATGACGTCACAAAATACATATCGTCACAAAAATAAATGACGTCACAAAATACATAACGTCACAAAAATAAATGACGTCACAAAATACATAACGTCATAAAAATAAATGACGTCACAAAAATTAATTACTTCACAAAATACATAATGTCACGAAAATAAATGACGTCACAAAATACATAACGTCACAAAATACATTACGTCACAAAAATAAATGACGTCACAAAATACATAACGTCACAAAAATAAATGACGTCACAAAATACATAACGTCACAAAAATAAATGACGTCACAAAAATTAATTACGTCACAAAATAAATAACGTCACAAAAATAAATGACGTCACAAAATACATAACGTCACAAAATACATAACGTCACAAAAAATAAATGACGTCACAAAATGCATAACGTCTCAAAAATAAATGATGTCACAAAATACATAACGTCACAAAATAAATGACGTCATAAAATACATAACGTCACAAAAATAAATGACGTCACAAAATACATAACGTCACAAAATAAATGACGTCATAAAATACATAACGTCACAAAAATAAATGACGTCACAACAATTTATTACGTCACAAAAATAAATTACGTCACAAAACACAAAACGTCACAAAATACATAACGTCAAAAAATACATAACGTCACCAAAATATATGACTTCAAAAAATAAATAGCGTCACAAAAATAAATGACGTCACAAAATACATAACGTCACAAAAATAAATGACGTCACAAAAATTAATAACGTCACAAAATACATTACGTCACAAAAATAAATGACGTCACAAAATACATAACGTCACAAAAATGAATGACGTCACAAAATACATAACGTCACAAAAATAAATGACGTCACAAAAATTAATTACGTCACAAAATACATAACTTCACAAAAACAAATTAATAACGTCACAAAATACATAACGTCACAAAAATAAATGACGTCACAAAATACATAACGTCACAAAAATAAATGACGTCACAAAATACATAACGTCACAAAAATAAATGACGTCACAAAATACAAAACTTCACAAAATACATAACGTCAAAAAATACATAACGTCACAAAAATATATGACTTCAAAAAATAAATAGCGTCACAAAAATAAATGACGTCACAAAATACATAACGTCACAAAAATTAATAACGTCACAAAATACATAACGTCACAAAAATAAATGATGTCACAAAATACATAACGTCACAAAAATAAATGACGTCACAAAATATTTAACGACACAAAATTAAATGACGTCACAAAAGACATATTTCATAAAATACATAACGTCACAAAAAAAATGACGTCACAAAATACATAACGTCACAAAAATAAATGACGTCACAAAATACATAACGTCACAAAAATAAATGACGTCACAAAATATTTAACGACACAAAATTAAATGACGTCACAAAATACATTTTTCATAAAGTCACAAAAATAAATGACGTCACAAAATACATAACGTCACAAAAATAAATGACGTCACAAAATACAAAACGTCACAAAATACATAACGTCAAAAAATACATAACGTCACAAAAATATATGACTTAAAAAAATAAATAGCGTCACAAAAATAAATGACGTCACAAACATAATGACGTCACAAAATACATATCGTCACAAAAATAAATGACGTCACAAAATACATAACGTTACAAAAATAAATGACGTCACAAAATACATAACGTCACAAAAATAAATGACGTCACAAAATACATAACGTCATAAAAATAAATGACGTCACAAAAATTTATTACTTCACAAAATACATAATGTCACGAAAATAAATGACGTCACAAAATACATAACGTCACAAAATACATTACGTCACAAAAATAAATGACGTCACAAAATACATAACGTCACAAAAATAAATGACGTCACAAAAATTAATTACGTCACAAAATAAATAACGTCACAAAAATAAATGACGTCACAAAATACATAACGTCACAAAATACATAACGTCGCAAAAAATAAATGACGTCACAAAATACATAACGTCACAAAATAAATGACGTCATAAAATACATAACGTCACAAAAATAAATGACGTCACAAAAATTTATTACGTCACAAAAATAAATAACGTCACAAAATACATTACGTCACAAAAATAAATGACGTCACAAAATACATAACGTCACAAAAACAAATGACGTCACAAAATACATAACGTCACAAAAATAAATGACGTCACAAAATACATAACGTCACAAAAATATATGACGTCACAAAATACAAAACGTCACAAAATACATAACGTCAAAAAATACATAACGTCACAAAAATATATGACTTCAAAAAATAAATAGCGTCACAAAAATAAATGACGTCACAAAAATTAATTACTTCACAAAATACATAATGTCACGAAAATAAATGACGTCACAAAATACATAACGTCACAAAATACATTACGTAACAAAAATAAATGACGTCACAAAATACATAACGTCACAATAATAAATGACGTCACAAAATACATAACGTCACAAAAATAAATGACGTCACAAAATTTAATTACGTCACAAAATAAATAACGTCACAAAAATAAATGACGTCACAAAATACATAACGTCACAAAATACATAACGTCACAAAAAATAAATGACGTCACAAAATGCATAACGTCTCAAAAATAAATGATGTCACAAAATACATAACGTCACAAAAATAAATGACGTCACACAAATTAATAACGTCACAAAATACATAACGTCACAAAAATAAATGACGTCACAAAATACATAACGTCACAAAAATAAATGACGTCACAAAATACATAACGTCACAAAAATAAATGACGTCGCAAAATACAAAACGTCACAAAAATAAATGACGTCACGAAAATTAATAACGTCACAAAATACATAACGTCACAAAAATAAATGATGTCACAAAATACATAACGTCACAAAAATAAATGACGTCACAAAATATTTAACGACACAAAATTAAATGACGTCACAAAAGACATATTTCATAAAATACATAACGTCACAAAAAAATGACGTCAAAAAAACATAACGTCACAAAAATAAATGACGTCACAAAATACATAACGTCACAAAAATAAATGACGTCAAAAAATATTTAACGACACAAAATTAAATGACGTCACAAAATACATTTTTCATAAAGTCACAAAAATAAATGACGTCACAAAATACATAACGTCATAAAAATAAATGACGTCACAAAAATTAATTACTTCACAAAATACATAATGTCACGAAAATAAATGACGTCACAAAATACATAACGTCACAAAATACATTACGTAACAAAAATAAATGACGTCACAAAATACATAACGTCACAATAATAAATGACGTCACAAAATACATAACGTCACAAAAATAAATGACGTCACAAAATTTAATTACGTCACAAAATAAATAACGTCACAAAAATAAATGACGTCACAAAATACATAACGTCACAAAATACATAACGTCACAAAAAATAAATGACGTCACAAAATGCATAACGTCTCAAAAATAAATGATGTCACAAAATACATAACGTCACAAAATAAATGACGTCATAAAATACATAACGTCACAAAAATAAATGACGTCACAAAATACATAACGTCACAAAATAAATGACGTCATAAAATACATAACGTCACAAAAATAAATGACGTCACAACAATTTATTACGTCACAAAAATAAATTACGTCACAAAACACAAAACGTCACAAAATACATAACGTCAAAAAATACATAACGTCACAAAAATATATGACTTCAAAAAATAAATAGCGTCACAAAAATAAATGACGTCACAAAATACATAACGTCACAAAAATAAATGACGTCACAAAAATTAATAACGTCACAAAATACATAACGTCACAAAAATAAATGATGTCACAAAATACATAACGTCACAAAAATAAATGACGTCACAAAATATTTAACGACACAAAATTAAATGACGTCACAAAATACATATTTCTAAAAATACATAACGTCACAAAAAAAATGACGTCACAAAATACATAACGTCACAAAAATAAATGACGTCACAAAGTACATAACGTCACAAAAATAAATGACGTCACAAAATACAAAACGTCACAAAATACATAACGTCAAAAAATACATAACGTCACAAAAATATATGACTTAAAAAAATAAATAGCGTCACAACAATAAATGACGTCACAAACATAATGACGTCACAAAATACATATCGTCACAAAAATAAATGACGTCACAAAATACATAACGTCACAAAAATAAATGACGTCACAAAATACATAACGTCACAAAAATAAATGACGTCACAAAATACATAACGTCATAAAAATAAATGACGTCACAAAAATTAATTACTTCACAAAATACATAATGTCACGAAAATAAATGACGTCACAAAATACATAACGTCACAAAATACATTACGTCACAAAAATAAATGACGTCACAAAATACATAACGTCACAAAAATAAATGACGTCACAAAATACATAACGTCACAAAAATAAATGACGTCACAAAAATTAATGACGTCGAAAAATAAATAACGTCACAAAAATAAATGACGTCACAAAATACATAACGTCACAAAATACATAACGTCACAAAAAATAAATGACGTCACAAAATGCATAACGTCTCAAAAATAAATGATGTCACAAAATACATAACGTCACAAAATAAATGACGTCATAAAATACATAACGTCACAAAATAAATGACGTCATAAAATACATAACCTCACAAAAATAAATGACGTCACAAAATATTTAACGCCACAAAATTAAATGACGTCACAAAATACATATTTCTAAAAATACATAACGTCACAAAAAAAATGAGGTCACAAAATACATAACGTCACAAAAATAAATGACGTCACAAAATACATAACGTCACAAAAATAAATGACGTCACAAAATATTTAACGACACAAATATAAATGACGTCACAAATACATATTTCATAAAATACATAACGTCACAAAAATAAATGACGTCACAAAATACATAACGTCACAAAAAAATTACGTCACAAAATACATAACGTCACAAAAATAAATGACGTCACAAAATACATAACGTCACAAAAATAAATGACGTCACAAAATACATAACGTCACAAAAATAAATGACGTCACAAAATACATAACGTCACAAAAACAAATGACGTCACAAAATACATAATGTCACAAAAATAAATGACGTCAAAAAATACATAACGTCACAAAAATAAATGACGTCACAAAATACATAACGTCACAAAAATAAATGACGTCACAAAATACAAAACGTCACAAAATACATAACGTCAAATAATACATAACGTCACAAAAATATATGACTTCAAAAAATAAATAGCGTCACAAAAATAAATGACGTCACAAAATACATAACGTTACAAAAATAAATGACGTCACAAACATAATGACGTCACAAAATACATATCGTCACAAAAATAAATGACGTCACAAAATACATAACGTCACAAAAATAAATGACGTCACAAAATTAATAACATCACAAAAATAAATGACGTCACAAAATACATAACGTCATAAAAATAAATGAGGTCACAAAAATTAATTACTTCACAAAATTCATAATGTCACAAAAATAAATGACGTCACAAAATACATAACGTCACAAAATACATTACGTCACAAAAATAAATGACGTCACAAAATACATAACGTCACAAAAATAAATGACGTCACAAAAATTAATAACGTCACAAAATACATAACGTCACAAAAATAAATGATGTCACAAAATACATAACGTCACAAAAATAAATGACGTCACAAAATATTTAACGACACAAAATTAAATGACGTCACAAAATACATATTTCTAAAAATACATAACGTCACAAAAAAATGACGTCACAAAATACATAACGTCACAAAAATAAATGACGTCACAAAGTACATAACGTCACAAAAATAAATGACGTCACAAAATACAAAACGTCACAAAATACATAACGTCAAAAAATACATAACGTCACAAAAATATATGACTTAAAAAAATAAATAGGGTCACAAAAATAAATGACGTCACAAACATAATGACGTCACAAAATACATATCGTCACAAAAATAAATGACGTCACAAAATCCATAACGTCACAAAAATAAATGACGTCACAAAATACATAACGTCACAAAAATAAATGACGTCACAAAATACATAACGTCATAAAAATAAATGACGTCACAAAAATTAATTACTTCACAAAAATAAATAACGTCACAAAATACATAACCTCACAAAAATAAATGACGTCACATAATACATAACGTCACAAAAATAAATGACGTCACAAAATACGTAACGTCACAAAAATAAATGACGTCATAAAATACATAACGTCACAAAAATAAATGACGTCACAAAATACATAACGTCACAAAAATAAATGACGTCACAAAAATTAATAACGTCACAAAATACATAACGTCACAAAAATAAATTACGTCACAAAATACATAACGTCACAAAAATTAATGACGTCACAAAATACATAACGTCACAAAAATAAATGACGTCACAAAATACAAAACGTCACAAAATACATAACGTCAAAAAATACATAACGTCACAAAAATATATGACTTCAAAAAATAAATAGTGTCACAAAAATAAATGACGTCACAAAATACATAACGTCACAAAAATAAATGACGTCACAAAAATTAATAACGTCACAAAATATATAACGTCACAAAAATAAATGATGTCACAAAATACATAACGTCACAAAAATAAATGACGTCACAAAATATTTAACGACACAAAATTAAATGACGTCACAAAATACATATTTCACAAAATACATAACGTCACAAAAAAAATGACGTCACAAATTACATAACGTCACAAAAATAAATGAGGTCACAAAATATATAACGTCACAAAAATAAATGACGTCACAAAATATTTAACGACACAAAATTAAATGACGTCATAAAATACATATTTCATAAAATACATAACGTCACAAAAATAAATGACGTCACAAAATACATAACGTCACAAAAATAAATGACGTCACAAAATACATAACGTCACAAAAACAAATGACGTCACAAAATACATAACGTCACAAAAATAAATGACGTCACAAAATACATATCGTCACAAAAACAAATGACGTCACAAAATACATAACGTCACAAAAATAACTGACGTCACAAAATCCATAACGTCACAAAAATAAATGACGTTACAAAATACAAAACGTCACAAAATACATAACGTCACAAAATACATAACGTCACAAAAATAAATGACGTCACAAAATACAAAACGTCACAAAATACATAACGTCAAAAAATACATAACGTCACAAAAATATATGACTTCAAAAAATAAATAGCGTCACAAAAATAAATGACGTCACAAAATACATAACGTCACATAAATAAATGACGTCACAAAAATTAATAACGTCACAAAATACATAACCTCACAAAAATAAATGACGTCACATAATACATAACGTCACAAAAATAAATGAAGTCACAAAATACATAACGTCACAAAAATAAATGACGTCATAAAATACATAACGTCACAAAAATAAATGACGTCACAAAATACATAACGTCACAAAAATAAATGACGTCACAAAAATTAATAACGTCACAAAATACATAACGTCACAAAAACAAATGACGTCACAAAATACATAACGTCACAAAATACATTACGTCACAAAAATAAATGACGTCACAAAATACATAACGTCACAAAAATAAATGACGTCACAAAATACATAACGTCACAAAAATAAATGACGTCACAAAATACATAACGACATAAAAATAAATGACGTCACAAAAATTAATTTCTTCACAAAATACATAATGTCACAAAAACAAATGACGTCACAAAATACATAACGTCACAAAATACATTACGTCACAAAAATAAATGACGTCACAAAATAAATGACGTCACAAACAGAATGACGTCACAAAATACATATCGTCACAAAAATAAATGACGTCACAAAATACATAACGTCACAAAAATAAATGACGTCACAAAATACATAACGTCACAAAAATAAATGACGTCACAAAATACATAACGACATAAAAATAAATGACGTCACAAAAATTAATTTCTTCACAAAATACATAATGTCACAAAAACAAATGACGTCACAAAATACATAACGTCACAAAATACATTACGTCACAAAAATAAATGACGTCACAAAATACATAACGTCACAAAAATAAATGACGTCACAAAATACATAACGTCACAAAAATAAATGACGTCACAAAATACATAACGTCACAAAAATAAATGACGTCACAAAATACATAACGTCACAAAAAATAAATGAAGTCACAAAATGCATAACGTCTCAAAAATAAATGATGTCACAAAATACATAACGTCACAAAATAAATGATGTCATAAAATACATAACGTCACAAAAATAAATGACGTCACAAAAATAATTACGTCTCAAAATACATAACGTCACAAAATACATAACGGCACAAAAATAAATGACGTCACAAAATACATAACGTCACAAAAATAAATGAGGTCACAAAATACATAACGTCAAAAAATAAATGACGTCACAAAATACATATTTCACAAAATACATAACGTCACAAAAAAAATGACGTCACAAATTACATAACGTCACAAAAATAAATGACGTCACAAAATACATAACGTCACAAAAATAAATGACGTCACAAAATACATAACGTCACAAAAAATAAATGAAGTCACAAAATGCATAACGTCTCAAAAATAAATGATGTCACAAAATACATAACGTCACAAAATAAATGATGTCATAAAATACATAACGTCACAAAAATAAATGACGTCACAAAAATAAATGACGTCACAAAATACATAACGTCACAAAAATTAATTACGTCACAAAATACATAACGTCTCAAAAATAAATGACGTCACAAAATACATAACGTCACAAAAATAAATGACGTCACAAAATACATAACGTCACAAAAATAAATGACGTCACAAAATACATAACGTCACAAAAATAAATGACGTCACAAAATACATAACGTCACAAAAATAATTGAGGTAACAAAATACATAACGTCACAAAATACATAACGTCACAAAAATAAATGACGTCACAAAATACGTAACCTCACAAAAATAAATGACGTCACAAAATACATAACGTCACAAAAAATAAATGAAGTCACAAAATGCATAACGTCTCAAAAATAAATGATGTCACAAAATACATAACGTCACAAAATAAATGACGTCATAAAATACATAACGTCACAAAAATAAATGACGTCACAAAAATAATTACGTCACAAAATACATAACGTCACAAAATACATAACGGCACAAAAATAAATGACGTCAAAAAATACATAACGTCACAAAAATAAATGAGGTCACAAAATACATAACGTCAAAAAATAAATGACGTCACAAAATACATAACGTCACAAAAATAAATGACGTCACAAAATACATAATGTCACAAAAATAAATGACGTCACAATGATAAATGACGTCACAAAATACATAACGTCACAAAAATAAATGACGTCACAAAATACAAAACGTTACAAAAATAAATGACGTCACAAAATACATAACGTCACAAAAATAAATGACGTCACAAAATACATAACGTCACAAAAAAATGACGTCACAAAATACATAACGTCACAAAAATAAATGACGTCACAAAATACATAAGGTCACAAAAATAAATGACGTCACAAAATATTTAACGACACAAAATTAAATGACGTCACAAAATACATATTTCATAAAATACATAACGTCAAAAAAATAAATGACGTCACAAAATACATAACGTCACAAAAATAAATGACGTCACAAAATACATAACGTCACAAAAACAAATGACGTCACAAAATACATAACGTCACAAAAATAAATTACGTCACAAAATACAGAACGTTACAAAATACATAACGTCAAAAAATACATAACGTCACAAAAATATATGACTTCAAAAAATAAATAGCGTCAAAAAAATAAATGACGTCACAAAATACATAACGTCACAAAAATAAATGACGTCACAAAAATTAATAACGTCACAAAATACATAACGTCACAAAAATAAATGATGTCACAAAATACATAACGTCACAAAAATAAATGACGTCACAAAATAATTAACGACACCAAATTAAATGACGTCACAAAATACATATTTTAAAAAATACATAACGTCACGAAAAAATGACGTCACAAAATACATAACGTCACAAAAATAATTGACGTCACAAAATACATAACGTCACAAAAATAAATGACGTCACAAAATACATAACGTCACAAAAATAAATGACGTCACAAAATACATAACGTCACAAAAACAAATGACGTCACAAAATACATAACGTCACAAAAATAAATGAGGTCACAAAATATAAAACGTCACAAAAATAAATGACGTCACAAAATATTTAACGACACAAAATTAAATGACGTCATAAAATACATATTTCATAAAATACATAACGTCACAAAAATAAATGACGTCACATAATACATAACGTCACAAAAATAATTGACGTCACAAAATACATAACGTCACAAAAATAAATGACGTCACAAACATAATGACGTCACAAAATACATATCGTCACAAAAATAAATGACGTCACAAAATACATAACGTCACAAAAATAAATGACGTCACAAAATACATAACGTCACAAAAATAAATGACGTCACAAAATACATAACGACATAAAAATAAATGACGTCACAAAAATTAATTTCTTCACAAAATACATAATGTCACAAAAACAAATGACGTCACAAAATACATAACGTCACAAAATACATTACGTCACAAAACTAAATGACGTCACAAAATACATAACGTCACAAAAATAAATGACGTCACAAAATACATAACGTCACAAAAATAAATGACGTCACAAAATACATAACGTCACAAAAATAAATGACGTCACAAAATACATAACGTCACAAAAATAAATGACGTCACAAAATACATAACGTCACAAAAAATAAATGAAGTCACAAAATGCATAACGTCTCAAAAATAAATGATGTCACAAAATACATAACGTCACAAAATAAATGATGTCATAAAATACATAACGTCACAAAAATAAATGACGTCACAAAAATAATTACGTCACAAAATACATAACGTCACAAAATACATAACGGCACAAAAATAAATGACGTCACAAAATACATAACGTCACAAAAATAAATGAGGTCACAAAATACATAACGTCAAAAAATAAATGACGTCACAAAATACATAACGTCACAAAAATAAATGACGTCACAAAATACATAACGTCACAAAAATTAATTACGTCACAAAATACATAACGTCTCAAAAATAAATGACGTCACAAAATACATAACGTCACAAAAATAAATGACGTCACAAAATACATAACGTCACAAAAATAAATGACGTCACAAAATACATAACGTCACAAAAATAAATGACGTCACAAAATACATAACGTCACAAAAATAATTGAGGTAACAAAATACATAACGTCACAAAATACATAACGTCACAAAAATAAATGACGTCACAAAATACGTAACCTCACAAAAATAAATGACGTCACAAAATACATAACGTCACAAAAAATAAATGAAGTCACAAAATGCATAACGTCTCAAAAATAAATGATGTCACAAAATACATAACGTCACAAAATAAATGACGTCATAAAATACATAACGTCACAAAAATAAATGACGTCACAAAAATAATTACGTCACAAAATACATAACGTCACAAAATACATAACGGCACAAAAATAAATGACGTCAAAAAATACATAACGTCACAAAAATAAATGAGGTCACAAAATACATAACGTCAAAAAATAAATGACGTCACAAAATACATAACGTCACAAAAATAAATGACGTCACAAAATACATAACGTCACAAAAATAAATGACGTCACAATGATAAATGACGTCACAAAATACATAACGTCACAAAAATAAATGACGTCACAAAATACAAAACGTTACAAAAATAAATGACGTCACAAAATACGTAACGTCACAAAAATAAATGACGTCACAAAATACATAACGACACAAAAAAATGACGTCACAAAATACATAACGTCACAAAAATAAATGACGTCACAAAATACATAAGGTCACAAAAATAAATGACGTCACAAAATATTTAACGACACAAAATTAAATGACGTCACAAAATACATATTTCATAAAATACATAACGTCAAAAAAATAAATGACGTCACAAAATACATAACGTCACAAAAATAAATGACGTCACAAAATACATAACGTCACAAAAACAAATGACGTCACAAAATACATAACGTCACAAAAATAAATTACGTCACAAAATACAGAACGTCACAAAATACATAACGTCAAAAAATACATAACGTCACAAAAATATATGACTTCAAAAAATAAATAGCGTCAAAAAAATAAATGACGTCACAAAATACATAACGTCACAAAAATAAATGACGTCACAAAAATTAATAACGTCACAAAATACATAACGTCACAAAAATAAATGATGTCACAAAATACATAACGTCACAAAAATAAATGACGTCACAAAATACATAACGTCACAAAAATAAATGACGTCACAAAATACATAACGTCACAAAAACAAATGACGTCACAAAATACATAACGTCACAAAAATAAATGACGTCACAAAATACATAATGTCACAAAAATAAATGACGTCACAAAATAATTAACGACACCAAATTAAATGACGTCACAAAATACATATTTTAAAAAATACATAACGTCACGAAAAAATGACGTCATAAAATACATAACGTCACAAAAATAATTGACGTCACAAAATACATAACGTCACAAAAATAAATGACGTCACAAAATACATAACGTCACAAAAATAAATGACGTCACAAAATACATAACGTCACAAAAACAAATGACGTCACAAAATACATAACGTCACAAAAATAAATGACGTCACAAAATACATAATGTCACAAAAATAAATGACGTCACAAAATACAAAACGTCACAAAAAACATAACGTCAAATAATACATAAAGTCACAAAAATATATGACTTCAAAAAATAAATAGCGTCACAAAAATAAATGACGTCACAAAATACATAACGTCACGAAAATAAATGACGTCACAAACATAATGACGTCACAAAATACATATCGTCACAAAAATAAATGACGTCACAAAATACATAACGTCACAAAAATAAATGACGTCACAAAATACATAACGTCACAAAAATAAATGACGTCACAAAATACATAACGTCACAAAAATAAATGACGTCACAAAATACATAACGACATAAAAAAAATGACGTCACAAAAATTAATTTCTTCACAAAATACATAATGTCACAAAAATAAATGACGTCACAAAATACATAACGTCACAAAATACATTATGTCACACAAATAAATGACGTCACAAAATACATAACGTCACAAAAATAAATGACGTCACAAAATACATAACGTCACAAAAATAAATGACGTCACAAAAATTAATTACGTCACAAAATACATAACGTCTCAAAAATAAATGACGTCACAAAATACATAACGTCACAAAAATAAATGACGTCACAAAATACATAACGTCACAAAAATAAATGACGTCACAAAATACATAACGTCACAAAAATAAATGACGTCACAAAATACATAACGTCACAAAAATAATTGAGGTAACAAAATACATAACGTCACAAAATACATAACGTCACAAAAATAAATGACGTCACAAAATACGTAACGTCACAAAAATAAATTACGTCAGTAGGGGGGTTTGGTCACCGCTGGGTCCGAGCTGACTCAGCGGTTTTTAAAATGCTGAATTGCAGATTTGGAATTGGTAAAAACTGATTTGAATTGAGGAAAAATCTTTCAAGGTACTTTATTTGTCCGTAAGTTTCTAAAGATTAGTTTGGTATTATTTAATAAACAGACAATACAAAGTAAACAAATTATAAACCAAATTTTGTAATAAACTATTATATTGATCCGTAAGTCCCGGCCGCGGTGTCGGAGCAGCGCGGCGCGGCGGCCGGACGGCTACTGCGGCCGACATGTGACACCGCGCGGCTGGTCAGCGCTTCTCACGCCGCGGCCGCGGAGTTCATTCACGGCCCTCGGTCGTTCACATAGATCTCGGATGACCAGCTGGTAATCATTGATGAAGATTGAACATCAGTTGCTCGCTTTGCATCGAAGAGGAAACATTGCTGCTCTAGTCAAGCTAACAAAGTTTATAAACAGTTTTAATAATTGGCATCGTTTCTTCCACAAGCAAAGAGGTAAGACATTCTATCAAAGATTTATTTACAAAAGTAATATTGTTTCAAAGACTTCAAATCATAAAATATCAACTAGTTAAATATTTTCAAATAATGTTTCACTACATTTTCTTTTAGGAATATTTGTAAAGTCCCACCGTTAGAGTTATTTGTTACATGATTGTAAACTTTTGTATTATGGACATTTAAATTTTATCAGAATGTCTATACTTTGAGATTTACACATTTATTACCTATTTAGGATTAATAGTTTAAAACTTAGGGAGTAACTGGAATATTAAAAATTAATTATATGTCCACTGTAATCAATGGAAATAATTTTTATAAATACATGGCTTCTGATTGGTCGGGCGTGGGCCAATCAGAAGGCGAACCGCGGGGATAAAAGAGGGGTCGTCACAATGAACAGCGCAGTTAACAGCATGCCTTACTAACGGTAGCATTGGGGGTGCTTGGGTACTAACAATTATGAATTAAGTTAGAATTAAGAATTGTCACTAAGTTAGTTATCCAATGAAATGTTTCTATTAAATTAGTTAAAATAATGTATACGTAGAAATAATCTTTAGATTAGTATTAAGTAAACTGTGATCTTAGAATTCTTGTCAATAGTCCAGAGGAACGAAGCCCTAGAGGCGGGTATTGACCAGAGGCTTGCAACAAGATTCTAAGACAAGTATTTAACAATTTGTAAAAGCTTATTATTAAGTGAAGTATTGAACACTTAGAAATCTTGCCAATAGTCCAGAGGAACGAAGCCCTCGAGGCGGGTGTTGACCAGAGGCTTGCAGCAAGATTCTAAGACTAACTATTTTGAAACAATTACTTTCAAAATTAATGTTAAAAATTATTTGATGACTAAATTTTTATAACATAGAATTTTTGCTAACAGTCCAGAGGAACGAAGCCCTAGAGGCGGGTTTTGACCAGAGACTTGTAGCAAGATTATTAGACATTTATTTAAAATAATGTTAAACAATTTGTAAAAGATTATTATTAAGTGAAGTATGAACACTTAAAATCTTGCCTATAGTCCAGAGGAACGAAGCCCTAGAGGCGGGTTTTGACCAGAGGCTTGTAGCAAGATTATTTTATAATTATTTAAATTTCAAGTTAAACAATGTGTAAAAGATTATTATAAACTGGATTGTATTAACACTGAGAAATCTTGCTAATAGTCCAGAGGAACGAAGCCCTCGAGGTGGGTGTTGACCAGAGGCTTGCAGCAAGATTATTTTATAATTATTTAAATTTCAAGTTAAACAATGTGTAAAAACTGGATTGTATTAACACTTAGAAATCTTGCTAATTGTCCAGAGGAACGAAGCCCTAGAGGCGGGTGTTGACCAGAGGCTTGCAGCAAGATTCTAAGACTAACTATTTTGAAACAATTACTTTCAAAATTAATGTTAAAAATTATTTGATGACTAAATATTTATAACATAGAATTTTTGCTAACAGTCCAGAGGAACGAAGCCCTAGAGGCGGGTTTTGACCAGAGACTTGTAGCAAGATTATTAGACATTTATTTAAAATAATGTTAAACAATTTGTAAAAGATTATTATTAAGTGAAGTATGAACACTTAAAATCTTGCCTATAGTCCAGAGGAACGAAGCCCTAGAGGCGGGTTTTGACCAGAGGCTAGCAGCAAGATTATTTTATAATTATTTAAATTTCAAGTTAAACAATTTGTAAAAGATTATTATAAACTGGATTGTATTAACACTTAGAAATCTTGCTAATAGTCCAGAGGAACGAAGCCCTCGAGGTGGGTGTTGACCAGAGGCTTGCAGCAAGATTATTTTATAATTATTTAAATTTCAAGTTAAACAATGTGTAAAAACTGGATTGTATTAACACTTAGAAATCTTGCTAATAGTCCAGAGGAACGAAGCCCTAGAGGCGGGTGTTGACCAGAGGCTTGCTGCAAGATTTTAAGACTAACTATTTTGAAACAATTACTTTCAAAATTAAATGTTAAAAATAAAAATTATTTAATAACTAAATTTATATGACATAGAATTCTTGCTAACAGTCCAGAGGAACGAAGCCCTAGAGGCGGGTGTTGACCAGAGGCTTGCAGCAGAATTCTAAGACAAATTACTTTGAAAAATATTACTTTAAAATAAATGTTTTAAGAAATCAATAACTATTTAATAACTAAATCATCATGATTGAAAAAATTCTTGCCAATAGTCCAGAGGAACGAAGCCCTAGAGGCGGGTTTTGACCAGAGGCTTGCAGCAAGATTGTTATATAATTATTTAAAATTCATGTTAAACAACGTGTAAAAGATTATTATACAGTGGATTATTAACACTTAGAAATCTTGCCAATAGTCCAGAGGAACGAAGCCCTAGAGGCGGGTTTTGACCAGAGGCTTGCAGCAAGATTATTATATAATTATTTAAAATTCATTTTAAACAAAGTGTAAAAGATTATTATACAGTGGATTATTAACACTTAGAAATCTTGCCAATAGTCCAGAGGAACGAAGCCCTCGAGGCGGGAGTTGACCAGAGGCTTGCAGCAAGATTCTAAGACTAACTATTTTGAAACAATTACTTTCAAAATTAATGTAAAAAATTATTTGATGACTAAATTTTTATAACATAGAATTTTTGCTAACAGTCCAGAGGAACGAAGCCCTTGAGGCGGGTTTTGACCAGAGGCTTGCAGCAAGATTGTTTTATAATTATTCAAAATTCATGTTAAACAATGTGTAAAAAATTATTATAAAGTGGATTATTAACACTTAGAAATCTTGCCAATAGTCCAGAGGAACGAAGCCCTCGAGGCGGGTGTTGACCAGAGGCTTGCAGCAAGATTCTAAGACTATTTTGAAACAATTACTATCAAAATTAATTTTAAAAATTATTTGATAGCTATATTTTCATGACACAATTTTTGCTAGCAGTCCAGAGGAACGAAGCCCTGGAGGCGGGTTTTGACCAGAGGCTTAAAGCAATATTATTTTATAACTATTTAAAATTCATGTTAAATAATGTGTATGAGATTATTTGGAAAGTGGATTATTAACACTTAGAAATCTTGCCAATAGTCCAGAGGAACGAAGCCCTCGAGGCGGGTGTTGACCAGAGGCTTGCAGCAAGATTTTAAGACTAACTATTTTGAAACAATTACTTTAAAAATTAATGTTAAAAACTATTTTATAACTAAATTTTTATGACATAGAATTTTTGCTAGCAGTCTAAAGGAACGAAGCCCTAGAGGCGGGTTTTGACCAGAGGCTTGCAGCAAGATTCTAAGACTAACTATTTTGAAACAATTACTTTCAAAATTAATGTAAAAATTATTTGATGACTAAATTTTTATAACATAGAATTTTTGCTAACAGTCCAGAGGAACGAAGCCCTAGAGGCGGGTTTTGACCAGAGGCTTGTAGCAAGATTCTAAGACATTTATTTAGAATAATGCTAAACAATTTGTAAAAGATTATTATTAAGTGACGTATGAACACTTAAACATCTTGCCTATAGTCCAGAGGAACGAAGCCCTCGAGGTGGGTGTTGACCAGAGGCTTGCAGCAAGATTATTTTATAATTATTTAACTTTCAAGTTAAACAATGTGTAAAAGATTATTATAAACTGGATTGTATTAACACTTAGAAATCTTGCTAACAGTCCAGAGGAACGAAGCCCTAGAGGCGGGTGTTGACCAGAGGCTTGCAGCAAGATTCTAAGACAAACTATTTTAAACCAATTAATTTCAAAATTAATGTTAAAAAGTAGTTATTTCATAACTAAATTTTCTATGAAATTGAGTTCTTACCAAAGTCCAGAGGAACGAAACCCTAGAGGCGGGTGTTGACCAGAGACTTGCAGCAGGATTCTAAGAAAAAATACTTTAAAAGATTGACTTATGAAATTAATATTTGAAAGATTGTAACTTTTATTTTTATTACTAATGCAAAAGAAAATAAAAAATTCAATAATTGATTAATAACTGAAAACAAAATGTTCATGACAATTAAGCAAGATATAAATTTTATCCTTGTTAAAATCCCAACGTAATGAAGCCTTTTGATCTGATTTATTGTTTAAAGTAAAAAGAAAATTAGCCTAACTAATTGCTTGTTTCATAATAATGGTTTACACTCACATACCAATATGAGATTCTCTTAAAATTACAAATAATAATATTACAAACCAAACTTTCAAATTTAAATAATGACACTCAACATTTTAAAACAAATATTATCATTTTAATTTTGTCAATACCGATCGAATAACGAAGTCTGTTGTAAAAATTCTAAGTTGAAAAATAAACATGGTTTCTACGACTTTAATGAACATTTGTTAAAATAAATAAGTAATTAATTCATTATTAGATTGTTTGGTAATGATAATGAACTTATTTCCATTCCTTCAATTCCTTCCATTCCTAATTTGTGAGCTTGGTCATGTCTGTTTGCAAATAGATTTTCCTTTATGGTGCACCTTTTTGCTTAATGCAATAATAAAAAATTATCATTAATATCGGACATGGTTAAGCACACTTTAAGCCCCGAATGAGGAAGCTGTTGCTTACGGATCCACCTCATTCGGGGCTCTATTTTTTAATAATCGAGTGACCTTGACATACATTTTGTAAAACAGAAAGATATATTAATTTTAAATTTTGATGATCTAGCATAAAAGTGGGGATGCTAAAGGGTATAAAGGGAGAGATTGTCAGCTGTAGTAGTACTATCCTGTTGTCTGTTGCAGCATGATGGAGGATCCTTGTCTGAGGAAATCGACAATGCCACGGCCTGTGCTTGCCCCTAGTAAAAATTCGATAGAAACAAACATGGAAAATCAATTAGAAAAAGATTTAGAAATAAGTGACAGTGAGATAAACGAGACAACAACATCAGTTCAAGATTTACTTTCCCTGATGGTGGAGGAAGCAGTAGGAGAAAGCCTGGAGAAGAAGAAAATTGAAGAAAAGTTGGAAAGAGATGAATCGGAAAAGATGAAAAAAGAAAATCAGTTGGAGAAAAAACATTTAGAAGGAAAACCAGAGAAAAAAATGGCAAAGAAACGGATTTTGAGCAAAGAATTTGTATCAGATGAAGAAGAAAACGTGGACGAGCCTCCAAGGAAAACCATTTTGATTTCACCTAGAGGCAAAAACCAATGCCGTCACATTTATGTGAACAAACCCAGAAAAGGTGAGAGATGTACAAACCTCACGGACCATCACTTTTGCTCATCACACTTGAAAAAAGAAGAGAAAAAAGAAGGTTTGAAAGATAAAATCAAATTGGCTCACGACCAAAAGGAACTTAGAGATGTAAAAATAGCCAATCAGGAAATAACAACGAAGCTTGATTACATACTCAAACAATTGCCTGAAAACGAGAAAAAAATGAAAATAAAAATTGAACAATTGGAAAAAACGATTGAAAAATTACAAAACAGTGAACAAACCACCACAAGTCGAGAAGTAGTTGTCAAAAAAAATATTCATAAACTGAATAAAAAATTGTCCTACAAAGTCATGGATTATGATGGGAAAAGAGAAATGAAATTGGCTGCAAATCAAAAGATAATTATTTTATTACTGCCGAAGAAAATGCAAGTTCCGGAAAATCCAATTGGAAAAACATTTAAATTCATTCCTCCCAAAAACCAATTTGATTTTGTTTTGTGAAAATCTGAGCAAAAAAAGTTGTATATAGATGTGTTACAGTCAAACCTATACGTAGTCAAACTTAGTAAAAAACATAAAAAATAAAAAAAATAAAAATCGAAGAAAAAAAACAAAAAAAACTGTCGTGTGAGTGGCTTTAGCCTACCTCACACCTGATGAGACCCAATAAGGTCGAAACAGTTTTTTTAACCATATCAAATGTTGATAGCAGGTTAAATTATTATGATAATGTGGAGGGGATGGTGGCTGTAAAAAGGGTGGGGATTTATTATATATAGGGGGCTTAAAGTTAAATGAAGTCACTTCGTTGAAGACTGTTAATGGTAAACGATGCATCTATGTCCTGAGTGTAATGATGAATTTGATGACGAATGGTTACTTATCGCACATATAGATTTATTTCATCAAAGTACAAATTATCATAAAGAAGAGACAGTATTTGATTGTTTTAATGAAGAAGAACCGAGAAATTCAAGCTACCTTTGCCACTTCTGTGGGGAATTATTTGAAGATAGTATTTCATTTGATATTCACAATGAATGCTATCATAAAAATGAGAAATCGTTTGAGCCCATGCAAGTTGATGAAGTTTCAAACGGAGAGACAGCATGTCCGGCTACAACCTCCAATAATAAACAAATAAGACCAAGAGATGATGCGAGTAGTAATTACCAGGGAAGGAAGACAGGTAGTGGAATTAAAACCAATGATAGTGGAGGCTTATGTAAAGGTCAGTCTGGACAAGACAAAACAGGTTTTATCGAGACATATGCTGAATCACTTGATGGAGTTGTTGTTAGACATTACAGAATCAGAAACGTAAACAATAACAAGGTAGAAACATTTTTAACAAATAGTGAAACGGTAATTAATAACACACTGAAAACTGAATTGAAACGACTTAACTGTGTAAAATTTAACATCGTATTAGATGCAACATTTACAAACACTGATGGTGAGACATCTCAAAGAGGATTTATTGCAAGGAGTAGATCTATAATCAAAACATCAAACCTAGAAGACATTGTACAAGAATGCTTCCAAGAACTTATAATCAAGTTAACAGAACACGAATCGAGAGGATCCGGGTGGTCTTTACTGCAAATCAACTCAATGGATGTTAGAGTTCATAAACAGGGATATGGAGATAGAGGAAGTAGTTATATCCCCCTTCCAAAAAAAATCTCGAACACTAAATCCTGTATAAATGTGCAAAATCAAAACAATGAATGTTTTAAGTATGCAATGCTAACAAAATTTGTCCTCAATGAACCAAATTTTCACCCTAAATGTATAACCAAGTTCACACCTTTTTTTAACAAATACAATTTCAAAGGAGTTGACTATCCAGTTGGCTTTAAGGATATTGTCAACTTCGAAAAAAACAATATTGGTGTGTCAGTAAACGTTTTTGGTCTAGACGACAGGCACAATGTTTATCCTTTAAAAATTGCAACTACAGAACTTAGAGATCATACTGATCTACTGTTGCTTAAAGATGGAGATGTATCTCATTATGTTTACATCAAAGACTTCAACCGCCTTGTTGCTCGTCAGCTTCGAAAAAAAAACAAACACGCTTTGATCGTATGCAAACGATGCCTCTGCTTTGTAAATAAATCAAACAAAAGACATGGAGTAAATTGGTTAGCTGAACATCTAAGAATATGTGGTAAACATTCACAGGTGAGAATTGATTTACCGCCCCAAGATAAATCTAATTTGGTTTTTAATAAAGTGAGTCATCAATATAGAATACCAATAGTTATCTATGCTGATTTTGAAGCAACATTATTACCCGTAGATGATGTAAATGATACAGGTTCTCGATGCAAGTATCAAAAACATGAACCTAACAGTTATGCAATTTTATTAAAGTCGACACTTACTGATAACCACTTGGAACACTATGGTCTATCATCAAAGCCAAAGGTATACAGGGGGGAAAATGCAGGTAAACACTTTATTGATGATTTATATGATATTGCTGCAAAAGTAGAAATATTATATAGCTACATCGTTCCGATGGACGACTTGAACGTTGATCAACAAGCGATACACAATGCAGCAACACATTGCTATATTTGCAATAAGATTTTCACAGAATTAAATCCAAAAGTAAGGGACCATTGCCATTTATCGGGCCGATATAGAGGCCCTGCATGTAATTCATGCAATATCAATTACAAAGTACCAAAATTCATTCCTGTAATACTGCATAATTTACAAAAATATGACTCCCATATGATTATTCCAGAGCTCGGAAGGGATAATGGATCTATTGACGTTTTGGCGACAACAAATGAAAATTTTATAAGCTTCAGCAAGAAGGTTGGAAAGATGAAGCTCAAATTCATTGATTCGTTCAAATTTATGTCCTGCAGTTTACAGAAACTAACTGAAAATCTTCAAGGAAGTAACTTAGTTGAGACAAAAAAACTGGTGCCTGAAGATAAGCTGGACTTAGTTATAAGGAAAGGAGTTTTTTGTTATGACTACATTGACTCTCTTGAAAGATTTAAAGAGACATCCCTACCTCCAATTGAAAAGTTTTATAGTAAGCTTTCTGAGGAAGAAATCGATCCCAATGATTATCAACACGCATGTCGTGTTTGGGAAGAGATGAAGTTTAAAACTTTAGGTGAATACAATGATTTCTATGTCTCGTTAGATGTGACTTTATTATGTGACATAATGGAGGAATTCCGTAATACATGCTTTAAAGCATATGGTCTTGACCCTCTATATTACTGCACAGCACCCGGTCTGGCCTGGCAAGCCATGTTAAAGGAGACTAAATGCAACCTAGAGTTGTTAACTGATATTGATATGATTCTAATGATTGAATCTGGAATTCGAGGTGGTATAACCCAGAGTGTTACCAGAAGAATGAAGGCCAATAACAAGTATCTTTCTGATTATGATAAAAATAAAGAGTCTATATTCTTAGCCTACTTTGATGCTAATAATTTATATGGTTGGGCCATGTCGAAACCGCTACCGTACGGTGAGTTTAAATGGGTCGACCCTTGTGATGTAGGTGATATCCTTCAAATAAAACCTTATGGAGAGGTTGGATATATTTTAGAATGTGATATTGAATATGATAAGAACTTACATGACCATCACTATGATTTACCTTTGTTGCCAAGATCTGAAATTCCTCCTGGGAAGAAACATCCAAAACTTATGACAACCCTATGTCACAAAACTAAATATGTAGCTCATTATTGGGTCATACAACAAGCGATTAAATTAGGACTGAAGGTTACAAAAATTCATAGAGCCATTCGGTTTAAGCAATCTTGTTGGTTAAAGCCTTACATCGATTCAAACACTTCGAGAAGGACGAAAGCAAATTCCGCATTTGAAAAGGACTTTTACAAATTAATGAATAATGCTATATTTGGAAAAACGCTTGAAAACAAAAGGAAGCATAAAAATGTCAAATTAATATGTGACTCTAAAAAACTGGAAAAACTGGTAGCAAAACCTAACTTTAACACGTCTATTATTATCAATGAAAATTTAGTTGCAGTCTGCATGAACAAAACTTGCGTAAAAATGGACAGACCGTTGTATGTAGGAATGAGTATTTTGGATATCTCGAAGACCCACATGTATGACTTTCACTACAACAAAATGGTTAAACACTTTGGAAGGGAAAACATCGGAATTTGCTACATGGACACGGACTCGTTCGTTTACTGGATAAAAACAGAAGATATGTACTATGATTTGAAAGTATTTCCTTATAATAATGACTTTGATTTTTCTGATTACCCCACGAATCATTCACTGTACCATGATAAAAACAAAAAGGTATTAGGGAAATTCAAGGATGAAGCAAATGGCGAATTGATTAAAGAAATAATAGCTTTAGCTTCAAAAATGTATGCCATTGACTTTGCGGAATCTCACTGCATTAAGAAAGCAAAAGGAATAAAGAACATGTATGTAAAGAAAAGAATTACTTTTGATCATTATAAAAAATGCCTGGAAGAACATATCACATACACTGCAACGTTTAATAGTATTCGAAGCTTTAACCACCAATTATTTACTGTCAGAGAAAGTAAGAAGTCCCTCTCTCCTTATGATGATAAACGTGTTATTTTAGAAGATGGTGTCCATACCTTGCCATACGGGCACTACTCTCTTCATTGATATCATGAATACGGTTATATTTACGATCGAAACATTAATTATATTGCAGTGTGGTTCAGGTTTCTGAGCAGTAAAGGTTGTATTACTTCAACTATGAGTTTTACAAAACAGGATATCGTTAATGAGCTACACAAACCTGCAAGAAGGCATTTCCCTAGACGAAACACTGTATTGAAGGGTTTAAATGACTTATATCAATCAGATCTCGTTGAAATGAAACCGTACAGAAGTATAAACCAAAACTATAAATATATATTGACGTTAATTAACTGTTTCACAAAAGTTGCATTTGCAGCTCCGCTTAAGGATAAAAAAGGAGAAACAGTATCAAATGCAATGGAAAAAATCATCAAAATAAATAACATAAAGATGAATCACCTGCAAACCGATGATGGAAAGGAGTTCTTCAATAAAATATTTTCAAACCTCATGAAACGGCACAACATAAACCATTATTCTACAAAAAGTGAGAAAAAGGCAACCATTATAGAAAGATTTAATAGAACGCTAAAAACTTTGATGTTCAAGCAGTTTTCTTTAAGAGGAAATCACGTTTGGTATGACATTCTTTCCGAGCTCATCAAAACCTACAACAATAAATTCCATAGGACTATTGGAATGAGGCCAGTTGAAGTAAACAAAAGTAATGAAGATTTAGTTAGGAAGAGAATAAAGAAACAAACTGCACCTGCTGAAGAAAAGTCTCCACCTAAGAAGTTTTTCCCAGGAGATAAAGTTAGAATTAGCAAGTACAAAAACCTATTTAGCAAAGGATATTTACCGAATTGGACCAATGAAGTATTTGAGGTCTATAGAGTACAGCATACAAATCCCGAGACATACATCCTTAAAGATAATAGAGGGGAAATACTTCAAGGCAGTTTCTATGGTCATGAAATGTTAAAATCAAAGATTGGTGACATATATCTCGTTGAAAAAATATTAAAAAGAAAAAAAGATAAAGTATACGTTCGGTGGTTAGGATTTAACAAATCACATGACTCTTGGGTGTCTAAAAAGGACTTGATACAAGAGTCTTAAGTATTCCATCTCCAGTGTTCTTTGAATGTACATTGTTGGGTAAAAAAATGAGTTTTAGGATAATGCAACAAGAAAAAAAATTGAACGTCCTTAACATTGATGATTTAACAGTTGATAATATAAGATCGAGAAATAGTAGTAAGCATGGGAGTTTATTTCCAGATTCGATTAGATGTATTATATCAGGTCCATCGAACTCCGGAAAAACAAATGTTGTTTTTAATCTTTTAACACAATCAAATGGTCTGCATTTCAACAATGTATACATCTTTTCAAAGTCGTTGGACCAGCCAAAATATCAGTTGTTGGAAAAGATTTTAAAGGATGCTGGTGAAATTGGATACTACAAATTTAGTTCGAGTGAAAATGTCATTGCACCAAACAAAGCTAAACAGTATTCAGTTTTTATATTTGATGATGTCTCGTCAGAGAACCAAAAGTCAATATCAAATTACTTTGCAATGGGAAGGCACAACAACATAGACTCAATATATATTGGTCAGACGTACAGCAAAATTCCAAAACAATTAATCCGGGATAATGTAAACTTGATTGTGATTTTCAAACAAGATGATTTAAATTTAAAACATATTTACAATGATCATGTTGGATGTGACATGACGTTTTCGAAATTTAAAGAGTGTTGTTGTCAAGCATGGAGCCAAATGTACGGGTTCTTAGTTATAAGCAAAGACCATCCACTTCTAGAGGGTCGGTACAGAATTGGGTTTGACCAATATATTATGTTATAATATCTAACCCAAACCATTTACATATATACCATTACTGAGTGAACATGGCTGATCAAGAAGATTTGATTGGGAAAATAAAATTCCTCAGTGATTCAATACGAAAAAAGACACGTGATTTAAAAGTAGGAATTCAGGAAAAGGAACGGTATTTGGAAACTACATTTAAACCTGTAATCAATCCTATAAAAGAAATCTCAAGGAAAATGGAAATGCAAACCAAAAAGAATGATGATTTAGACAATATTTTGCCAGTTGATAAAAAAAATGTATCAGAAGGGGAACTTTCGCCTACAGATGATAACTATTCTACTACTTCTAATAGTTCAGCTGATAAAGATATAACCGAAGAAAATGATATCGAAAGGGAAAGAAAAGATGGGTTTGAAGTTAGTGAAAATGAAGATGATGCGGATGAACAACCAACAACTGAGGTTACAGATAAGTCTATTACTAATGTCAGTAACATAGCTATAGATATCGGTAAAAAAGGACTTTTAACAAGAAAATATATATTGAAAATGCTAGAAGGAAACATACCGAAGAGGAAATGTCACGTCTATGGTGCTAGAGCGGAAAATGATAAAATTATGATTGGTAATAGTGTTATTTCCACGGATGATATGGATAACATAACAATTAAAGGAAAAACATATTCTGGTACACCAGGTCTTTTTGAGCTGATCTTTAAAACCAATCCCGCAAGATACACACCTAAGGATCTTATTAATTTTAAACAAATTATCAAACTTACAAATGCACACAGAAAGGGTTACTCATCTACTGCTCCAATATATCGCAATAAATCTAAGAAATATGAAAAGATTATTGTAAAATTATTTCCCCCAAGAAATGCTAAGTCTGGCCATGGAATGCTAATGAAAAATGCCTACGAAACAAACATTATATACTACAATAATGTCAATAAACTCGTTGACAGGATGCGTTTACTTTATGAAGCTAAGCAGGCAGGACATACTGGGCTTGATAGTGAAATTATAGCTCTAACTCAAGAACTTCGGAATCAGGGATATATAATTTAGTAAACCTTTTCAGAACATTCAGTTGTGTTTAAGCTCAATACATGATATCACATATAAGAAAAATCAGTGCTTTGTAATGGTCAGTTGTAGGCAGGAGCTTCACAAGAAAGGAGGTGGTATAACTTCTGCTCTTGTTTCAGCAGGTGAAACTATTCTTCGCAAAATTCCAATTGGAAAACTTGTTAACACAGCGATTGATGTGTTACCTACTGAGCTTCATTTGCCTGGTGGCTACCAATATTGTGGTCCTGGAACAAGACTGAAAGAAAGGTTGAGCCGTGGAGACCCTGGAATAAATAAACTAGATCGAGCCTGCAAAGACCACGATATAGCTTATTCAAAATATTCTGACACCTTTAATAGGACTGTGGCTGATAGGATTTTGGCTGAGAAAGCCTGGGAGAGAGTGAAGGCTGAAGATTCAAGTTTTGGTGAACGAGCTGCAGCTTTAGCAGTATCAGCCGCAATGAAAGCGAAAACTGCTATAGGAGGAGGAAGAAAAAAATCCAAAGCAAAACGAAGAGTGGCTGGAAAGCGAGGAGGAAACATCAAAAGAAAGAAATGTAATAAGAAAAAAAACAAACCCAAAAATACATCGGTGTGGACCATGATAAAATCAGGAAAAGGTCTATACCTAAGGCCCTACAACAGTGTGTAAAAAGTAAGCAAAACAAACTTATTATTCCAAATATAGCTTTATCCAATGAAGAACTAATGGCTTATGCAACATGTTTGAAAATTCCTTTCTTCCGAGGTGTTTTCATGAGAGACACATTGCCAGAAAAAATTTGGGAAAATGAAACTGGCATTGTTAATTTAGAAAACTCAAGTGGTCCTGGAACTCACTGGGTTTGTTACAAGAAGTTAAAAAATAAAGTATATTATTTTGATAGTTTTGGGAACCTACCTCCACCTCTAGAACTTCAAGAATATTTTTCTGGTGTAGATGAAGTATTTTATAACTATGACAGGTTTCAAAGCTATAATACATCAGTATGTGGTCATTTATGTTTGGAGTTTTTAGCGACAAGCGTTAGTATGCTTTAAGATGTCATCATATACGGTATCCATCAGTGGAAAAACATCAAATTTGCGGACAACTCTTTTCCCTCCATTACATCTTCAAAGAGATAAAAACTGGGAAGCCAGTCTTTTGGATTTCACAACATACAATTCTATTCCAAACATAACTGAAGATGTCAATAACAAATTTTACTATTACAAGGAGAGAGATTCTAATGGGAAATTAAAATTTATGGAAACAATCAAGTTGGATACTGGTTCTTATGAAGTTGAATCTATCAATGAAGAACTACAAAAGCAAATGGGCAAAGATAATATTGAAATTAAAGCTAATAACAGTTCACTTCGGACTGAGATTAAATCAAGATTTTACATTGATTTCAAACAACCTCATTCAATTGGAATGTTGTTAGGTTTCCCTCCTTCAACAGATATACTTGAACCAAACAAAACACACATAGGAGCAGATACAGTTAATATAATAAAAGTTAATACTATCAACATAATGTGTAACATTGTTCATGGATCATATAAAAATGGAGCAAACCATCATATTTTACATACACTCTACCCAACAGTTGCACCTGGATTTAAAATAATTGAGAAGCCTCATAACCTTGTATACCTACCATTAAATACCACTTCCATCTCGGACATTGAGGTGAACATACTAGATCAAGACGATAATCCTGTGGACTTCAGAGGCGAAGAAATATCATTAAGGTTGCACATTAGAGCTGCAAAGTAACAAAACTTTTATGGGGCTAAGCTTTATAAGAAGGGGCTCTCCAAAGGAAGCTCTCATTTCTCCTGGAACTAGCAGCCAGTTAACAAGAGAAAACATAAGGTTCCTGGAAGAAATTGGTTTGACTGTAAATGATCATGGATATATTGGACATCCGTCAAGGACCGCTGTTCGACGAGACCCTTTGGGAAAAGGAATACCACACCCATCATCCCTACGCTTCATCAAAATTAGGAAATAACGATGAAATTCGTATACCTTTCCAACAACAGGATGCTTATACTTTACCTTGTGAAAGTTATCTATACATAGAAGGAAAAGTAACTAAAAAAGACGGGAAAACAACAGGATCAACTGTACCATTCATAAACAACGCTATGGCATATCTATTTGAAGAAATTAGATATGAACTATCAGGGATCACAGTAGATTCTACTAAACGAGTGGGAATTTCCAGTACCCTAAAGAATCTTGTTTCTTTGTCACCTAAAGAAACCAATAGCCTGCAAACTTCTGGTTGGGTGTTACCTACTAATAACTCTTTCACGCCATCTGATAATGGTTATTTCGATTTTTGTGTACCACTTTGGATGCTTCTAGGACTTACAGAAGACTACAAAAGGATAATAATTAATGTCAAACATGAACTGGTTTTGCTTCGTTCATCTACAAACAATGATTTAATTGTTGCACCTGATGGAACTACTTCAGATAAGTTAGAGTGGAATTTTTTTCTAGACAAGATTGTTTGGAGGGTACCTCATTTGAAAATCGCTGATGAACATCGTTTACCTCTTTTGAAACAATTGAATTCAGATCGGGAAATAGTGCTACCCTTTCGGAGTTGGGAAATGCATGAATATCCTTCACTACCAACTACACAAAGACACACATGGAGCATAAAAACTTCTACTCAACTTGAAAAACCAAGATATGTAATATTTGCAATGCAGACTGGAAGAAAAAATGAAATAACTAAAAATGCAGGAATATTTGATCACTGCAATCTAACAAATATCAAGTTGTTTTTGAATTCACAGTTTTTTCCATATGACAATTTGAACGTTGCGTTCACGAAGAAAAGATACACCCTACTGTATGATATGTATGCAAGATTTCAATCATCATACTATGGTAAAACAAACACACTCCTACTTGACCCTGAAAAGTTTGCTTCTGATGCACCGTTAGTTGTAATCGACTGTTCAAAGCAAAACGAGTCACTGAAATCATCAACGGTCGATATTCGTTTAGAACTTGAATTTGAAGATAATATCCCTCCAAATACTACAGCATACTGTTTGATCTTACACGATTCTATCGTTACATACACACCACTTACAGGGATCGTTAAAAAGGTGCTGTAATGTGACACCCATCCCCTCCTAATACGCCTTCGGTATATAAAAGAGAGCTCACATTGAAACGACCAGTTTCTAGATAACATTCATTGTGGAAACATTAATTTGAAAACCATGGAGCCCATAGACAACGAGTGTGGGGGATTAGAAGAATCAGCTTTTTCTTTGAAAGGGAATCATTTCCTTGAAGATTCAGAAAGTTTAAAAAGAAAAATATGTAAAGACAATTTGGAAGATGCCATAAATGTAAGTGAAGGATCCCAAAATAATGAAGAAATCAACAAAAAAGCTATGAAAACCTTAACTAAACGAAGGAAAAAACAAGAAGTGTTCATGCCTTTGTACCTGTTAAACGAGATATTTTTACGAATCGTGTATCCTCTATCAGTATGTGCAAACAAAAATGTTACTGTTGGATTCTGTAAGTTCTTGAACTACAGCCCAGGTGTATTACTTAATCATGGAGAGAAACAAATCGTAATTTACGAAAATGCGTGGATGTCTTTCAGTAAATCCATGCAGCTGATTCATTGTTACCTAATTAATCAAGTTTATGGGAAGAAAACAAATATCTCCATTGAAAACTCCGATATTGAAGTTAGCAATATGAAAGTTCGAGGTGAATTATTTGTACGAGTTAGAAACCTTTCTTCACACGATGACAAAGTGTTACTGAACAGAAATGAATTAGAAATATTCCTGAGTGCTGTACCTGCTATTGAAAGGTACATGCAGCAACTGGAGTCTTCTAAAACCACAATTAAAGATTATTTGGTGAGCACAATTGAAAACGAACAAGATTCTCCTTTAATCTATAGCCCATTAGATACTTCAATATACAACAGATTGCCTCAAGAAGTTTATTTGTTTCGAAATATGAAATTTACTTTCCCTCAGAACGAGAAACGTGATATGACTGAAATTGACGAGTTTATTACGTTCAAAGTTGAAAAGGAAAGTGATGAACCCCTTGATTTAAGTAATCGTGAAGCTTTAACACAAAACGTTTAGTAAGTGGTGGGGGTAAAACATATAATTAAGATGAGTTGTATGAAATTTCAGATCTCTGCGATTCTTCATGATGGACACACAAAAGTACGGGTGGGAACAATTTCCTAGTTTATCTAATAACTCATGTGTTATCGAGTTTCAAGCATTCAGAGGAAACAATAATGAATTTATCGTAAAAGAACTCGTCATTTTAGATCTAAAATCTAATGTAACAAACTATTTTCTTTTTAAGCCTCCATTTCCATTCCATCATCTTAATGAAAAGAATGCAAGAACCAACAAATGGCTTTCAAATCACTTTCATCATCTATCTTGGCATGAAGGGTTCACAAATTACAGCGAACTTGAAAACATTTTGATGCAATACTGTAATAAGTACAAACATATTTTTACCTCAGGGCTAGAAAAATGTGAATTTTTCTCATTGTATGCCAGTTCAAAAGTAACGATCTATAACATTAACAGAAAAGAACAAAAAGTCCCTGGGATATGCATTGGAGTTAGATGTAACAAACATAAGTTTTCTAACTGTGCCGTATCTAATGCTTATGGGTTAAAAGCTGTACTAAACAGTCAAGTTAAATCAGTTGTAGTGGAGGGGATGAGTGGTGGGGGTAAGGAGCATAAATAGAGGTAAAGAACCAGGAGTTCACCATTACCACTCCACCAACCCCAACATCAACAGTAAACCCAGCAGCAATGAGTGACTCGAAATTACAGACCCTAGTGGACATATTCAACCAACATTCAAAATCAAGCGTACTACAAACTAAAAAATGTTCTGAA
Organism: Flexamia atlantica; assembly: GCA_035578135.1. Lineage (NCBI taxonomy): Eukaryota > Metazoa > Arthropoda > Insecta > Hemiptera > Cicadellidae > Flexamia > Flexamia atlantica. The sequence goes on from JAQJVK010000087.1 coordinate 110,766, forward strand.
CTGAAGGAAAAGAAGCAGTACATAGTTCACTATTTGAAAAAAGTGGATACATCTGTTGGAGACGGAATCATTGCAGCATTGAGTGAAGCACCTTACAAAGGAGGAGACACACCGAGATTTCAAGTTTATCTTCCAAAACGATTTGTAACATTACTTCAAAACGAAGATGTAGAATCAATTGAAGCTGGAAAACTTTGCCTTGTCTCTCATGGTCAGACAGGAAATAACTCTACAGAATTAACACTTCATTTGCTCTAGTCATGTATATTATTGTAAATTGTATATGGTTGTAAATTTTATATGTGGTAGTACTTGTAGTCCTTGTAGATTTAGAATGATTTTGTATTATGTAATAAAAAAATAAATAAAAAAATATAAAAAAACAAAAAAAATTAAAAAAAACAAAAAATAAACATATTGACCGGACTGAGTAGGTCAATATGTTTATTTTTTAAAAACTGCTACAGATGACCTTGACCTAATTTCAATATTGAATATATTTATTTTACTAATAGTTGAGGATTCAGTATTAAAATGAACGTTGACAAGTTCGGACGTCATGAAGACTATGTTCTTCGGAAAAGAAAAATCATTAGATCCCATGAAAGTTTTCAAGTGAACCACACAGGTAATTATGATATGAAGAATCGAGTTTTACAAAACGTTGGTGAACCGACCTTAGAAAATGATGCCGTTAATCTAGGATACTTGAGAAATAACTGTTTGATAAAATATCGGAATGGGTCATCAAATGAACTTTACAGAGATGAGAGCTTTGATGCTTCTAATTGTAAAATTAAAAATGTAAGAGATGGGGTGAACGACACTGATGCTGTAAATCTTCGAACTCTCAAACGAGAATTAAATAAAATGGTGCAGGAGCAAAACAGATTACTGAAGGAAAACCAGCAACAATATGAAAGATTAAGTATTCTATTATTTCAACATGTACATAGATCAACTGGAAAAACATCAACTAACAATTGATGAAGTGTTAAATTTCATAAAACTGCTGACACCTAAAAATTAATACAAAAATATTTATGATTGGAACCAAATAATTCACTCTCTTACACAACGTCCGAGAATACACATCAGGGAGACGTGTTGCTTAACAGCGAACAATTTTAAATAATTTTTATTAATATTAACCATATATTAACATTTCTGAAAAGGAAAACTTACGGTTATTTACATCAAAATTGTCTAAATAAATTTCAACCTCATGTCTCAAAGAGAAGAAAGACCGATCCAAGTTCCAGACATAACATCGACTTCAGAAAGCTATTCTTCATCAACAACAACTCAACATCAGCGGTCTCATATTCGAAGAAATAGTCCTATACAAGACCAGCAAGTCACATCAACCACCAAAACCCCTCCTGTTTTTGATCGAGCAGTTGTTGAAGCACTTGAGCGTTTAATAGGAGTATAACTAATAATAAACATAATTTTACTTTGTTGTAAACATTATTAAAATTAAATTAAAGCCACATTACATATCAAGACATTTTTCGTCTTGATATGTAAAATATTTTTTAAAAACTCAACAGATTGACCTTGAACTGTAACCAGTTTTTACCAATTCCAAATCTGCAATTCAGCATTTTAAAAACCGCTGAGTCAGCTCGGACCCAGCGGTGACCAAACCCCCCTACTTACGTCACAAAATACATAACGTCACAAAAAATAAATGACGTCACAACATGCATAACGTCTCAAAAATGAATGATGTAACAAAATACATAACGTCACAAAATAAATGACGTCATAAAATACATAACGTCACAAAAATAAGTGATGTCACAAAAATTAATTACGTCACAAAATACATAACGTCACAAAATACATAACGGCACAAAAATAAATGACGTCACAAAATACATAACGTCACAAAAATAAATGAGGTCACAAAATACATAACGTCAAAAAAATAAATGACGTCACAAAATACATAACGTCACAAAAATAAATGACGTCACAAAAATAAATGACGTCAAAAAAACATGAAGTCACAAAAATAAATGTATCAAAAATTAATGACGTCACAAAATAAATAACGTCACAAAAATAAATGACGTCACAAAAATTAATTACGTCACAAAATACATAACGTCACAAAATACATAAAGGCACAAAAATAAATGACGTCACAAAATACATAACGTCACAAAAATAAATGAGATCACAAAATACATAACGTCAAAAAAATAAATTACGTCACAAAATACATAACGTCACAAAAACAAATGACGTCACAAAATACATAACGTCAAAAAAATAAATTACGTCACAAAATACATAACGTCACAAAAACAAATGACGTCACAAAATACATAACGTCACAAAAATAAATGACGTCACAAAATACATATCGTCACAAAAACAAATGACGTCACAAAATACATAACGTCACAAAAATAAATGACGTCACAAAATACATAACGTCACAAAAATAAATGACGTTACAAAATACAAAACGTCACAAAATACATAACGTCACAAAATACATAACGTCACAAAAATAAATGACGTCACAAAAAACAAAACGTCACAAAATACCTAACGTCAAATAATACATAACGTCACAAAAATATATGACTTCAAAAAATAAATAGCGTCAAAAAAATAAATGACGTCACAAAATACATAACGTCACATAAATAAATGACGTCACAAAAATTAATAACGTCACAAAATACATAACCTCACAAAAATAAATGACGTCACAAAATACATAACGTCACAAAAATAAATGACGTCACAAAATACATAACGTCACAAAAATAAATGACGTCATAAAATACATAACGTGACAAAAATAAATGACGTCACAAAATACATAACGTCACAAAAATAAATGACGTCACAAAAATTAATAACGTCACAAAATACATAACGTCACAAAAATAAATGACGTCACAAAATACATAACGTCACAAAAATTAATGACGTCACAAAATACATAACGTCACAAAAATAAATGACGTCACAAAATACAAAACGTCACAAAATACATAACGTCAAAAAATACATAACGTCACAAAAATATATGACTTCAAAAAATAAATAGCGTCACAAAAATAAATGACGTCACAAAATACATAACGTCACAAAAATAAATGACGTCACAAAAATTAATAACGTCACAAAATACATAACGTCACAAAAATAAATGATGTCACAAAATACATAACGTCACAAAAATAAATGACGTCACAAAATATTAAACGACACAAAATTAAATGACGTCACAAAATACATATTTCATAAAATACATAACGTCACAAGAAAATAACGTCACAAAATACATAACGTCACAAAAATAAATGACGTCATAAAATAAATAACGTCACAAAAATAAATGACGTCACAAATTATTTAACGCCACAAAATTAAATGACGTCACAAAATACATATTTCATAAAATACATAACGTCACAAAAATAAATGACGTCACAAAATACATAACGTCACAAAAACAAATGACGTCACAAAATACATAACGTCACAAAAATAAATGACGTCACAAAATACATAACGTCACAAAAATAAATGACGTCACAAAATACAAAACGTCACAAAATACATAACTTCAAAAAATACATAACGTCATAAAAATAAATGACGTCACAAAAATTAATTACTTCACAAATTACATAATGTCACAAAAATAAATGACGTCACAAAATACATAACGTCACAAAATACATTACGTCACAAAAATAAATGACGTCACAAAATACATAACGTCACAAAAATGAATGACGTCACAAAATACATAACGTCACAAAAATAAATGACGTCACAAAAATTAATTACGTCACAAAATACATAACTTCACAAATACAAATTAATAACGTCACAAAATACATAACGTCACAAAAATAAATGACGTCACAAAATACATAACGTCACAAAAATAAATAACGTCACAAAATACATAACGTCACAAAAATAAATGACGTCACAAAATACAAAACGTCACAAAATACATAACGTCAAAAAATACATAACGTCACAAAAATATATGACTTCAAAAAATAAATAGCGTCACAAAAATAAATGACGTCACAAAATACAAAACGTCACAAAAATTAATAACGTCACAAAATACATAACGTCACAAAAATAAATGATGTCACAAAATACATAACGTCACAAAAATAAATGACGTCACAAAATATTTAACGACACAAAATTAAATGACGTCACAAAAGACATATTTCATAAAATAAATAACGTCACAAAAAAAATGACGTCACAAAATACATAACGTCACAAAAATAAATGACGTCACAAAATACATAACGTCACAAAAATAAATGACGTCACAAAATATTTAACGACACAAAATTAAATGACGTCACAAAATACATTTTTCATAAAGTCACAAAAATAAATGACGTCACAAATTACATAACGTCACAAAAATAAATGACGTCACAAAATACATAACGTCACAAAAATATATGACGTCACAAAATACAAAACGTCACAAAATACCTAACGTCAAGTAATACATAACGTCACAAAAATATATGACTTCAAAAAATAAATAGCGTCAAAAAAATAAATGACGTCACAAAATACATAACGTCACATAAATAAATGACGTCACAAAAATTAATAACGTCACAAAATACATAACCTCACAAAAATAAATGACGTCACAAAAATTAATAACGTCACAAAATACATAACGTCACAAAAATAAATGACGTCACAAAATACATAACGTCACAAAAATTAATGACGTCACAAAATACATAACGTCACAAAAATAAATGACGTCACAAAATACAAAACGTCACAAAATACATAACGTCAAAAAATACATAACGTCACAAAAATATATGACTTCAAAAAATAAATAGCGTCACAAAAATAAATGACGTCACAAAATACATAACGTCACAAAAATAAATGTCACAAAAATTAATAACGTCACAAAATACATAACGTCACAAAAATAAATGATGTCACAAAATACATAACGTCACAAAAATAAATGACGTCACAAAATATTAAACGACACAAAATTAAATGACGTCACAAAATACATATTTCATAAAATACATAACGTCACAAAAAAATAACGTCACAAAATACATAACGTCACAAAAATAAATGACGTCATAAAATAAATAACGTCACAAAAATAAATGACGTCACAAATTATTTAACGCCACAAAATTAAATGACGTCACAAAATACATATTTCATAAAATACATAACGTCACAAAAATAAATGACGTCACAAAATACATAACGTCACAAAAACAAATGACGTCACAAAATACATAACGTCACAAAAATAAATGACGTCACAAAATACATAACGTCACAAAAATAAATGACGTCACAAAATACAAAACGTCACAAAATACATAACTTCAAAAAATACATAACGTCATAAAAATAAATGACGTCACAAAAATTAATTACTTCACAAATTACATAATGTCACAAAAATAAATGACGTCACAAAATACATAACGTCACAAAATACATTACGTCACAAAAATAAATGACGTCACAAAATACATAACGTCACAAAAATGAATGACGTCACAAAATACATAACGTCACAAAAATAAATGACGTCACAAAAATTAATTACGTCACAAAATACATAACTTCACAAAAACTAATTAATAACGTCACAAAATACGTAACGTCACAAAAATAAATGACGTCACAAAATACATAACGTCACAAAAATAAATGACGTCACAAAATACATAACGTCACAAAAATAAATGACGTCACAAAATACAAAACGTCACAAAATACATAACGTCAAAAAATACATAACGTCACAAAAATATATGACTTCAAAAAATAAATAGCGTCACAAAAATAAATGACGTCACAAAATACATAACGTCACAAAAATTAATAACGTCACAAAATACATAACGTCACAAAAATAAATGATGTCACAAAATACATAACGTCACAAAAATAAATGACGTCACAAAATATTTAACGACACAAAATTAAATGACGTCACAAAAGACATATTTCATAAAATACATAACGTCACAAAAAAAATGACGTCACAAAATACATAACGTCACAAAAATAAATGACGTCACAAAATACATAACGTCACAAAAATAAATGACGTCACAAAATATTTAACGACACAAAATTAAATGACGTCACAAAATACATTTTTCATAAAGTCACAAAAATAAATGACGTCACAAAATACATAACGTCACAAAAATAAATGACGTCACAAAATACAAAACGTCACAAAATACATAACGTCAAAAAATACATAACGTCACAAAAATATATGACTTAAAAAAATAAACAGCGTCACAAAAATAAATGACGTCACAAACATAATGACGTCACAAAATACATATCGTCACAAAAATAAATGACGTCACAAAATACATAACGTTACAAAAATAAATGACGTCACAAAATACATAACGTCACAAAAATAAATGACGTCACAAAATACATAACGTCATAAAAATAAATGACGTCACAAAAATTTATTACTTCACAAAATACATAATGTCACGAAAATAAATGACGTCACAAAATACATAACGTCACAAAATACATTACGTCACAAAAATAAATGACGTCACAAAATACATAACGTCACAAAAATAAATGACGTCACAAAAATTAATTACGTCACAAAATAAATAACGTCACAAAAATAATTGACGTCACAAAATACATAACGTCACAAAATACATAACGTCGCAAAAAATAAATGACGTCACAAAATACATAACGTCACAAAATAAATGACGTCATAAAATACATAACGTCACAAAAATAAATGACGTCACAAAAATTTATTACGTCACAAAAATAAATAACGTCACAAAATACATTACGTCACAAAAATAAATGACGTCACAAAATACATAACGTCACAAAAACAAATGACGTCACAAAATACATAACGTCACAAAAATAAATGACGTCACAAAATACATAACGTCACAAAAATATATGACGTCACAAAATACAAAACGTCACAAAATACATAACGTCAAAAAATACATAACGTCACAAAAATATATGACTTCAAAAAATAAATAGCGTCACAAAAATAAATGACGTCACAAAATACATAACGTCACAAAAATAAATGACGTCACAAAAATTAATAACGTCACAAAATACATAACGTCACAAAAATAAATGATGTCACAAAATACATAACGTCACAAAAATAAATGACGTCACAAAATATTTAACGACACAAAATTAAATGACGTCACAAAATACATATTTCTAAAAATACATAACGTCACAAAAAAATGACGTCACAAAATACATAAAGTCACAAAAATAAATGACGTCACAAAGTACATAACGTCACAAAAATAAATGACGTCACAAAATACATAACGTCACAAAAATAAATGACGTCAAAAAATATTTAACGACACAAAATTAAATGACGTCACAAAATACATTTTTCATAAAGTCACAAAAATAAATGACGTCACAAAATACATAACGTCACAAAAACAAATGACGTCACAAAATACATAACGTCACAAAAATAAATGACGTCACAAAATACATAACGTCACAAAAATAAATGACGTCACAAAATACAACACGTCACAAAATACATAACGTCAAAAAATACATAACGTCACAAAAATATATGACTTAAAAAAATAAATAGCGTCACAAAAATAAATGACGTCACAAACATAATGACGTCACAAAATACATATCGTCACAAAAATAAATGACGTCACAAAATACATATCGTGACAAAAATAAATGACGTCACAAAATACATAACGTCACAAAAATAAATGACGTCACAAAATACATAACGTCACAAAATACATTACGTCACAAAAATAAATGACGTCACAAAATACATAACGTCACAAAAATAAATGACGTCACAAAATACATAACGTCAAAAAAATAAATGACGTCACAAAAATTAATTACGTCACAAAATAAATAACGTCACAAAAATAAATGACGTCACAAAATACATAACGTCACAAAATACATAACGTCACAAAAAATAAATGACGTCACAAAATGCATAACGTCTCAAAAATAAATGATGTCACAAAATACATAACGTCACAAAATAAATGACGTCATAAAATACATAACGTCACAAAAATAAATGACGTCACAAAATACATAACGTCACAAAATAAATGACGTCATAAAATACATAACGTCACAAACATAAATGACGTCACAACAATTTATTACGTCACAAAAATAAATTACGTCACAAAACACAAAACGTCACAAAATACATAACGTCAAAAAATACATAACGTCACAAAAATATATGACTTCAAAAAATAAATAGCGTCACAAAAATAAATGACGTCACAAAATACATAACGTCACAAAAATAAATGACGTCACAAAAATTAATAACGTCACAAAATACATTACGTCACAAAAATAAATGACGTCACAAAATACATAACGTCACAAAAATGAATGACGTCACAAAATACATAACGTCACAAAAATAAATGACGTCACAAAAATTAATTACGTCACAAAATACATAACTTCACAAAAACAAATTAATAACGTCACAAAATACATAACGTCACAAAAATAAATGACGTCACAAAATACATAACGTCACAAAAATAAATGACGTCACAAAATACATAACGTCACAAAAATAAATGACGTCACAAAATACAAAACGTCACAAAATACATAACGTCAAAAAATACATAACGTCACAAAAATATATGACTTCAAAAAATAAATAGCGTCACAAAAATAAATGACGTCACAAAATACATAACGTCACAAAAATTAATAACGTCACAAAATACATAACGTCACAAAAATAAATGATGTCACAAAATACATAACGTCACAAAAATAAATGACGTCACAAAATATTTAACGACACAAAATTAAATGACGTCACAAAAGACATATTTCATAAAATACATAACGTCACAAAAAAAATGACGTCACAAAATACATAACGTCACAAAAATAAATGACGTCACAAAATACATAACGTCACAAAAATAAATGACGTCACAAAATATTTAACGACACAAAATTAAATGACGTCACAAAATACATTTTTCATAAAGTCACAAAAATAAATGACGTCACAAAATACATAACGTCACAAAAATAAATGACGTCACAAAATACAAAACGTCACAAAATACATAACGTCAAAAAATACATAACGTCACAAAAATATATGACTTAAACAAATAAATAGCGTCACAAAAATAAATGACGTCACAAACATAATGACGTCACAAAATACATATCGTCACAAAAATAAATGACGTCACAAAATACATAACGTTACAAAAATAAATGACGTCACAAAATACATAACGTCACAAAAATAAATGACGTCACAAAATACATAACGTCATAAAAATAAATGACGTCACAAAAATTTATTACTTCACAAAATACATAATGTCACGAAAATAAATGACGTCACAAAATACATAACGTCACAAAATACATTACGTCACAAAAATAAATGACGTCACAAAATACATAACGTCACAAAAATAAATGACGTCACAAAAATTAATTACGTCACAAAATAAATAACGTCACAAAAATAAATGACGTCACAAAATACATAACGTCACAAAATACATAACGTCGCAAAAAATAAATGACGTCACAAAATACATAACGTCACAAAATAAATGACGTCATAAAATACATAACGTCACAAAAATAAATGACGTCACAAAAATTTATTACGTCACAAAAATAAATAACGTCACAAAATACATTACGTCACAAAAATAAATGACGTCACAAAATACATAACGTCACAAAAACAAATGACGTCACAAAATACATAACGTCACAAAAATAAATGACGTCACAAAATACATAACGTCACAAAAATATATGACGTCACAAAATACAAAACGTCACAAAATACATAACGTCAAAAAATACATAACGTCACAAAAATATATGACTTAAACAAATAAATAGCGTCACAAAAATAAATGACGTCACAAACATAATGACGTCACAAAATACATATCGTCACAAAAATAAATGACGTCACAAAATACATAACGTTACAAAAATAAATGACGTCACAAAATACATAACGTCACAAAAATAAATGACGTCACAAAATACATAACGTCATAAAAATAAATGACGTCACAAAAATTTATTACTTCACAAAATACATAATGTCACGAAAATAAATGACGTCACAAAATACATAACGTCACAAAATACATTACGTCACAAAAATAAATGACGTCACAAAATACATAACGTCACAAAAATAAATGACGTCACAAAAATTAATTACGTCACAAAATAAATAACGTCACAAAAATAAATGACGTCACAAAATACATAACGTCACAAAATACATAACGTCGCAAAAAATAAATGACGTCACAAAATACATAACGTCACAAAATAAATGACGTCATAAAATACATAACGTCACAAAAATAAATGACGTCACAAAAATTTATTACGTCACAAAAATAAATAACGTCACAAAATACATAACGTCACAAAAATAAATGACGTCACAAAATACAAAACGTCACAAAATACATAACGTCAAAAAATACATAACGTCACAAAAATATATGACTTCAAAAAATAAATAGCGTCACAAAAATAAATGACGTCACAAAATACAAAACGTCACAAAAATTAATAACGTCACAAAATACATAACGTCACAAAAATAAATGATGTCACAAAATACATAACGTCACAAAAATAAATGACGTCACAAAATATTTAACGACACAAAATTAAATGACGTCACAAAAGACATATTTCATAAAATAAATAACGTCACAAAAAAAATGACGTCACAAAATACATAACGTCACAAAAATAAATGACGTCACAAAATACATAACGTCACAAAAATAAATGACGTCACAAAATATTTAACGACACAAAATTAAATGACGTCACAAAATACATTTTTCATAAAGTCACAAAAATAAATGACGTCACAAATTACATAACGTCACAAAAATAAATGACGTCACAAAATACATAACGTCACAAAAATATATGACGTCACAAAATACAAAACGTCACAAAATACCTAACGTCAAGTAATACATAACGTCACAAAAATATATGACTTCAAAAAATAAATAGCGTCAAAAAAATAAATGACGTCACAAAATACATAACGTCACATAAATAAATGACGTCACAAAAATTAATAACGTCACAAAATACATAACCTCACAAAAATAAATGACGTCACAAAAATTAATAACGTCACAAAATACATAACGTCACAAAAATAAATGACGTCACAAAATACATAACGTCACAAAAATTAATGACGTCACAAAATACATAACGTCACAAAAATAAATGACGTCACAAAATACAAAACGTCACAAAATACATAACGTCAAAAAATACATAACGTCACAAAAATATATGACTTCAAAAAATAAATAGCGTCACAAAAATAAATGACGTCACAAAATACATAACGTCACAAAAATAAATGTCACAAAAATTAATAACGTCACAAAATACATAACGTCACAAAAATAAATGATGTCACAAAATACATAACGTCACAAAAATAAATGACGTCACAAAATATTAAACGACACAAAATTAAATGACGTCACAAAATACATATTTCATAAAATACATAACGTCACAAAAAAATAACGTCACAAAATACATAACGTCACAAAAATAAATGACGTCATAAAATAAATAACGTCACAAAAATAAATGACGTCACAAATTATTTAACGCCACAAAATTAAATGACGTCACAAAATACATATTTCATAAAATACATAACGTCACAAAAATAAATGACTTCACAAAATACATAACGTCACAAAAACAAATGACGTCACAAAATACATAACGTCACAAAAATAAATGACGTCACAAAATACATAACGTCACAAAAATAAATGACGTCACAAAATACAAAACGTCACAAAATACATAACTTCAAAAAATACATAACGTCATAAAAATAAATGACGTCACAAAAATTAATTACTTCACAAATTACATAATGTCACAAAAATAAATGACGTCACAAAATACATAACGTCACAAAATACATTACGTCACAAAAATAAATGACGTCACAAAATACATAACGTCACAAAAATGAATGACGTCACAAAATACATAACGTCACAAAAATAAATGACGTCACAAAAATTAATTACGTCACAAAATACATAACTTCACAAAAACTAATTAATAACGTCACAAAATACGTAACGTCACAAAAATAAATGACGTCACAAAATACATAACGTCACAAAAATAAATGACGTCACAAAATACATAACGTCACAAAAATAAATGACGTCACAAAATACAAAACGTCACAAAATACATAACGTCAAAAAATACATAACGTCACAAAAATATATGACTTCAAAAAATAAATAGCGTCACAAAAATAAATGACGTCACAAAATACATAACGTCACAAAAATTAATAACGTCACAAAATACATAACGTCACAAAAATAAATGATGTCACAAAATACATAACGTCACAAAAATAAATGACGTCACAAAATATTTAACGACACAAAATTAAATGACGTCACAAAAGACATATTTCATAAAATACATAACGTCACAAAAAAAATGACGTCACAAAATACATAACGTCACAAAAATAAATGACGTCACAAAATACATAACGTCACAAAAATAAATGACGTCACAAAATATTTAACGACACAAAATTAAATGACGTCACAAAATACATTTTTCATAAAGTCACAAAAATAAATGACGTCACAAAATACATAACGTCACAAAAATAAATGACGTCACAAAAATTAATTACGTCACAAAATAAATAACGTCACAAAAATAAATGACGTCACAAAATACATAACGTCACAAAATACATAACGTCGCAAAAAATAAATGACGTCACAAAATACATAACGTCACAAAATAAATGACGTCATAAAATACATAACGTCACAAAAATAAATGACGTCACAAAAATTTATTACGTCACAAAAATAAATAACGTCACAAAATACATTACGTCACAAAAATAAATGACGTCACAAAATACATAACGTCACAAAAACAAATGACGTCACAAAATACATAACGTCACAAAAATAAATGACGTCACAAAATACATAACGTCACAAAAATATATGACGTCACAAAATACAAAACGTCACAAAATACATAACGTCAAAAAATACATAACGTCACAAAAATATATGACTTAAACAAATAAATAGCGTCACAAAAATAAATGACGTCACAAACATAATGACGTCACAAAATACATATCGTCACAAAAATAAATGACGTCACAAAATACATAACGTTACAAAAATAAATGACGTCACAAAATACATAACGTCACAAAAATAAATGACGTCACAAAATACATAACGTCATAAAAATAAATGACGTCACAAAAATTTATTACTTCACAAAATACATAATGTCACGAAAATAAATGACGTCACAAAATACATAACGTCACAAAATACATTACGTCACAAAAATAAATGACGTCACAAAATACATAACGTCACAAAAATAAATGACGTCACAAAAATTAATTACGTCACAAAATAAATAACGTCACAAAAATAAATGACGTCACAAAATACATAACGTCACAAAATACATAACGTCGCAAAAAATAAATGACGTCACAAAATACATAACGTCACAAAATAAATGACGTCATAAAATACATAACGTCACAAAAATAAATGACGTCACAAAAATTTATTACGTCACAAAAATAAATAACGTCACAAAATACATAACGTCACAAAAATAAATGACGTCACAAAATACAAAACGTCACAAAATACATAACGTCAAAAAATACATAACGTCACAAAAATATATGACTTCAAAAAATAAATAGCGTCACAAAAATAAATGACGTCACAAAATACAAAACGTCACAAAAATTAATAACGTCACAAAATACATAACGTCACAAAAATAAATGATGTCACAAAATACATAACGTCACAAAAATAAATGACGTCACAAAATATTTAACGACACAAAATTAAATGACGTCACAAAAGACATATTTCATAAAATAAATAACGTCACAAAAAAAATGACGTCACAAAATACATAACGTCACAAAAATAAATGACGTCACAAAATACATAACGTCACAAAAATAAATGACGTCACAAAATATTTAACGACACAAAATTAAATGACGTCACAAAATACATTTTTCATAAAGTCACAAAAATAAATGACGTCACAAATTACATAACGTCACAAAAATAAATGACGTCACAAAATACATAACGTCACAAAAATATATGACGTCACAAAATACAAAACGTCACAAAATACCTAACGTCAAGTAATACATAACGTCACAAAAATATATGACTTCAAAAAATAAATAGCGTCAAAAAAATAAATGACGTCACAAAATACATAACGTCACATAAATAAATGACGTCACAAAAATTAATAACGTCACAAAATACATAACCTCACAAAAATAAATGACGTCACAAAAATTAATAACGTCACAAAATACATAACGTCACAAAAATAAATGACGTCACAAAATACATAACGTCACAAAAATTAATGACGTCACAAAATACATAACGTCACAAAAATAAATGACGTCACAAAATACAAAACGTCACAAAATACATAACGTCAAAAAATACATAACGTCACAAAAATATATGACTTCAAAAAATAAATAGCGTCACAAAAATAAATGACGTCACAAAATACATAACGTCACAAAAATAAATGTCACAAAAATTAATAACGTCACAAAATACATAACGTCACAAAAATAAATGATGTCACAAAATACATAACGTCACAAAAATAAATGACGTCACAAAATATTAAACGACACAAAATTAAATGACGTCACAAAATACATATTTCATAAAATACATAACGTCACAAAAAAATAACGTCACAAAATACATAACGTCACAAAAATAAATGACGTCATAAAATAAATAACGTCACAAAAATAAATGACGTCACAAATTATTTAACGCCACAAAATTAAATGACGTCACAAAATACATATTTCATAAAATACATAACGTCACAAAAATAAATGACGTCACAAAATACATAACGTCACAAAAACAAATGACGTCACAAAATACATAACGTCACAAAAATAAATGACGTCACAAAATACATAACGTCACAAAAATAAATGACGTCACAAAATACAAAACGTCACAAAATACATAACTTCAAAAAATACATAACGTCATAAAAATAAATGACGTCACAAAAATTAATTACTTCACAAATTACATAATGTCACAAAAATAAATGACGTCACAAAATACATAACGTCACAAAATACATTACGTCACAAAAATAAATGACGTCACAAAATACATAACGTCACAAAAATGAATGACGTCACAAAATACATAACGTCACAAAAATAAATGACGTCACAAAAATTAATTACGTCACAAAATACATAACTTCACAAAAACTAATTAATAACGTCACAAAATACGTAACGTCACAAAAATAAATGACGTCACAAAATACATAACGTCACAAAAATAAATGACGTCACAAAATACATAACGTCACAAAAATAAATGACGTCACAAAATACAAAACGTCACAAAATACATAACGTCAAAAAATACATAACGTCACAAAAATATATGACTTCAAAAAATAAATAGCGTCACAAAAATAAATGACGTCACAAAATACATAACGTCACAAAAATTAATAACGTCACAAAATACATAACGTCACAAAAATAAATGATGTCACAAAATACATAACGTCACAAAAATAAATGACGTCACAAAATATTTAACGACACAAAATTAAATGACGTCACAAAAGACATATTTCATAAAATACATAACGTCACAAAAAAAATGACGTCACAAAATACATAACGTCACAAAAATAAATGACGTCACAAAATACATAACGTCACAAAAATAAATGACGTCACAAAATATTTAACGACACAAAATTAAATGACGTCACAAAATACATTTTTCATAAAGTCACAAAAATAAATGACGTCACAAAATACATAACGTCACAAAAATAAATGACGTCACAAAATACAAAACGTCACAAAATACATAACGTCAAAAAATACATAACGTCACAAAAATATATGACTTAAAAAAATAAACAGCGTCACAAAAATAAATGACGTCACAAACATAATGACGTCACAAAATACATATCGTCACAAAAATAAATGACGTCACAAAATACATAACGTTACAAAAATAAATGACGTCACAAAATACATAACGTCACAAAAATAAATGACGTCACAAAATACATAACGTCATAAAAATAAATGACGTCACAAAAATTTATTACTTCACAAAATACATAATGTCACGAAAATAAATGACGTCACAAAATACATAACGTCACAAAATACATTACGTCACAAAAATAAATGACGTCACAAAATACATAACGTCACAAAAATAAATGACGTCACAAAAATTAATTACGTCACAAAATAAATAACGTCACAAAAATAATTGACGTCACAAAATACATAACGTCACAAAATACATAACGTCGCAAAAAATAAATGACGTCACAAAATACATAACGTCACAAAATAAATGACGTCATAAAATACATAACGTCACAAAAATAAATGACGTCACAAAAATTTATTACGTCACAAAAATAAATAACGTCACAAAATACATTACGTCACAAAAATAAATGACGTCACAAAATACATAACGTCACAAAAACAAATGACGTCACAAAATACATAACGTCACAAAAATAAATGACGTCACAAAATACATAACGTCACAAAAATATATGACGTCACAAAATACAAAACGTCACAAAATACATAACGTCAAAAAATACATAACGTCACAAAAATATATGACTTCAAAAAATAAATAGCGTCACAAAAATAAATGACGTCACAAAATACATAACGTCACAAAAATAAATGACGTCACAAAAATTAATAACGTCACAAAATACATAACGTCACAAAAATAAATGATGTCACAAAATACATAACGTCACAAAAATAAATGACGTCACAAAATATTTAACGACACAAAATTAAATGACGTCACAAAATACATATTTCTAAAAATACATAACGTCACAAAAAAATGACGTCACAAAATACATAAAGTCACAAAAATAAATGACGTCACAAAGTACATAACGTCACAAAAATAAATGACGTCACAAAATACATAACGTCACAAAAATAAATGACGTCAAAAAATATTTAACGACACAAAATTAAATGACGTCACAAAATACATTTTTCATAAAGTCACAAAAATAAATGACGTCACAAAATACATAACGTCACAAAAACAAATGACGTCACAAAATACATAACGTCACAAAAATAAATGACGTCACAAAATACATAACGTCACAAAAATAAATGACGTCACAAAATACAACACGTCACAAAATACATAACGTCAAAAAATACATAACGTCACAAAAATATATGACTTAAAAAAATAAATAGCGTCACAAAAATAAATGACGTCACAAACATAATGACGTCACAAAATACATATCGTCACAAAAATAAATGACGTCACAAAATACATATCGTGACAAAAATAAATGACGTCACAAAATACATAACGTCACAAAAATAAATGACGTCACAAAATACATAACGTCATAAAAATAAATGACGTCACAAAAATTAATTACTTCACAAAATACATAATGTCACGAAAATAAATGACGTCACAAAATACATAACGTCACAAAATACATTACGTCACAAAAATAAATGACGTCACAAAATACATAACGTCACAAAAATAAATGACGTCACAAAATACATAACGTCACAAAAATAAATGACGTCACAAAAATTAATTACGTCACAAAATAAATAACGTCACAAAAATAAATGACGTCACAAAATACATAACGTCACAAAATACATAACGTCACAAAAAATAAATGACGTCACAAAATGCATAACGTCTCAAAAATAAATGATGTCACAAAATACATAACGTCACAAAATAAATGACGTCATAAAATACATAACGTCACAAAAATAAATGACGTCACAAAATACATAACGTCACAAAATAAATGACGTCATAAAATACATAACGTCACAAAAATAAATGACGTCACAACAATTTATTACGTCACAAAAATAAATTACGTCACAAAACACAAAACGTCACAAAATACATAACGTCAAAAAATACATAACGTCACAAAAATATATGACTTCAAAAAATAAATAGCGTCACAAAAATAAATGACGTCACAAAATACATAACGTCACAAAAATAAATGACGTCACAAAAATTAATAACGTCACAAAATACATTACGTCACAAAAATAAATGACGTCACAAAATACATAACGTCACAAAAATGAATGACGTCACAAAATACATAACGTCACAAAAATAAATGACGTCACAAAAATTAATTACGTCACAAAATACATAACTTCACAAAAACAAATTAATAACGTCACAAAATACATAACGTCACAAAAATAAATGACGTCACAAAATACATAACGTCACAAAAATAAATGACGTCACAAAATACATAACGTCACAAAAATAAATGACGTCACAAAATACAAAACGTCACAAAATACATAACGTCAAAAAATACATAACGTCACAAAAATATGTGACTTCAAAAAATAAATAGCGTCACAAAAATAAATGACGTCACAAAATACATAACGTCACAAAAATTAATAACGTCACAAAATACATAACGTCACAAAAATAAATGATGTCACAAAATACATAACGTCACAAAAATAAATGACGTCACAAAATATTTAACGACACAAAATTAAATGACGTCACAAAAGACATATTTCATAAAATACATAACGTCACAAAAAAAATGACGTCACAAAATACATAACGTCACAAAAATAAATGACGTCACAAAATACATAACGTCACAAAAATAAATGACGTCACAAAATATTTAACGACACAAAATTAAATGACGTCACAAAATACATTTTTCATAAAGTCACAAAAATAAATGACGTCACAAAATACATAACGTCACAAAAATAAATGACGTCACAAAATACAAAACGTCACAAAATACATAACGTCAAAAAATACATAACGTCACAAAAATATATGACTTAAACAAATAAATAGCGTCACAAAAATAAATGACGTCACAAACATAATGACGTCACAAAATACATATCGTCACAAAAATAAATGACGTCACAAAATACATAACGTTACAAAAATAAATGACGTCACAAAATACATAACGTCACAAAAATAAATGACGTCACAAAATACATAACGTCATAAAAATAAATGACGTCACAAAAATTTATTACTTCACAAAATACATAATGTCACGAAAATAAATGACGTCACAAAATACATAACGTCACAAAATACATTACGTCACAAAAATAAATGACGTCACAAAATACATAACGTCACAAAAATAAATGACGTCACAAAAATTAATTACGTCACAAAATAAATAACGTCACAAAAATAAATGACGTCACAAAATACATAACGTCACAAAATACATAACGTCGCAAAAAATAAATGACGTCACAAAATACATAACGTCACAAAATAAATGACGTCATAAAATACATAACGTCACAAAAATAAATGACGTCACAAAAATTTATTACGTCACAAAAATAAATAACGTCACAAAATACATTACGTCACAAAAATAAATGACGTCACAAAATACATAACGTCACAAAAACAAATGACGTCACAAAATACATAACGTCACAAAAATAAATGACGTCACAAAATACATAACGTCACAAAAATATATGACGTCACAAAATACAAAACGTCACAAAATACATAACGTCAAAAAATACATAACGTCACAAAAATATATGACTTCAAAAAATAAATAGCGTCACAAAAATAAATGACGTCACAAAATACATAACGTCACAAAAATAAATGACGTCACAAAAATTAATAACGTCACAAAATACATAACGTCACAAAAATAAATGATGTCACAAAATACATAACGTCACAAAAATAAATGACGTCACAAAATATTTAACGACACAAAATTAAATGACGTCACAAAATACATATTTCTAAAAATACATAACGTCACAAAAAAAATGACGTCACAAAATACATAAAGTCACAAAAATAAATGACGTCACAAAGTACATAACGTCACAAAAATAAATGACGTCACAAAATACATAACGTCACAAAAATAAATGACGTCACACAAATTAATAACGTCACAAAATACATAACGTCACAAAAATAAATGACGTCACAAAATACATAACGTCACAAAAATAAATGACGTCACAAAATACATAACGTCACAAAAATAAATGACGTCGCAAAATACAAAACGTCACAAAATACATAACGTCAACAAATACATAACGTCACAAAAATATATGACTTCAAAAAATAAATAGCGTCACAAAAATAAATGACGTCACAAAATACATAACGTCACAAAAATAAATGACGTCACGAAAATTAATAACGTCACAAAATACATAACGTCACAAAAATAAATGATGTCACAAAATACATAACGTCACAAAAATAAATGACGTCACAAAATATTTAACGACACAAAATTAAATGACGTCACAAAAGACATATTTCATAAAATACATAACGTCACAAAAAAATGACGTCAAAAAAACATAACGTCACAAAAATAAATGACGTCACAAAATACATAACGTCACAAAAATAAATGACGTCAAAAAATATTTAACGACACAAAATTAAATGACGTCACAAAATACATTTTTCATAAAGTCACAAAAATAAATGACGTCACAAAATACATAACGTCATAAAAATAAATGACGTCACAAAAATTAATTACTTCACAAAATACATAATGTCACGAAAATAAATGACGTCACAAAATACATAACGTCACAAAATACATTAGGTCACAAAAATAAATGACGTCACAAAATACATAACGTCACAATAATAAATGACGTCACAAAATACATAACGTCACAAAAATAAATGACGTCACAAAAATTAATTACGTCACAAAATAAATAACGTCACAAAAATAAATGACGTCACAAAATACATAACGTCACAAAATACATAACGTCACAAAAAATAAATGACGTCACAAAATGCATAACGTCTCAAAAATAAATGATGTCACAAAATACATAACGTCACAAAATAAATGACGTCATAAAATACATAACGTCACAAAAATAAATGACGTCACAAAATACATAACGTCACAAAAATAAATGACGTCACAAAATACAAAACGTCACAAAATACATAACGTCAAAAAATACATAACGTCACAAAAATATATGACTTCAAAAAATAAATAGCGTCACAAAAATAAATGACGTCACAAAATACATAACGTCACAAAAATTAATAACGTCACAAAATACATAACGTCACAAAAATAAATGATGTCACAAAATACATAACGTCACAAAAATAAATGACGTCACAAAATATTTAACGACACAAAATTAAATGACGTCACAAAAGACATATTTCATAAAATACATAACGTCACAAAAAAAATGACGTCACAAAATACATAACGTCACAAAAATAAATGACGTCACAAAATACATAACGTCACAAAAATAAATGACGTCACAAAATATTCAACGACACAAAATTAAATGACGTCACAAAATACATTTTTCATAAAGTCACAAAAATAAATGACGTCACAAAATACATAACGTCACAAAAATAAATGACGTCACAAAATACAAAACGTCACAAAATACATAACGTCAAAAAATACATAACGTCACAAAAATATATGACTTAAAAAAATAAATAGCGTCACAAAAATAAATGACGTCACAAACATAATGACGTCACAAAATACATATCGTCACAAAAATAAATGACGTCACAAAATACATAACGTTACAAAAATAAATGACGTCACAAAATACATAACGTCACAAAAATAAATGACGTCACAAAATACATAACGTCATAAAAATAAATGACGTCACAAAAATTTATTACTTCACAAAATACATAATGTCACGAAAATAAATGACGTCACAAAATACATAACGTCACAAAATACATAACGTCACAAAAATAAATGACGTCACAAAATACATAACGTCACAAAAATAAATGACGTCACAAAAATTAATTACGTCACAAAATAAATAACGTCACAAAAATAAATGACGTCACAAAATACATAACGTCACAAAATACATAACGTCGCAAAAAATAAATGACGTCACAAAATACATAACGTCACAAAATAAATGACGTCATAAAATACATAACGTCACAAAAATAAATGACGTCACAAAAATTTATTACATCACAAAAATAAATAACGTCACAAAATACATTACGTCACAAAAATAAATGACGTCACAAAATACATAACGTCACAAAAACAAATGACGTCACAAAATACATAACGTCACAAAAATAAATGACGTCACAAAATACATAACGTCACAAAAATATATGACGTCACAAAATACAAAACGTCACAAAATACATAACGTCAAAAAATACATAACGTCACAAAAATATATGACTTCAAAAAATAAATAGCGTCACAAAAATAAATGACGTCACAAAATACATAACGTCACAAAAATAAATGACGTCACAAAAATTAATAACGTCACAAAATACATAACGTCACAAAAATAAATGATGTCACAAAATACATAACGTCACAAAAATAAATGACGTCACAAAATATTTAACGACACAAAATTAAATGACGTCACAAAATACATATTTCTAAAAATACATAACGTCACAAAAAAAATGACGTCACAAAATACATAAAGTCACAAAAATAAATGACGTCACAAAGTACATAACGTCACAAAAATAAATGACGTCACAAAATACATAACGTCACAAAAATAAATGACGTCACACAAATTAATAACGTCACAAAATACATAACGTCACAAAAATAAATGACGTCACAAAATACATAACGTCACAAAAATAAATGACGTCACAAAATACATAACGTCACAAAAATAAATGACGTCGCAAAATACAAAACGTCACAAAATACATAACGTCAACAAATACATAACGTCACAAAAATATATGACTTCAAAAAATAAATAGCGTCACAAAAATAAATGACGTCACAAAATACATAACGTCACAAAAATAAATGACGTCACGAAAATTAATAACGTCACAAAATACATAACGTCACAAAAATAAATGATGTCACAAAATACATAACGTCACAAAAATAAATGACGTCACAAAATATTTAACGACACAAAATTAAATGACGTCACAAAAGACATATTTCATAAAATACATAACGTCACAAAAAAATGACGTCAAAAAAACATAACGTCACAAAAATAAATGACGTCACAAAATACATAACGTCACAAAAATAAATGACGTCAAAAAATATTTAACGACACAAAATTAAATGACGTCACAAAATACATTTTTCATAAAGTCACAAAAATAAATGACGTCACAAAATACATAACGTCATAAAAATAAATGACGTCACAAAAATTAATTACTTCACAAAATACATAATGTCACGAAAATAAATGACGTCACAAAATACATAACGTCACAAAATACATTAGGTCACAAAAATAAATGACGTCACAAAATACATAACGTCACAATAATAAATGACGTCACAAAATACATAACGTCACAAAAATAAATGACGTCACAAAAATTAATTACGTCACAAAATAAATAACGTCACAAAAATAAATGACGTCACAAAATACATAACGTCACAAAATACATAACGTCACAAAAAATAAATGACGTCACAAAATGCATAACGTCTCAAAAATAAATGATGTCACAAAATACATAACGTCACAAAATAAATGACGTCATAAAATACATAACGTCACAATAATAAATGACGTCACAAAATACATAACGTCACAAAAATAAATGACGTCACAAAAATAAATGACGTCACAACAATTTATTACGTCACAAAAATAAATTACGTCACAAAACACAAAACGTCACAAAATACATAACGTCAAAAAATACATAACGTCACAAAAATATATGACTTCAAAAAATAAATAGCGTCACAAAAATAAATGACGTCACAAAATACATAACGTCACAAAAATAAATGACGTCACAAAAATTAATAACGTCACAAAATACATTACGTCACAAAAATAAATGACGTCACAAAATACATAACGTCACAAAAATGAATGACGTCACAAAATACATAACGTCACAAAAATAAATGACGTCACAAAAATTAATTACGTCACAAAATACATAACTTCACAAAAACAAATTAATAACGTCACAAAATACATAACGTCACAAAAATAAATGACGTCACAAAATACATAACGTCACAAAAATAAATGACGTCACAAAATACATAACGTCACAAAAATAAATGACGTCACAAAATACAAAACGTCACAAAATACATAACGTCAAAAAATACATAACGTCACAAAAATATATGACTTCAAAAAATAAATAGCGTCACAAAAATAAATGACGTCACAAAATACATAACGTCACAAAAATTAATAACGTCACAAAATACATAACGTCACAAAAATAAATGATGTCACAAAATACATAACGTCACAAAAATAAATGACGTCACAAAATATTTAACGACACAAAATTAAATGACGTCACAAAAGACATATTTCATAAAATACATAACGTCACAAAAAAAATGACGTCACAAAATACATAACGTCACAAAAATAAATGACGTCACAAAATACATAACGTCACAAAAATAAATGACGTCACAAAATATTTAACGACACAAAATTAAATGACGTCACAAAATACATTTTTCATAAAGTCACAAAAATAAATGACGTCACAAAATACATAACGTCACAAAAATAAATGACGTCACAAAATAAAAAACGTCACAAAATACATAACGTCAAAAAATACATAACGTCACAAAAATATATGACTTAAACAAATAAATAGCGTCACAAAAATAAATGACGTCACAAACATAATGACGTCACAAAATACATATCGTCACAAAAATAAATGACGTCACAAAATACATAACGTTACAAAAATAAATGACGTCACAAAATACATAACGTCACAAAAATAAATGACGTCACAAAATACATAACGTCATAAAAATAAATGACGTCACAAAAATTTATTACTTCACAAAATACATAATGTCACGAAAATAAATGACGTCACAAAATACATAACGTCACAAAATACATTACGTCACAAAAATAAATGAAGTCACAAAATACATAACGTCACAAAAATAAATGACGTCACAAAAATTAATTACGTCACAAAATAAATAACGTCACAAAAATAAATGACGTCACAAAATACATAACGTCACAAAATACATAACGTCGCAAAAAATAAATGACGTCACAAAATACATAACGTCACAAAATAAATGACGTCATAAAATACATAACGTCACAAAAATAAATGACGTCACAAAAATTTATTACGTCACAAAAATAAATAACGTCACAAAATACATTACGTCACAAAAATAAATGACGTCACAAAATACATAACGTCACAAAAACAAATGACGTCACAAAATACATAACGTCACAAAAATAAATGACGTCACAAAATACATAACGTCACAAAAATATATGACGTCACAAAATACAAAACGTCACAAAATACATAACGTCAAAAAATACATAACGTCACAAAAATATATGACTTCAAAAAATAAATAGCGTCACAAAAATAAATGACGTCACAAAATACATAACGTCACAAAAATAAATGACGTCACAAAAATTAATAACGTCACAAAATACATAACGTCACAAAAATAAATGATGTCACAAAATACATAACGTCACAAAAATAAATGACGTCACAAAATATTTAACGACACAAAATTAAATGACGTCACAAAATACATATTTCTAAAAATACATAACGTCACAAAAAAAATGACGTCACAAAATACATAAAGTCACAAAAATAAATGACGTCACAAAGTACATAACGTCACAAAAATAAATGACGTCACAAAATACATAACGTCACAAAAATAAATGACGTCACACAAATTAATAACGTCACAAAATACATAACGTCACAAAAATAAATGACGTCACAAAATACATAACGTCACAAAAATAAATGACGTCACAAAATACATAACGTCACAAAAATAAATGACGTCGCAAAATACAAAACGTCACAAAATACATAACGTCAACAAATACATAACGTCACAAAAATATATGACTTCAAAAAATAAATAGCGTCACAAAAATAAATGACGTCACAAAATACATAACGTCACAAAAATAAATGACGTCACGAAAATTAATAACGTCACAAAATACATAACGTCACAAAAATAAATGATGTCACAAAATACATAACGTCACAAAAATAAATGACGTCACAAAATATTTAACGACACAAAATTAAATGACGTCACAAAAGACATATTTCATAAAATACATAACGTCACAAAAAAATGACGTCAAAAAAACATAACGTCACAAAAATAAATGACGTCACAAAATACATAACGTCACAAAAATAAATGACGTCAAAAAATATTTAACGACACAAAATTAAATGACGTCACAAAATACATTTTTCATAAAGTCACAAAAATAAATGACGTCACAAAATACATAACGTCATAAAAATAAATGACGTCACAAAAATTAATTACTTCACAAAATACATAATGTCACGAAAATAAATGACGTCACAAAATACATAACGTCACAAAATACATTAGGTCACAAAAATAAATGACGTCACAAAATACATAACGTCACAATAATAAATGACGTCACAAAATACATAACGTCACAAAAATAAATGACGTCACAAAAATTAATTACGTCACAAAATAAATAACGTCACAAAAATAAATGACGTCACAAAATACATAACGTCACAAAATACATAACGTCACAAAAAATAAATGACGTCACAAAATGCATAACGTCTCAAAAATAAATGATGTCACAAAATACATAACGTCACAAAATAAATGACGTCATAAAATACATAACGTCACAAAAATAAATGACGTCACAAAATACATAACGTCACAAAAATAAATGACGTCACAAAATACAAAACGTCACAAAATACATAACGTCAAAAAATACATAACGTCACAAAAATATATGACTTCAAAAAATAAATAGCGTCACAAAAATAAATGACGTCACAAAATACATAACGTCACAAAAATTAATAACGTCACAAAATACATAACGTCACAAAAATAAATGATGTCACAAAATACATAACGTCACAAAAATAAATGACGTCACAAAATATTTAACGACACAAAATTAAATGACGTCACAAAAGACATATTTCATAAAATACATAACGTCACAAAAAAAATGACGTCACAAAATACATAACGTCACAAAAATAAATGACGTCACAAAATACATAACGTCACAAAAATAAATGACGTCACAAAATATTTAACGACACAAAATTAAATGACGTCACAAAATACATTTTTCATAAAGTCACAAAAATAAATGACGTCACAAAATACATAACGTCACAAAAATAAATGACGTCACAAAATACAAAACGTCACAAAATACATAACGTCAAAAAATACATAACGTCACAAAAATATATGACTTAAAAAAATAAATAGCGTCACAAAAATAAATGACGTCACAAACATAATGACGTCACAAAATACATATCGTCACAAAAATAAATGACGTCACAAAATACATAACGTTACAAAAATAAATGACGTCACAAAATACATAACGTCACAAAAATAAATGACGTCACAAAATACATAACGTCATAAAAATAAATGACGTCACAAAAATTTATTACTTCACAAAATACATAATGTCACGAAAATAAATGACGTCACAAAATACATAACGTCACAAAATACATAACGTCACAAAAATAAATGACGTCACAAAATACATAACGTCACAAAAATAAATGACGTCACAAAAATTAATTACGTCACAAAATAAATAACGTTACAAAAATAAATGACGTCACAAAATACATAACGTCACAAAATACATAACGTCGCAAAAAATAAATGACGTCACAAAATACATAACGTCACAAAATAAATGACGTCATAAAATACATAACGTCACAAAAATAAATGACGTCACAAAAATTTATTACATCACAAAAATAAATAACGTCACAAAATACATTACGTCACAAAAATAAATGACGTCACAAAATACATAACGTCACAAAAACAAATGACGTCACAAAATACATAACGTCACAAAAATAAATGACGTCACAAAATACATAACGTCACAAAAATATATGACGTCACAAAATACAAAACGTCACAAAATACATAACGTCAAAAAATACATAACGTCACAAAAATATATGACTTCAAAAAATAAATAGCGTCACAAAAATAAATGACGTCACAAAATACATAACGTCACAAAAATAAATGACGTCACAAAAATTAATAACGTCACAAAATACATAACGTCACAAAAATAAATGATGTCACAAAATACATAACGTCACAAAAATAAATGACGTCACAAAATATTTAACGACACAAAATTAAATGACGTCACAAAATACATATTTCTAAAAATACATAACGTCACAAAAAAAATGACGTCACAAAATACATAAAGTCACAAAAATAAATGACGTCACAAAGTACATAACGTCACAAAAATAAATGACGTCACAAAATACATAACGTCACAAAAATAAATGACGTCACACAAATTAATAACGTCACAAAATACATAACGTCACAAAAATAAATGACGTCACAAAATACATAACGTCACAAAAATAAATGACGTCACAAAATACATAACGTCACAAAAATAAATGACGTCGCAAAATACAAAACGTCACAAAATACATAACGTCAACAAATACATAACGTCACAAAAATATATGACTTCAAAAAATAAATAGCGTCACAAAAATAAATGACGTCACAAAATACATAACGTCACAAAAATAAATGACGTCACGAAAATTAATAACGTCACAAAATACATAACGTCACAAAAATAAATGATGTCACAAAATACATAACGTCACAAAAATAAATGACGTCACAAAATATTTAACGACACAAAATTAAATGACGTCACAAAAGACATATTTCATAAAATACATAACGTCACAAAAAAATGACGTCAAAAAAACATAACGTCACAAAAATAAATGACGTCACAAAATACATAACGTCACAAAAATAAATGACGTCAAAAAATATTTAACGACACAAAATTAAATGACGTCACAAAATACATTTTTCATAAAGTCACAAAAATAAATGACGTCACAAAATACATAACGTCATAAAAATAAATGACGTCACAAAAATTAATTACTTCACAAAATACATAATGTCACGAAAATAAATGACGTCACAAAATACATAACGTCACAAAATACATTAGGTCACAAAAATAAATGACGTCACAAAATACATAACGTCACAATAATAAATGACGTCACAAAATACATAACGTCACAAAAATAAATGACGTCACAAAAATTAATTACGTCACAAAATAAATAACGTCACAAAAATAAATGACGTCACAAAATACATAACGTCACAAAATACATAACGTCACAAAAAATAAATGACGTCACAAAATGCATAACGTCTCAAAAATAAATGATGTCACAAAATACATAACGTCACAAAATAAATGACGTCATAAAATACATAACGTCACAAAAATAAATGACGTCACAAAATACATAACGTCACAAAAATAAATGACGTCACAAAATACAAAACGTCACAAAATACATAACGTCAAAAAATACATAACGTCACAAAAATATATGACTTCAAAAAATAAATAGCGTCACAAAAATAAATGACGTCACAAAATACATAACGTCACAAAAATTAATAACGTCACAAAATACATAACGTCACAAAAATAAATGATGTCACAAAATACATAACGTCACAAAAATAAATGACGTCACAAAATATTTAACGACACAAAATTAAATGACGTCACAAAAGACATATTTCATAAAATACATAACGTCACAAAAAAAATGACGTCACAAAATACATAACGTCACAAAAATAAATGACGTCACAAAATACATAACGTCACAAAAATAAATGACGTCACAAAATATTTAACGACACAAAATTAAATGACGTCACAAAATACATTTTTCATAAAGTCACAAAAATAAATGACGTCACAAAATACATAACGTCACAAAAATAAATGACGTCACAAAATACAAAACGTCACAAAATACATAACGTCAAAAAATACATAACGTCACAAAAATATATGACTTAAAAAAATAAATAGCGTCACAAAAATAAATGACGTCACAAACATAATGACGTCACAAAATACATATCGTCACAAAAATAAATGACGTCACAAAATACATAACGTTACAAAAATAAATGACGTCACAAAATACATAACGTCACAAAAATAAATGACGTCACAAAATACATAACGTCATAAAAATAAATGACGTCACAAAAATTTATTACTTCACAAAATACATAATGTCACGAAAATAAATGACGTCACAAAATACATAACGTCACAAAATACATAACGTCACAAAAATAAATGACGTCACAAAATACATAACGTCACAAAAATAAATGACGTCACAAAAATTAATTACGTCACAAAATAAATAACGTCACAAAAATAAATGACGTCACAAAATACATAACGTCACAAAATACATAACGTCGCAAAAAATAAATGACGTCACAAAATACATAACGTCACAAAATAAATGACGTCATAAAATACATAACGTCACAAAAATAAATGAAGTCACAAAAATTTATTACATCACAAAAATAAATAACGTCACAAAATACATTACGTCACAAAAATAAATGACGTCACAAAATACATAACGTCACAAAAACAAATGACGTCACAAAATACATAACGTCACAAAAATAAATGACGTCACAAAATACATAACGTCACAAAAATATATGACGTCACAAAATACAAAACGTCACAAAATACATAACGTCAAAAAATACATAACGTCACAAAAATATATGACTTCAAAAAATAAATAGCGTCACAAAAATAAATGACGTCACAAAATACATAACGTCACAAAAATAAATGACGTCACAAAAATTAATAACGTCACAAAATACATAACGTCACAAAAATAAATGATGTCACAAAATACATAACGTCACAAAAATAAATGACGTCACAAAATATTTAACGACACAAAATTAAATGACGTCACAAAATACATATTTCTAAAAATACATAACGTCACAAAAAAAATGACGTCACAAAATACATAAAGTCACAAAAATAAATGACGTCACAAAGTACATAACGTGACAAAAATAAATGACGTCACAAAATACATAACGTCACAAAAATAAATGACGTCACACAAATTAATAACGTCACAAAATACATAACGTCACAAAAATAAATGACGTCACAAAATACATAACGTCACAAAAATAAATGACGTCACAAAATACATAACGTCACAAAAATAAATGACGTCGCAAAATACAAAACGTCACAAAATACATAACGTCAACAAATACATAACGTCACAAAAATATATGACTTCAAAAAATAAATAGCGTCACAAAAATAAATGACGTCACAAAATACATAACGTCACAAAAATAAATGACGTCACGAAAATTAATAACGTCACAAAATACATAACGTCACAAAAATAAATGATGTCACAAAATACATAACGTCACAAAAATAAATGACGTCAAAAAATATTTAACGACACAAAATTAAATGACGTCACAAAAGACATATTTCATAAAATACATAACGTCACAAAAAAATGACGTCAAAAAAACATAACGTCACAAAAATAAATGACGTCACAAAATACATAACGTCACAAAAATAAATGACGTCAAAAAATATTTAACGACACAAAATTAAATGACGTCACAAAATACATTTTTCATAAAGTCACAAAAATAAATGACGTCACAAAATACATAACGTCATAAAAATAAATGACGTCACAAAAATTAATTACTTCACAAAATACATAATGTCACGAAAATAAATGACGTCACAAAATACATAACGTCACAAAATACATTACGTCACAAAAATAAATGACGTCACAAAATACATAACGTCACAATAATAAATGACGTCACAAAATACATAACGTCACAAAAATAAATGACGTCACAAAAATTAATTACGTCACAAAATAAATAACGTCACAAAAATAAATGACGTCACAAAATACATAACGTCACAAAATACATAACGTCACAAAAAATAAATGACGTCACAAAATGCATAACGTCTCAAAAATAAATGATGTCACAAAATACATAACGTCACAAAATAAATGACGTCATAAAATACATAACGTCACAAAAATAAATGACGTCACAAAATACATAACGTCACAAAATAAATGACGTCATAAAATACATAACGTCACAAAAATAAATGACGTCACAACAATTTATTACGTCACAAAAATAAATTACGTCACAAAACACAAAACGTCACAAAATACATAACGTCAAAAAATACATAACGTCACAAAAATATATGACTTCAAAAAATAAATAGCGTCACAAAAATAAATGACGTCACAAAATACATAACGTCACAAAAATAAATGACGTCACAAAAATTAATAACGTCACAAAATACATAACGTCACAAAAATAAATGATGTCACAAAATACATAACGTCACAAAAATAAATGACGTCACAAAATATTTAACGACACAAAATTAAATGACGTCACAAAATACATATTTCTAAAAATACATAACGTCACAAAAAAAATGACGTCACAAAATACATAACGTCACAAAAATAAATGACGTCACAAAGTACATAACGTCACAAAAATAAATGACGTCACAAAATACAAAACGTCACAAAATACATAACGTCAAAAAATACATAACGTCACAAAAATATATGACTTAAAAAAATAAATAGCGTCACAAAAATAAATGACGTCACAAACATAATGACGTCACAAAATACATATCGTCACAAAAATAAATGACGTCACAAAATACATAACGTCACAAAAATAAATGACGTCACAAAATACATAACGTCACAAAAATAAATGACGTCAAAAAATACATAACGTCATAAAAATAAATGACGTCACAAAAATTAATTACTTCACAAAATACATAATGTCACGAAAATAAATGACGTCACAAAATACATAACGTCACAAAATACATTACGTCACAAAAATAAATGACGTCACAAAATACATAACGTCACAAAAATAAATGACGTCACAAAATACATAACGTCACAAAAATAAATGACGTCACAAAAATTAATGACGTCGAAAAATAAATAACGTCACAAAAATAAATGACGTCACAAAATACATAACGTCACAAAATACATAACGTCACAAAAAATAAATGACGTCACAAAATGCATAACGTCTCAAAAATAAATGATGTCACAAAATACATAACGTCACAAAATAAATGACGTCATAAAATACATAACGTCACAAAAATTAATGACGTCACAAAATACATAACGTCACAAAATAAATGACGTCATAAAATACATAACCTCACAAAAATAAATGACGTCACAAAAATTTATTACGTCACAAAAATAAATAACGTCACAAAATACATAACGTCACAAAAATAAATGACGTCACAAAATACATAACGTCACAAAAATAAATTACGTCACAAAACACAAAACGTCACAAAATACATAACGTCAAAAAATACATAACGTCACAAAAATATATGACTTCAAAAAATAAATAGCGTCACAAAAATAAATGACGTCACAAAATACATAACGTCACAAAAATAAATGACGTCACAAAAATTAATAACGTCACAAAATACATAACGTCACAAAAATAAATGATGTCACAAAATACATAACGTCACAAAAATAAATGACGTCACAAAATATTTAACGACACAAAATTAAATGACGTCACAAAATACATATTTCTAAAAATACATAACGTCACAAAAAAAATGACGTCACAAAATACATAACGTCACAAAAATAAATGACGTCACAAAATACATAACGTCACAAAAAAATTACGTCACAAAATACATAACGTCACAAAAATAAATGACGTCACAAAAT
Organism: Flexamia atlantica; assembly: GCA_035578135.1. Lineage (NCBI taxonomy): Eukaryota > Metazoa > Arthropoda > Insecta > Hemiptera > Cicadellidae > Flexamia > Flexamia atlantica. The sequence goes on from JAQJVK010000087.1 coordinate 144,974, forward strand.
ACATAACGTCACAAAAATAAATGACGTCACAAAATACATAACGTCACAAAAATAAATGACGTCACAAAATACATAACGTCACAAAAACAAATGACGTCACAAAATACATAATGTCACAAAAATAAATGACGTCACAAAATACATAACGTCACAAAAATAAATGACGTCACAAAATACATAACGTCACAAAAATAAATGACGTCACAAAATACAAAACGTCACAAAATACATAACGTCAAATAATACATAACGTCACAAAAATATATGACTTCAAAAAATAAATAGCGTCACAAAAATAAATGACGTCACAAAATACATAACGTTACAAAATACATAACGTCGCAAAAAATAAATGACGTCACAAAATACATAACGTCACAAAATAAATGACGTCATAAAATACATAACGTCACAAAAATAAATGACGTCACAAAAATTTATTACATCACAAAAATAAATAACGTCACAAAATACATTACGTCACAAAAATAAATGACGTCACAAAATACATAACGTCACAAAAACAAATGACGTCACAAAATACATAACGTCACAAAAATAAATGACGTCACAAAATACATAACGTCACAAAAATATATGACGTCACAAAATACAAAACGTCACAAAATACATAACGTCAAAAAATACATAACGTCACAAAAATATATGACTTCAAAAAATAAATAGCGTCACAAAAATAAATGACGTCACAAAATACATAACGTCACAAAAATAAATGACGTCACAAAAATTAATAACGTCACAAAATACATAACGTCACAAAAATAAATGATGTCACAAAATACATAACGTCACAAAAATAAATGACGTCACAAAATATTTAACGACACAAAATTAAATGACGTCACAAAATACATATTTCTAAAAATACATAACGTCACAAAAAAAATGACGTCACAAAATACATAAAGTCACAAAAATAAATGACGTCACAAAGTACATAACGTCACAAAAATAAATGACGTCACAAAATACATAACGTCACAAAAATAAATGACGTCACACAAATTAATAACGTCACAAAATACATAACGTCACAAAAATAAATGACGTCACAAAATACATAACGTCACAAAAATAAATGACGTCACAAAATACATAACGTCACAAAAATAAATGACGTCGCAAAATACAAAACGTCACAAAATACATAACGTCAACAAATACATAACGTCACAAAAATATATGACTTCAAAAAATAAATAGCGTCACAAAAATAAATGACGTCACAAAATACATAACGTCACAAAAATAAATGACGTCACGAAAATTAATAACGTCACAAAATACATAACGTCACAAAAATAAATGATGTCACAAAATACATAACGTCACAAAAATAAATGACGTCACAAAATATTTAACGACACAAAATTAAATGACGTCACAAAAGACATATTTCATAAAATACATAACGTCACAAAAAAATGACGTCAAAAAAACATAACGTCACAAAAATAAATGACGTCACAAAATACATAACGTCACAAAAATAAATGACGTCAAAAAATATTTAACGACACAAAATTAAATGACGTCACAAAATACATTTTTCATAAAGTCACAAAAATAAATGACGTCACAAAATACATAACGTCATAAAAATAAATGACGTCACAAAAATTAATTACTTCACAAAATACATAATGTCACGAAAATAAATGACGTCACAAAATACATAACGTCACAAAATACATTAGGTCACAAAAATAAATGACGTCACAAAATACATAACGTCACAATAATAAATGACGTCACAAAATACATAACGTCACAAAAATAAATGACGTCACAAAAATTAATTACGTCACAAAATAAATAACGTCACAAAAATAAATGACGTCACAAAATACATAACGTCACAAAATACATAACGTCACAAAAAATAAATGACGTCACAAAATGCATAACGTCTCAAAAATAAATGATGTCACAAAATACATAACGTCACAAAATAAATGACGTCATAAAATACATAACGTCACAAAAATAAATGACGTCACAAAATACATAACGTCACAAAAATAAATGACGTCACAAAATACAAAACGTCACAAAATACATAACGTCAAAAAATACATAACGTCACAAAAATATATGACTTCAAAAAATAAATAGCGTCACAAAAATAAATGACGTCACAAAATACATAACGTCACAAAAATTAATAACGTCACAAAATACATAACGTCACAAAAATAAATGATGTCACAAAATACATAACGTCACAAAAATAAATGACGTCACAAAATATTTAACGACACAAAATTAAATGACGTCACAAAAGACATATTTCATAAAATACATAACGTCACAAAAAAAATGACGTCACAAAATACATAACGTCACAAAAATAAATGACGTCACAAAATACATAACGTCACAAAAATAAATGACGTCACAAAATATTTAACGACACAAAATTAAATGACGTCACAAAATACATTTTTCATAAAGTCACAAAAATAAATGACGTCACAAAATACATAACGTCACAAAAATAAATGACGTCACAAAATACAAAACGTCACAAAATACATAACGTCAAAAAATACATAACGTCACAAAAATATATGACTTAAAAAAATAAATAGCGTCACAAAAATAAATGACGTCACAAACATAATGACGTCACAAAATACATATCGTCACAAAAATAAATGACGTCACAAAATACATAACGTTACAAAAATAAATGACGTCACAAAATACATAACGTCACAAAAATAAATGACGTCACAAAATACATAACGTCATAAAAATAAATGACGTCACAAAAATTTATTACTTCACAAAATACATAATGTCACGAAAATAAATGACGTCACAAAATACATAACGTCACAAAATACATAACGTCACAAAAATAAATGACGTCACAAAATACATAACGTCACAAAAATAAATGACGTCACAAAAATTAATTACGTCACAAAATAAATAACGTCACAAAAATAAATGACGTCACAAAATACATAACGTCACAAAATACATAACGTCGCAAAAAATAAATGACGTCACAAAATACATAACGTCACAAAATAAATGACGTCATAAAATACATAACGTCACAAAAATAAATGAAGTCACAAAAATTTATTACATCACAAAAATAAATAACGTCACAAAATACATTACGTCACAAAAATAAATGACGTCACAAAATACATAACGTCACAAAAACAAATGACGTCACAAAATACATAACGTCACAAAAATAAATGACGTCACAAAATACATAACGTCACAAAAATATATGACGTCACAAAATACAAAACGTCACAAAATACATAACGTCAAAAAATACATAACGTCACAAAAATATATGACTTCAAAAAATAAATAGCGTCACAAAAATAAATGACGTCACAAAATACATAACGTCACAAAAATAAATGACGTCACAAAAATTAATAACGTCACAAAATACATAACGTCACAAAAATAAATGATGTCACAAAATACATAACGTCACAAAAATAAATGACGTCACAAAATATTTAACGACACAAAATTAAATGACGTCACAAAATACATATTTCTAAAAATACATAACGTCACAAAAAAAATGACGTCACAAAATACATAAAGTCACAAAAATAAATGACGTCACAAAGTACATAACGTGACAAAAATAAATGACGTCACAAAATACATAACGTCACAAAAATAAATGACGTCACACAAATTAATAACGTCACAAAATACATAACGTCACAAAAATAAATGACGTCACAAAATACATAACGTCACAAAAATAAATGACGTCACAAAATACATAACGTCACAAAAATAAATGACGTCGCAAAATACAAAACGTCACAAAATACATAACGTCAACAAATACATAACGTCACAAAAATATATGACTTCAAAAAATAAATAGCGTCACAAAAATAAATGACGTCACAAAATACATAACGTCACAAAAATAAATGACGTCACGAAAATTAATAACGTCACAAAATACATAACGTCACAAAAATAAATGATGTCACAAAATACATAACGTCACAAAAATAAATGACGTCAAAAAATATTTAACGACACAAAATTAAATGACGTCACAAAAGACATATTTCATAAAATACATAACGTCACAAAAAAATGACGTCAAAAAAACATAACGTCACAAAAATAAATGACGTCACAAAATACATAACGTCACAAAAATAAATGACGTCAAAAAATATTTAACGACACAAAATTAAATGACGTCACAAAATACATTTTTCATAAAGTCACAAAAATAAATGACGTCACAAAATACATAACGTCATAAAAATAAATGACGTCACAAAAATTAATTACTTCACAAAATACATAATGTCACGAAAATAAATGACGTCACAAAATACATAACGTCACAAAATACATTACGTCACAAAAATAAATGACGTCACAAAATACATAACGTCACAATAATAAATGACGTCACAAAATACATAACGTCACAAAAATAAATGACGTCACAAAAATTAATTACGTCACAAAATAAATAACGTCACAAAAATAAATGACGTCACAAAATACATAACGTCACAAAATACATAACGTCACAAAAAATAAATGACGTCACAAAATGCATAACGTCTCAAAAATAAATGATGTCACAAAATACATAACGTCACAAAATAAATGACGTCATAAAATACATAACGTCACAAAAATAAATGACGTCACAAAATACATAACGTCACAAAATAAATGACGTCATAAAATACATAACGTCACAAAAATAAATGACGTCACAACAATTTATTACGTCACAAAAATAAATTACGTCACAAAACACAAAACGTCACAAAATACATAACGTCAAAAAATACATAACGTCACAAAAATATATGACTTCAAAAAATAAATAGCGTCACAAAAATAAATGACGTCACAAAATACATAACGTCACAAAAATAAATGACGTCACAAAAATTAATAACGTCACAAAATACATAACGTCACAAAAATAAATGATGTCACAAAATACATAACGTCACAAAAATAAATGACGTCACAAAATATTTAACGACACAAAATTAAATGACGTCACAAAATACATATTTCTAAAAATACATAACGTCACAAAAAAAATGACGTCACAAAATACATAACGTCACAAAAATAAATGACGTCACAAAGTACATAACGTCACAAAAATAAATGACGTCACAAAATACAAAACGTCACAAAATACATAACGTCAAAAAATACATAACGTCACAAAAATATATGACTTAAAAAAATAAATAGCGTCACAAAAATAAATGACGTCACAAACATAATGACGTCACAAAATACATATCGTCACAAAAATAAATGACGTCACAAAATACATAACGTCACAAAAATAAATGACGTCACAAAATACATAACGTCACAAAAATAAATGACGTCAAAAAATACATAACGTCATAAAAATAAATGACGTCACAAAAATTAATTACTTCACAAAATACATAATGTCACGAAAATAAATGACGTCACAAAATACATAACGTCACAAAATACATTACGTCACAAAAATAAATGACGTCACAAAATACATAACGTCACAAAAATAAATGACGTCACAAAATACATAACGTCACAAAAATAAATGACGTCACAAAAATTAATGACGTCGAAAAATAAATAACGTCACAAAAATAAATGACGTCACAAAATACATAACGTCACAAAATACATAACGTCACAAAAAATAAATGACGTCACAAAATGCATAACGTCTCAAAAATAAATGATGTCACAAAATACATAACGTCACAAAATAAATGACGTCATAAAATACATAACGTCACAAAAATTAATGACGTCACAAAATACATAACGTCACAAAATAAATGACGTCATAAAATACATAACCTCACAAAAATAAATGACGTCACAAAAATTTATTACGTCACAAAAATAAATAACGTCACAAAATACATAACGTCACAAAAATAAATGACGTCACAAAATACATAACGTCACAAAAATAAATTACGTCACAAAACACAAAACGTCACAAAATACATAACGTCAAAAAATACATAACGTCACAAAAATATATGACTTCAAAAAATAAATAGCGTCACAAAAATAAATGACGTCACAAAATACATAACGTCACAAAAATAAATGACGTCACAAAAATTAATAACGTCACAAAATACATAACGTCACAAAAATAAATGATGTCACAAAATACATAACGTCACAAAAATAAATGACGTCACAAAATATTTAACGACACAAAATTAAATGACGTCACAAAATACATATTTCTAAAAATACATAACGTCACAAAAAAAATGACGTCACAAAATACATAACGTCACAAAAATAAATGACGTCACAAAATACATAACGTCACAAAAAAATTACGTCACAAAATACATAACGTCACAAAAATAAATGACGTCACAAAATACATAACGTCACAAAAATAAATGACGTCACAAAATACATAACGTCACAAAAATAAATGACGTCACAAAATACATAACGTCACAAAAACAAATGACGTCACAAAATACATAATGTCACAAAAATAAATGACGTCACAAAATACATAACGTCACAAAAATAAATGACGTCACAAAATACATAACGTCACAAAAATAAATGACGTCACAAAATACAAAACGTCACAAAATACATAACGTCAAATAATACATAACGTCACAAAAATATATGACTTCAAAAAATAAATAGCGTCACAAAAATAAATGACGTCACAAAATACATAACGTTACAAAAATAAATGACGTCACAAACATAATGACGTCACAAAATACATATCGTCACAAAAATAAATGACGTCACAAAATACATAACGTCACAAAAATAAATGACGTCACAAAATTAATAACATCACAAAAATAAATGACGTCACAAAATACATAACGTCATAAAAATAAATGAGGTCACAAAAATTAATTACTTCACAAAATTCATAATGTCACAAAAATAAATGACGTCACAAAATACATAACGTCACAAAATACATTACGTCACAAAAATAAATGACGTCACAAAATACATAACGTCACAAAAATAAATGACGTCACAAAAATTAATAACGTCACAAAATACATAACGTCACAAAAATAAATGATGTCACAAAATACATAACGTCACAAAAATAAATGACGTCACAAAATATTTAACGACACAAAATTAAATGACGTCACAAAATACATATTTCTAAAAATACATAACGTCACAAAAAAATGACGTCACAAAATACATAACGTCACAAAAATAAATGACGTCACAAAGTACATAACGTCACAAAAATAAATGACGTCACAAAATACAAAACGTCACAAAATACATAACGTCAAAAAATACATAACGTCACAAAAATATATGACTTAAAAAAATAAATAGGGTCACAAAAATAAATGACGTCACAAACATAATGACGTCACAAAATACATATCGTCACAAAAATAAATGACGTCACAAAATCCATAACGTCACAAAAATAAATGACGTCACAAAATACATAACGTCACAAAAATAAATGACGTCACAAAATACATAACGTCATAAAAATAAATGACGTCACAAAAATAAATGACGTCACAAAATACATAATGTCACAAAAATAAATGACGTCACAAAATACATAACGTCACAAAAATAAATGACGTCACAAAAATTAATTACGTCACAAAATAAATAACGTCACAAAAATAAATGACGTCACAAAATACATAACGTCACAAAATACATAACGTCACAAAAAATAAATGACGTCACAAAATGCATAACGTCTCAAAAATAAATGATGTCACAAAATACATAACGTCACAAAATAAATGACGTCATAAAATACATAACGTCACAAAAATAAATGACGTCACAAAATACATAACGTCACAAAATAAATGACGTCATAAAATGCATAACCTCACAAAAATAAATGACGTCACAAAAATTTATTACGTCACAAAAATAAATAACGTCACAAAATACATAACGTCACAAAAATAAATGACGTCACAAAATACATAACGTCACAAAAATAAATTACGTCACAAAACACAAAACGTCACAAAATACATAACGTCAAAAAATACATAACGTCATAAAAATATATGACTTCAAAAAATAAATAGCGTCACAAAAATAAATGACGTCACAAAATACATAACGTCACAAAAATAAATGACGTCACAAAAATTAATAACGTCACAAAATACATAACGTCACAAAAATAAATGATGTCACAAAATACAGAACGTCACAAAAATAAATGACGCCACGAAATATTTAACGACACAAAATTAAATGACGTCACAAAATACATATTTCTAAAAATACATAACGTCACAAAAAAAATGACGTCACAAAATACATAACGTCACAAAAATAAATGACGTCACAAAATACATAACGTCACAAAAATAAATGACGTCACAAAATACATAACGTCACAAAAATAAATGACATCACAAAATACATAACGTCACAAAAACAAATGACGTCACAAAATACATAATGTCACAAAAATAAATGACGTCACAAAATACATAACGTCACAAAAATAAATGACGTCACAAAATACATAACGTCACAAAAATAAATGACGTCACAAAATACAAAACGTCACAAAATACATAACGTCAAATAATACATAACGTCACAAAAATATATGACTTCAAAAAATAAATAGCGTCACAAAAATAAATGACGTCACAAAATACATAACGTTACAAAAATAAATGACGTCACAAACATAATGACGTCACAAAATACATATCGTCACAAAAATAAATGACGTGACAAAAAATACATAACGTCACAAAAATAAATGACGTCACAAAATTAATAACGTCACAAAAATAAATGACGTCACAAAATACATAACGTCATAAAAATAAATGAGGTCACAAAAATTAATTACTTCACAAAATTCATAATGTCACAAAAATAAATGACGTCACAAAATACATAACGTCACAAAATACATTACGTCACAAAAATAAATGACGTCACAAAATACATAACGTCACAAAAATAAATGACGTCACAAAAATTAATAACGTCACAAAATACATAACGTCACAAAAATAAATGATGTCACAAAATACATAACGTCACAAAAATAAATGACGTCACAAAATATTTAACGACACAAAATTAAATGACGTCACAAAATACATATTTCTAAAAATACATAACGTCACAAAAAAAATGACGTCACAAAATACATAACGTCACAAAAATAAATGACGTCACAAAGTACATAACGTCACAAAAATAAATGACGTCACAAAATACATAACGTCACAAAAATAAATGACGTAACACAAATTAATAACGTCACAAAATACATAACGTCACAAAAATAAATGACGTCACAAAATACATAACGTCACAAAAATAAATGACGTCACAAAATACATAACGTCACAAAAATAAATGACGTCACAAAATACAAAACGTCACAAAATACATAACTTTAAAAAAATACATAACGTCACAAAAATATATGACTTCAAAAAATAAATAGCGTCACAAAAATAAATGACGTCACAAAATACATAACGTCACAAAAATAAATGACGTCACAAAAATTGATAACGTCACAAAATACATAACATCACAAAAATAAATGATGTCACAAAATACATAACGTCACAAAAATAAATGACGTCACAAAATATTTAACGACACAAAATTAAATGACGTCACAAAAGACATATTTCATAAAATACATAACGTCACAAAAAAATGACGTCACAAAATACATAACGTCACAAAAATAAATGACGTCACAAAATACATAACGTCACAAAAATAAATGACGTCACAAAATACATAACGTCATAAAAATAAATGACGTCACAAAAATTAATTACTTCACAAAATACATAATGTCACGAAAATAAATGACGTCACAAAATACATAACGTCACAAAATACATTACGTCACAAAAATAAATGACGTCACAAAATACATAACGTCACAAAATAAATGACGTCACAAAATACATAACGTCACAAAAATAAATGACGTCACAAAAATTAATTACGTCACAAAATAAATAACGTCACAAAAATAAATGACGTCACAAAATACATAACGTCACAAAATACATAACGTCACAAAAAATAAATGACTTCACAAAATGCATAACGTCTCAAAAATAAATGATGTCACAAAATACATAACGTCACAAAATAAATGACGTCATAAAATACATAACGTCACAAAAATAAATGACGTCACAAAATACATAACGTCACAAAATAAATGACGTCATAAAATACATAACGTCACAAAAATAAATGACGTCACAAAAATTTATTACGTCACAAAAATAAATAACGTCACAAAATACATAACGTCACAAAAATAAATGACGTCACAAAATACATAACGTCACAAAAATAAATTACTTCACAAAACACAAAACGTCACAAAATACATAACGTCAAAAAATACATAACGTCACAAAAATATATGACTTCAAAAAATAAATAGCGTCACAAAAATAAATGACGTCACAAAATACATAACGTCACAAAAATAAATGACGTCACAAAAATTAATAACGTCACAAAATACATAACGTCACAAAAATAAATGATGTCACAAAATACATAACGCCACAAAAATAAATGACGTCACAAAATATTTAACGACACAAAATTAAATGACGTCACAAAATACATATTTCTAAAAATACATAACGTCACAAAAAAAATGACGTCACAAAATACATAACGTCACAAAAATAAATGACGTCACAAAATACATAACGTCACAAAAATAAATGACGTCACAAAATATTTAACGACACAAATTTAAATGACGTCACAAATACATATTTCATAAAATACATAACGTCACAAAAATAAATGACGTCACAAAATACATAACGTCACAAAAATAAATGACGTCACAAAATACATAACGTCACAAAAATAAATGACGTCACAAAATACATAACGTCACAAAAATAAATGACGTCACAAAGTACATAACGTCACAAAAATAAATGACGTCACAAAATACATAATGTCACAAAAATAAATGACGTCACAAAATACATAACGTCACAAAAATAAATGACGTCACAAAATACATAACGTCACAAAAATAAATGACGTCACAAAATACAAAACGTCACAAAATACATAACGTCAAATAATACATAACGTCACAAAAATATATGACTTCAAAAAATAAATAGCGTCACAAAAATAAATGACGTCACAAAATACATAACGTTACAAAAATAAATGACGTCACAAACATAATGACGTCACAAAATACATGTCGTCACAAAAATAAATGACGTCACAAAATACATAACGTCACAAAAATAAATGACGTCACAAAATTAATAACGTCACAAAAATAAATGACGTCACAAAATACATAACGTCATAAAAATAAATGAGGTCACAAAAATTAATTACTTCACAAAATTCATAATGTCACAAAAATAAATGACGTCACAAAATACATAACGTCACAAAATACATTACCTCACAAAAATAAATGACGTCACAAAATACATAACGTCACAAAAATAAATGACGTCACAAAAATTAATAACGTCACAAAATACATAACGTCACAAAAATAAATGATGTCACAAAATACATAACGTCACAAAAATAAATGACGTCACAAAATATTTAACGACACAAAATTAAATGACGTCACAAAATACATATTTCTAAAAATACATAACGTCACAAAAAAAATGACGTCACAAAATACATAACGTCACAAAAATAAATGACGTCACAAAGTACAAAACGTCACAAAAATAAATGACGTCACAAAATACATAACGTCACAAAAATAAATGACGTCACACAAATTAATAACGTCACAAAATACATAACGTCACAAAAATAAATGACGTCACAAAATACATAACGTCACAAAAATAAATGACGTCACAAAATACATAACGTCACAAAAATAAATGACGTCACAAAATACAAAACGTCACAAAATACATAACGTCAAAAAATACATAACGTCACAAAAATATATGACTTAAAAAAATAAATAGCGTCACAAAAATAAATGACGTCACAAACATAATGACGTCACAAACATAATGACGTCACAAAATACATATCGTCACAAAAATAAATGACGTCACAAAATACATAACGTCACAAAAATAAATGACGTCACAAAATACATAACGTCACAAAAATAAATGACGTCACAAAATACATAACGTCATAAAAATAAATGACGTCACAAAAATTAATTACTTCACAAAATACATAATGTCACGAAAATAAATGACGTCACAAAATACATAACGTCACAAAATACATTACGTCACAAAAATAAATGACGTCACAAAATACATAACGTCACAAAAATAAATGACGTCACAAAATACATAACGTCACAAAAATAAATGACGTCACAAAAATTAATTACGTCACAAAATAAATAACGTCACAAAAATAAATGACGTCACAAAATACATAACGTCACAAAATACATAACGTCACAAAAAATAAATGACGTCACAAAATGCATAACGTCTCAAAAATAAATGATGTCACAAAATACATAACGTCACAAAATAAATGACGTCAAAAAATACATAACGTCACAAAAATAAATGACGTCACAAAATACATAACGTCACAAAATAAATGACGTCATAAAATACATAACGTCACAAAAATAAATGACGTCACAAAAATTTATTACGTCACAAAAATAAATAACGTCACAAAATACATAACGTCACAAAAATAAATGACGTCACAAAATACATAACGTCACAAAAATAAATTACGTCACAAAACACAAAACGTCACAAAATACATAACGTCAAAAAATACATAACGTCACAAAAATATATGACTTCAAAAAATAAATAGCGTCACAAAAATAAATGACGTCACAAAATACATAACGTCACAAAAATAAATGACGTCACAAAAATTATTAACGTCACAAAATACATAACGTCACAAAAATAAATGATGTCACAAAATACATAACGTCACAAAAATAAATGACGTCACAAAATATTTAACGACACAAAATTAAATGACGTCACAAAATACATATTTCTAAAAATACATAACGTCACAAAAAAAATGACGTCACAAAATATATAACGTCACAAAAATAAATGACGTCACAAAATACATAACGTCACAAAAATAAATGACGTCACAAAATATTTAACGACACAAAATTAAATGACGTCACAAATACATATTTCATAAAATACATAACGTCACAAAAATAAATGACGTCACAAAATACATAACGTCACAAAAAAAATGACGTCACAAAATACATAACGTCACAAAAATAAATGACGTCACAAAATACATAACGTCACAAAAAAAAATGACGTCACAAAATACATAACGTCACAAAAATAAATGACGTCACAAAATACATAACGTCACAAAAACAAATGACGTCACAAAATACATAATGTCACAAAAATAAATGACGTCACAAAATACATAACGTCACAAAAATAAATGACGTCACAAAATACATAACGTCAAATAATACATAACGTCACAAAAATATATGACTTCAAAAAATAAATAGCGTCACAAAAATAAATGACGTCACAAAATACATAACGTTACAAAAATAAATGACGTCACAAACATAATGACGTCACAAAATACATATCGTCACAAAAATAAATGACGTCACAAAATACATAACGTCACAAAAATAAATGACGTCACAAAATTAATAACGTCACAAAAATAAATGACGTCACAAAATACATAACGTCATAAAAATAAATGAGGTCACAAAAATTAATTACTTCACAAAATTCATAATGTCACAAAAATAAATGACGTCACAAAATACATAACGTCACAAAATACATTACGTCACAAAAATAAATGACGTCACAAAATACATAACGTCACAAAAATAAATGACGTCACAAAATACATAACGTCACAAATTTAATTGACGTCACAAAATACATAACGTCACAAAAATAATTGAGGTAACAAAATACATAACGTCACAAAATACATAACGTCACAAAAATAAATGACGTCACAAAATACATAACGTCAAAAAAATAAATGACGTCACAAAATACATAACGTCACAAAATACATAACGTCACAAAAACAAATGACGTCACAAAATACATAACGTCACAAAAATTAATGACGTCACAAAATACATAACGTCAAAAAATAAATGACGTCACAAAAATTAATTACGTTAAAAAATACATAACGTCACAAAATATATAACGTTACAAAAATAAATGACGTCACAAAATACATAACGTCACAAAATACATAACGTCACAAAAATAAATGACGTCACAAAATAAATAAAGTCACAAAAATAAATGACGTCACAAAATACATAACGTCACAAAAATAAATGACATCACAAAATACATAACGTCACAAAATTAATGACGTCACAAAAATTAATTACGTCACAAAATACATAACGTCACAAAAATTAATTACGTCAAAAAATACATAACCTCACAAAAATAAATGACGTCACAAAATACATGTCGTCACAAAAATAAATGACGTCACAAAATACATAACGTCACAAAAATAAATGACGTCACAAAATTAATAACGTCACAAAAATAAATGACGTCACAAAATACATAACGTCATAAAAATAAATGAGGTCACAAAAATTAATTACTTCACAAAATTCATAATGTCACAAAAATAAATGACGTCACAAAATACATAACGTCACAAAATACATTACCTCACAAAAATAAATGACGTCACAAAATACATAACGTCACAAAAATAAATGACGTCACAAAAATTAATAACGTCACAAAATACATAACGTCACAAAAATAAATGATGTCACAAAATACATAACGTCACAAAAATAAATGACGTCACAAAATATTTAACGACACAAAATTAAATGACGTCACAAAATACATATTTCTAAAAATACATAACGTCACAAAAAAAATGACGTCACAAAATACATAACGTCACAAAAATAAATGACGTCACAAAGTACAAAACGTCACAAAAATAAATGACGTCACAAAATACATAACGTCACAAAAATAAATGACGTCACACAAATTAATAACGTCACAAAATACATAACGTCACAAAAATAAATGACGTCACAAAATACATAACGTCACAAAAATAAATGACGTCACAAAATACATAACGTCACAAAAATAAATGACGTCACAAAATACAAAACGTCACAAAATACATAACGTCAAAAAATACATAACGTCACAAAAATATATGACTTAAAAAAATAAATAGCGTCACAAAAATAAATGACGTCACAAACATAATGACGTCACAAACATAATGACGTCACAAAATACATATCGTCACAAAAATAAATGACGTCACAAAATACATAACGTCACAAAAATAAATGACGTCACAAAATACATAACGTCACAAAAATAAATGACGTCACAAAATACATAACGTCATAAAAATAAATGACGTCACAAAAATTAATTACTTCACAAAATACATAATGTCACGAAAATAAATGACGTCACAAAATACATAACGTCACAAAATACATTACGTCACAAAAATAAATGACGTCACAAAATACATAACGTCACAAAAATAAATGACGTCACAAAATACATAACGTCACAAAAATAAATGACGTCACAAAAATTAATTACGTCACAAAATAAATAACGTCACAAAAATAAATGACGTCACAAAATACATAACGTCACAAAATACATAACGTCACAAAAAATAAATGACGTCACAAAATGCATAACGTCTCAAAAATAAATGATGTCACAAAATACATAACGTCACAAAATAAATGACGTCAAAAAATACATAACGTCACAAAAATAAATGACGTCACAAAATACATAACGTCACAAAATAAATGACGTCATAAAATACATAACGTCACAAAAATAAATGACGTCACAAAAATTTATTACGTCACAAAAATAAATAACGTCACAAAATACATAACGTCACAAAAATAAATGACGTCACAAAATACATAACGTCACAAAAATAAATTACGTCACAAAACACAAAACGTCACAAAATACATAACGTCAAAAAATACATAACGTCACAAAAATATATGACTTCAAAAAATAAATAGCGTCACAAAAATAAATGACGTCACAAAATACATAACGTCACAAAAATAAATGACGTCACAAAAATTATTAACGTCACAAAATACATAACGTCACAAAAATAAATGATGTCACAAAATACATAACGTCACAAAAATAAATGACGTCACAAAATATTTAACGACACAAAATTAAATGACGTCACAAAATACATATTTCTAAAAATACATAACGTCACAAAAAAAATGACGTCACAAAATATATAACGTCACAAAAATAAATGACGTCACAAAATACATAACGTCACAAAAATAAATGACGTCACAAAATATTTAACGACACAAAATTAAATGACGTCACAAATACATATTTCATAAAATACATAACGTCACAAAAATAAATGACGTCACAAAATACATAACGTCACAAAAAAAATGACGTCACAAAATACATAACGTCACAAAAATAAATGACGTCACAAAATACATAACGTCACAAAAATAAATGACGTCACAAAATACATAACGTCACAAAAATAAATGACGTCACAAAATACATAACGTCACAAAAACAAATGACGTCACAAAATACATAATGTCACAAAAATAAATGACGTCACAAAATACATAACGTCACAAAAATAAATGACGTCACAAAATACATAACGTCAAATAATACATAACGTCACAAAAATATATGACTTCAAAAAATAAATAGCGTCACAAAAATAAATGACGTCACAAAATACATAACGTTACAAAAATAAATGACGTCACAAACATAATGACGTCACAAAATACATATCGTCACAAAAATAAATGACGTCACAAAATACATAACGTCACAAAAATAAATGACGTCACAAAATTAATAACGTCACAAAAATAAATGACGTCACAAAATACATAACGTCATAAAAATAAATGAGGTCACAAAAATTAATTACTTCACAAAATTCATAATGTCACAAAAATAAATGACGTCACAAAATACATAACGTCACAAAATACATTACGTCACAAAAATAAATGACGTCACAAAATACATAACGTCACAAAAATAAATGACGTCACAAAATACATAACGTCACAAATTTAATTGACGTCACAAAATACATAACGTCACAAAAATAATTGAGGTAACAAAATACATAACGTCACAAAATACATAACGTCACAAAAATAAATGACGTCACAAAATACATAACGTCAAAAAAATAAATGACGTCACAAAATACATAACGTCACAAAATACATAACGTCACAAAAACAAATGACGTCACAAAATACATAACGTCACAAAAATTAATGACGTCACAAAATACATAACGTCAAAAAATAAATGACGTCACAAAAATTAATTACGTTAAAAAATACATAACGTCACAAAATATATAACGTTACAAAAATAAATGACGTCACAAAATACATAACGTCACAAAATACATAACGTCACAAAAATAAATGACGTCACAAAATAAATAAAGTCACAAAAATAAATGACGTCACAAAATACATAACGTCACAAAAATAAATGACGTCACAAAATACATAACGTCACAAAATTAATGACGTCACAAAAATTAATTACGTCACAAAATACATAACGTCACAAAAATTAATTACGTCAAAAAATACATAACCTCACAAAAATAAATGACGTCACAAAATACATTACGTCACAAAAATAAATGACGTCACAAAATACATAACGTCACAAAAATAAATGACGTCACAAAATACATAACGTCACAAAAATAAATGACGTCACAAAATACATAACGTCACAAAAATAAATGACGTCACACAAATTAATAACGTCACAAAATACATAACGTCATAAAAATAAATGACGTCACAAAATACATAACGTCACAAAAATAAATGACGTCACAAAATACATAACGTCACAAAAATAAATGACGTCACAAAATACAAAACGTCACAAAATACATAACGTCAAAAAATACATAACGTCACAAAAATATATGACTTCAAAAAATAAATAGCGTCACAAAAATAAATGAGGTCACAAAATACATAACGTCACAAAAATAAATGACGTCACAAAAATTAATAACGTCACAAAATACATAACGTCACAAAAATAAATGATGTCACATAATACATAACGTCACAAAAATAAATGACGTCACAAAATATTTAACGACACAAAATTAAATGACGTCACAAAAGACATATTTCATAAAATACATAACGTCACAAAAAAAATGACGTCACAAAATACATAACGTCACAAAAATAAATGACGTCACAAAATACATAACGTCACAAAAATAAATGACGTCACAAAGTACATAACGTCACAAAAATAAATGACGTCACAAAATACATAACGTCACAAAAATAAATGACGTCACAAAATACATAACGTCACAAAAATAAATGACGTCACAAAATACATAACGTCACAAAAATAAATGACGTCACAAAATACATAACGTCACAAAAACAAATGACGTCACAAAATACATAATGTCACAAAAATAAATGACGTCACAAAATACATAACGTCACAAAAATAAATGACGTCACAAAATACATAACGTCACAAAAATATATGACTTCAAAAAATAAATAGCGTCACAAAAATAAATGACGTCACAAAATACATAACGTTACAAAAATAAATGACGTCACAAACATAATGACGTCACAAAATACATATCGTCACAAAAATAAATGACGTCACAAAATACATAACGTCACAAAAATAAATGACGTCACAAAATTAATAACGTCACAAAAATAAATGACGTCACAAAATACATAACGTCATAAAAATAAATGAGGTCACAAAAATTAATTACTTCACAAAATTCATAATGTCACAAAAATAAATGACGTCACAAAATACATAACGTCACAAAATACATTACGTCACAAAAATAAATGACGTCACAAAATACATAACGTCACAAAAATAAATGACGTCACAAAATACATAACGTCACAAATTTAATTGACGTCACAAAATACATAACGTCACAAAAATAATTGAGGTAACAAAATACATAACGTCACAAAATACATAACGTCACAAAAATAAATGACGTCACAAAATACATAACGTCAAAAAAATAAATGACGTCACAAAATACATAACGTCACAAAATACATAACGTCACAAAAACAAATGACGTCACAAAATACATAACGTCACAAAAATTAATGACGTCACAAAATACATAACGTCAAAAAATAAATGACGTCACAAAAATTAATTACGTTAAAAAATACATAACGTCACAAAATATATAACGTTACAAAAATAAATGACGTCACAAAATACATAACGTCACAAAATACATAACGTCACAAAAATAAATGACGTCACAAAATAAATAAAGTCACAAAAATAAATGACGTCACAAAATACATAACGTCACAAAATTAATGACGTCACAAAAATTAATTACGTCACAAAATACATAACGTCACAAAAATTAATTACGTCAAAAAATACATAACCTCACAAAAATAAATGACGTCACAAAATACATTACGTCACAAAAATAAATGACGTCACAAAATACATAACGTCACAAAAATAAATGACGTCACAAAATACATAACGTCACAAAAATTAATGACGTCACAAAATACATAACGTCACAAAAATAAATGACGTCACACAAATTAATAACGTCACAAAATACATAACGTCATAAAAATAAATGACGTCACAAAATACATAACGTCACAAAAATAAATGACGTCACAAAATACATAACGTCACAAAAATAAATGACGTCACAAAATACAAAACGTCACAAAATACATAACGTCAAAAAATACATAACGTCACAAAAATATATGACTTCAAAAAATAAATAGCGTCACAAAAATAAATGACGTCACAAAATACATAACGTCACAAAAATAAATGACGTCACAAAAATTAATAACGTCACAAAATACATAACGTCACAAAAATAAATGATGTCACAAAATACATAACGTCACAAAAATAAATGACGTCACAAAATATTTAACGACACAAAATTAAATGACGTCACAAAAGACATATTTCATAAAATACATAACGTCACAAAAAAAATGACGTCACAAAATACATAACGTCACAAAAATAAATGACGTCACAAAATACATAACGTCACAAAAATAAATGACGTCACAAAGTACATAACGTCACAAAAATAAATGACGTCACAAAATACATAACGTCACAAAAATAAATGACGTCACAAAATACATAACGTCACAAAAATAAATGACGTCACAAAATACATAACGTCACAAAAATAAATGACGTCACAAAATACATAACGTCACAAAAACAAATGACGTCACAAAATACATAATGTCACAAAAATAAATGACGTCACAAAATACATAACGTCACAAAAATAAATGACGTCACAAAATACATAACGTCAAATAATACATAACGTCACAAAAATATATGACTTCAAAAAATAAATAGCGTCACAAAAATAAATGACGTCACAAAATACATAACGTTACAAAAATAAATGACGTCACAAACATAATGACGTCACAAAATACATATCGTCACAAAAATAAATGACGTCACAAAATACATAACGTCACAAAAATAAATGACGTCACAAAATTAATAACGTCACAAAAATAAATGACGTCACAAAATACATAACGTCATAAAAATAAATGAGGTCACAAAAATTAATTACTTCACAAAATTCATAATGTCACAAAAATAAATGACGTCACAAAATACATAACGTCACAAAATACATTACGTCACAGAAATAAATGACGTCACAAAATACATAACGTCACAAAAATAAATGACGTCACAAAATACATAACGTCACAAATTTAATTGACGTCACAAAATACATAACGTCACAAAAATAATTGAGGTAACAAAATACATAACGTCACAAAATACATAACGTCACAAAAATAAATGACGTCACAAAATACATAACGTCAAAAAAATAAATGACGTCACAAAATACATAACGTCACAAAATACATAACGTCACAAAAACAAATGACGTCACAAAATACATAACGTCACAAAAATTAATGACGTCACAAAATACATAACGTCAAAAAATAAATGACGTCACAAAAATTAATTACGTTAAAAAATACATAACGTCACAAAATATATAACGTTACAAAAATAAATGACGTCACAAAATACATAACGTCACAAAATACATAACGTCACAAAAATAAATGACGTCACAAAATAAATAAAGTCACAAAAATAAATGACGTCACAAAATACATAACGTCACAAAAATAAATGACGTCACAAAATACATAACGTCACAAAATTAATGACGTCACAAAAATTAATTACGTCACAAAATACATAACGTCACAAAAATTAATTACGTCAAAAAATACATAACCTCACAAAAATAAATGACGTCACAAAATACATTACGTCACAAAAATAAATGACGTCACAAAATACATAACGTCACAAAAATAAATGACGTCACAAAATACATAACGTCACAAAAATAAATGACGTCACAAAATACATAACGTCACAAAAATAAATGACGTCACACAAATTAATAACGTCACAAAATACATAACGTCATAAAAATAAATGACGTCACAAAATACATAACGTCACAAAAATAAATGACGTCACAAAATACATAACGTCACAAAAATAAATGACGTCACAAAATACAAAACGTCACAAAATACATAACGTCAAAAAATACATAACGTCACAAAAATATATGACTTCAAAAAATAAATAGCGTCACAAAAAAAATGACGTCACAAAATACATAACGTCACAAAAATAAATGACGTCACAAAATACATAACGTCACAAAAATAAATGACGTCACAAAGTACATAACGTCACAAAAATAAATGACGTCACAAAATACATAACGTCACAAAAATAAATGACGTCACACAAATTAATAACGTCACAAAATACATAACGTCACAAAAATAAATGACGTCACAAAATACATAACGTCACAAAAATAAATGACGTCACAAAATACAAAACGTCACAAAATACATAACGTCAAAAAATACATAACGTCACAAAAATATATGACTTCAAAAAATAAATAGCGTAACAAAAATAAATGACGTCACAAAATACATAACGTCAAAAAAATAAATGACGTCACAAAATTTAATAACGTCACAAAATACATAACGTAACAAAAATAAATAACGTCACAAAATACATAAATACATAACGTCACAAAAATAAATGACGTCACAAAATAAATAAAGTCACAAAAATAAATGACGTCACAAAATACATAACGTCACAAAAATAAATGACGTCACAAAATACATAACGTCACAAAATTAATGACGTCACAAAAATTAATTACGTCACAAAATACATAACGACACAAAAATTAATTACGTCAAAAAATACATAACCTCAAAAAAATAAATGACGTCACAAAATACATTACGTCACAAAAATAAATGACGTCACAAAATACATAACGTCACTAAAATAAATGACGTCACAAAATACATAACGTCACAAAAATAAATGACGTCACAAAATACATAACGTCACAAAAATTAATGACGTCACACAAATTAATAACGTCACAAAATACATAACGTCATAAAAATAAATGACGTCACAAAATACATAACGTCACAAAAATAAATGACGTCACAAAATACATAACGTCACAAAAATAAATGACGTCACAAAATACAAAACGTCACAAAATACATAACGTCAAAAAATACATAACGTCACAAAAATATATGACTTCAAAAAATAAATAGCGTCACAAAAATAAATGACGTCACAAAACACATAACGTCACAAAAATAAATGACGTCACAAAAATTAATAACGTCACAAAATACATAACGTCACAAAAATAAATGATGTCACAAAATACATAACGTCACAAAAATAAATGACGTCACAAAATATTTAACGACACAAAATTAAATGACGTCACAAAAGACATATTTCATAAAATACATAACGTCACAAAAAAAATGACGTCACAAAATACATAACGTCACAAAAATAAATGACGTCACAAAATACATAACGTCACAAAAATAAATGACGTCACAAAATATTTAACGACACAAAATTAAATGACGTCACAAAATACATTTTTCATAAAGTCACAAAAATAAATGACGTCACAAAATACATAACTTCACAAAAACAAATAACGTCACAAAATACATAACGTCACAAAAATAAATGACGTCACAAAATACATAACGTCACAAAAATAAATGACGTCAAAAAATAAAAAACGTCACAAAATACATAACGTCAAAAAATACATAACGTCACAAAAATATATGACTTAAAAAAATAAATAGCGTCACAAAAATAAATGACGTCACAAACATAATGACGTCACAAAATACATATCGTCACAAAAATAAATGACGTCACAAAATACATAACGTTACAAAAATAAATGACGTCACAAAATACATAACGTCACAAAAATAAATGACGTCACAAAATACATAACGTCATAAAAATAAATGACGTCACAAAAATTAATTACTTCACAAAATACATAATGTCACGAAAATAAATGACGTCACAAAATACATAACGTCACAAAATACATTACGTCACAAAAATAAATGACGTCGCAAAATACATAACGTCACAAAAATAAATGACGTCACAAAATACATAACGTCACAAAAATAAATGACGTCACAAAAATTAATTACGTCACAAAATAAATAACGTCACAAAAATAAATGACGTCACAAAATATTTAACGACACAAAAATAAATGACGTCACAAAATACATATTTCTAAAAATACATAACGTCACAAAAAAATGACGTCACAAAATACATAACGTCACAAAAATAAATGACGTCACAAAGTACATAACGTCACAAAAATAAATGACGTCACAAAATACATAACGTCACAAAAATAAATGACGTCACACAAATTAATAACGTCACAAAATACATAACGTCACAAAAATAAATGACGTCACAAAATACATAACGTCACAAAAATAAATGACGTCACAAAATACATAACGTCACAAAAATAAATGACGTCACAAAATACAAAACGTCACAAAATACATAACGTCAAAAAATACATAACGTCACAAAAATATATGACTTCAAAAAATACATAGCGTCACAAAAATAAATGACGTCACAAAATACATAACGTCACAAAAATAAATGACGTCACAAAAAATAATAACGTCACAAAATACATAACGTCACAAAAATAAATGATGTCACAAAATACATAACGTCACAAAAATAAATGACGTCACAAAATATTTAACGACACAAAATTAAATGACGTCACAAAAGACATATTTCATAAAATACATAACGTCACAAAAAAAATGACGTCACAAAATACATAACGTCACAAAAATAAATGACGTCACAAAATACATAACGTCACAAAAATAAATGACGTCACAAAGTACATAACGTCACAAAAATAAATGACGTCACAAAATACATAACGTCACAAAAATAAATGACGTCACACAAATTAATAACGTCACAAAATACATAACGTCACAAAAATAAATGACGTCACAAAATACATAACGTCACAAAAATAAATGACGTCACAAAATACAAAACGTCACAAAATACATAACGTCAAAAAATACATAACGTCACAAAAATATATGACTTCAAAAAATAAATAGCGTCACAAAAATAAATGACGTCACAAAATACATAACGTCACAAAAATAAATGACGTCACAAAAATTAATAACGTCACAAAATACATAACGTCACAAAAATAAATAACGTCACAAAATACATAACGTCACAAAATACATAACGTCACAAAAATAAATGACGTCACAAAATAAATAAAGTCACAAAAATAAATGACGTCACAAAATACATAACGTCACAAAAATAAATGACGTCACAAAATACATAACGTCACAAAATTAATGACGTCACAAAAATTAATTACGTCACAAAATACATAACGTCACAAAAATTAATTACGTCAAAAAATACATAACCTCACAAAAATAAATGACGTCACAAAATACATTACGTCACAAAAATAAATGACGTCACAAAATACATAACGTCACAAAAATAAATGACGTCACAAAATACATAACGTCAAAAAATAAATGACGTCACAAAATACATAACGTCACAAAAATAAATGACGTCACACAAATTAATAACGTCACAAAATACATAACGTCATAAAAATAAATGACGTCACAAAATACATAACGTCACAAAAATAAATGACGTCACAAAATACATAACGTCACAAAAATAAATGACGTCACAAAATACAAAACGTCACAAAATACATAACGTCAAAAAATACATAACGTCACAAAAATATATGACTTCAAAAAATAAATAGCGTCACAAAAATAAATGACGTCACAAAATACATTACGTCACAAAAATAAATGACGTCACAAAAATTAATAACGTCACAAAATACATAACGTCACAAAAATAAATGATGTCACAAAATACATAACGTCACAAAAATAAATGACGTCACAAAATACATAACGTCACAAAAATAAATGACGTCACAAAATTAATAACGTCACAAAAATAAATGACGTCACAAAATACATAACGTCACAAAAATAAATGACGTCAAAAAATAAAAAACGTCACAAAATACATAACGTCAAAAAATACATAACGTCACAAAAATATATGACTTAAAAAAATAAATAGCGTCACAAAAATAAATGACGTCACAAACATAATGACGTCACAAAATACATATCGTCACAAAAATAAATGACGTCACAAAATACATAACGTCACAAAAATAAATGACGTCACAAAGTACATAACGTCACAAAAATAAATGACGTCACAAAATACATAACGTCACAAAAATAAATGACGTCACACAAATTAATAACGTCACAAAATACATAACGTCACAAAAATAAATGACGTCACAAAATACATAACGTCACAAAAATAAATGACGTCACAAAATACAAAACGTCACAAAATACATAACGTCAAAAATACATAACGTCACAAAAATATATGACTTCAAAAAATAAATAGCGTCCCAAAAATAAATGACGTCACAAAATACATAACGTCACAAAAATAAATGACGTCACAAAAATTAATAACGTCACAAAATACATAACGTCACAAAAATAAATGATGTCACAAAATACATAACGTCACAAAAATAAATGACGTCACAAAATATTTAACGACACAAAATTAAATGACGTCACAAAAGACATATTTCATAAAATACATAACGTCACAAAAAAATGACGTCACAAAATACATAACGTCACAAAAATAAATGACGTCACAAAATACATAACGTCACAAAAATAAATGACGTCACAAAATATTTAACGACACAAAATTAAATGACGTCACAAAATACATTTTTCATAAAGTCACAAAAATAAATGACGTCACAAAATACATAACGTCACAAAAATAAATGACGTCACAAAATACATAACGTCACAAAAATAAATGACGTCACAAAGTACATAACGTCACAAAAATAAATGACGTCACAAAATACATAACGTCACAAAAATAAATGACGTCACACAAATTAATAACGTCACAAAATACATAACGTCACAAAAATAAATGACGTCACAAAATACATAACGTCACAAAAATAAATGACGTCACAAAATACAAAACGTCACAAAATACATAACGTCAAAAAATACATAACGTCACAAAAATATATGACTTCAAAAAATAAATAGCGTCACAAAAATAAATGACGTCACAAAATACATAACGTCACAAAAATAAATGACGTCACAAAAATTAATAACGTCACAAAATACATAACGTCACAAAAATAAATAACGTCACAAAATACATAACGTCACAAAATACATAACGTCACAAAAATAAATGACGTCACAAAATAAATAAAGTCACAAAAATAAATGACGTCACAAAATACATAACGTCACAAAAATAAATGACGTCACAAAATACATAACGTCACAAAATTAATGACGTCACAAAAATTAATTACGTCACAAAATACATAACGTCACAAAAATTAATTACGTCAAAAAATACATAACCTCACAAAAATAAATGACGTCACAAAATACATTACGTCACAAAAATAAATGACGTCACAAAATACATAACGTCACAAAAATAAATGACGTCACAAAATACATAACGTCAAAAAAATAAATGACGTCACAAAATACATAACGTCACAAAAATAAATGACGTCACACAAATTAATAACGTCACAAAATACATAACGTCATAAAAATAAATGACGTCACAAAATACATAACGTCACAAAAATAAATGACGTCACAAAATACATAACGTCACAAAAATAAATGACGTCACAAAATACAAAACGTCACAAAATACATAACGTCAAAAAATACATAACGTCACAAAAATATATGACTTAAAAAAATAAATAGCGTCACAAAAATAAATGACGTCACAAAATACATAACGTCACAAAAATAAATGACGTCACAAAAATTAATAACGTCACAAAATACATAACGTCACAAAAATAAATGATGTCACAAAATACATAACGTCACAAAAATAAATGACGTCACAAAATACATAACGTCACAAAAATAAATGACGTCACAAAATTAATAACGTCACAAAAATAAATGACGTCACAAAATACATAACGTCACAAAAATAAATGACGTCAAAAAATAAAAAACGTCACAAAATACATAACGTCAAAAAATACATAACGTCACAAAAATATATGACTTAAAAAAATAAATAGCGTCACAAAAATAAATGACGTCACAAACATAATGACGTCACAAAATACATATCGTCACAAAAATAAATGACGTCACAAAATACATAACGTCACAAAAATAAATGACGTCACAAAGTACATAACGTCACAAAAATAAATGACGTCACAAAATACAAAACGTCACAAAATACATAACGTCAAAAAATACATAACGTCACAAAAATATATGACTTCAAAAAATAAATAGCGTCCCAAAAATAAATGACGTCACAAAATACATAACGTCACAAAAATAAATGACGTCACAAAAATTAATAACGTCACAAAATACATAACGTCACAAAAATAAATGATGTCACAAAATACATAACGTCACAAAAATAAATGACGTCACAAAATATTTAACGACACAAAATTAAATGACGTCACAAAAGACATATTTCATAAAATACATAACGTCACAAAAAAATGACGTCACAAAATACATAACGTCACAAAAATAAATGACGTCACAAAATACATAACGTCACAAAAATAAATGACGTCACAAAATATTTAACGACACAAAATTAAATGACGTCACAAAATACATTTTTCATAAAGTCACAAAAATAAATGACGTCACAAAATACATAACGTCACAAAAACAAATGACGTCACAAAATACATAACGTCACAAAAATAAATGACGTCACAAAATACATAACGTCACAAAAATAAATGACGTCACAAAATACAGAACGTCACAAAATACATAAAGTCAAAAAATACATAACGTTACAAAAATATATGACTTAAAAAAATAAATAGCGTCACAAAAATGAATGACGTCACAAACATAATGACGTCACAAAATACATATCGTCACAAAAATAAATGACGTCACAAAATACATAACGTCACAAAAATAAATGACGTCACAAAATACATAACGTCACAAAAATAAATGACGTCACAAAATACATAACGTCATAAAAATAAATGACGTCACAAAAATTAATTACTTCACAAAATACATAATGTCACGAAAATAAATGACGTCACAAAATACATAACGTCACAAAATACATTACGTCACAAAAATAAATGACGTCACAAAATACATAACGTCACAAAAATAAATGACGTCACAAAAATAAATGACGTCACAAAAATTAATTACGTCACAAAATAAATAACGTCACAAAAATAAATGACGTCACAAAATACATAACGTCACAAAATACATAACGTCACATAAAATAAATGACGTCACAAAATGCATAACGTCTCAAAAATAAATGATGTCACAAAATACATAACGTCACAAAATACATAAAGTCAAAAAATACATAACGTTACAAAAATATATGACTTAGAAAAATAAATAGCGTCACAAAAATGAATGACGTCACAAACATAATGACGTCACAAAATACATATCGTCACAAAAATAAATGACGTCACAAAATACATAACGTCACAAAAATAAATGACGTCACAAAATACATAACGTCACAAAAATAAATGACGTCACAAAATACATAACGTCATAAAAATAAATGAAGTCACAAAAATTAATTACTTCACAAAATACATAATGTCACGAAAATAAATGACGTCACAAAATACATAACGTCACAAAATACATTACGTCACAAAAATAAATGACGTCACAAAATACATAACGTCACAAAAATAAATGACGTCACAAAATACATAACGTCACAAAAATAAATGACGTCACAAAAATTAATTACGTCACAAAATAAATAACGTCACAAAAATAAATGACGTCACAAAAATTTATTACGTCACAAAAATAAATAACGTCACAAAATATATAACGTCACAAAAATAAATGACGTCACAAAATACATAACGTCACAAAAACAAATGACGTCACAAAATACATAACGTCACAAAAATAAATGACGTCACAAAATACATAACGTCACAAAAATAAATGACGTCACAAAATACAAAATACATAACGTCAAAAAATACATAACGTCACAAAAATATATGACTTCAAAAAATAAATAGCGTCACAAGAATAAATGACGTCACAAAATACATAACGTCACAAAAATAAATGACGTCACAAAAATTAATAACGTCATAAAATACATAACGTCACAAAAATAAATGATGTCACAAAATACATAACGTCACAAAATTAATGACGTCACAAAAATTAATGACGTCACAAAATACATAACGTCACAAAAATTAATTACGTCAAAAAATACATAACCTCACAAAAATAAATGACGTCACAAAATACATAACGTCACAAAAATAAATGACGTCACAAAATACAAAACGTCACAAAATACATAACGTCCAATAGCGTCACAAAAATAAATGACGTCACAAAATACATAACGTCACAAAAATAAATGACGTCACAAAAATTAATAACGTCACAAAATACATAACGTCACAAAAATAAATGATGTCACAAAATACATAACGTCACAAAAATAAATGACGTCACAAAATATTTAACGACACAAAATTAAATGACGTCACAAAATACATATTTCTAAAAATACATAACGTCACCAAAAAAAATGACGTCACAAAATACATAACGTCACAAAAATAAATGACGTCACAAAATACATAACGTCACAAAAATAAATGACGTCACAAAATATTTAACGACACAAAATTAAATGACGTCACAATACATAGTTAATAAAATACATAACGTCACAAAAATAAATGACGTCACAAAATACATAACGTCACAAAAAAAATGACGTCACAAAATACATAACGTCACAAAAATAAATGACGTCACAAAATACATAACGTCACAAAAATAAATGACGTCACAAAATACATAACGTCACAAAAATAAATGACGTCACAAAATACATAACGTCATAAAAATAAATGACGTCACAAAAATTAATTACTTCACAAAATTCATAATGTCACAAAAATAAATGACGTCACAAAAAACATAACGTCACAAAATACATTACGTCACAAAAATAAATGACGTCACAAAATACATAACGTCACAAAAATAAATGACGTCACAAAATACATAACGTTACAAAAATAAATGACGTCACAAACATAATGACGTCACAAAATACATATCGTCACAAAAATAAATGACGTCACAAAATACATAACGTCACAAAAATAAATGACGTCACAAAATACATAACGTCATAAAAATAAATGACGTCACAAAAATTAATTACTTCACAAAATTCATAATGTCACAAAAATTAATGACGTCACAAAAAACATAACGTCACAAAATACATTACGTCACAAAAATAAATGACGTCACAAAATACATAACGTCACAAAAATAAATGACGTCACAAAATACATAACGTCACAAAAATAATTGACGTCACAAAATACATAACGTCACAAAAATAATTGAGGTAACAAAATACATAACGTCACAAAATACATAACGTCACAAAAATAAATGACGTCACAAAATACATAACGTCACAAAAATAAATGACGTCACAAAATACATAACGTCACAAAAATAAATGACGTCACAAAATACATAACGTCACAAAAACAAATGACGTCACAAAATACATAACGTCACAAAAATAAATGACGTCACAAAATACATAACGTCACAAAATAAATGACGTCACAAAAATTAATTACGTCACAAAATACATAACGTCACAAAATATATAACGTCACAAAAATAAATGACGTCACAAAAATTAATTACGTCACAAAATACATAACGTCACAAAAATAAATAACGTCACAAAATACATAACGTCACAAAATACATAACGTCACAAAAATAAATGACGTCACAAAATAAATAAAGTCACAAAAATAAATGACGTCACAAAATACATAACGTCACAAAAATAAATGACGTCACAAAATAAATAAAGTCATAAAATTAATGACGTCACAAAAATTAATTACGTCACAAAATACATAACGTCACAAAAATTAATTACGTCAAAAAATACATAACCTCACAAAAATAAATGACGTCACAAAATACATTACGTCACAAAAATAAATGACGTCACAAAATACATAACGTCACAAAAATAAATGACGTCACAAAATACTTAACGTCACAAAAATAAATGACGTCACAAAATACATAACGTCACAAAAATAAATGACGTCACACAAATTAATAACGTCACAAAATACATAACGTCACAAAAATAAATGACGTCACAAAATACATAACGTCACAAAAATAAATGACGTGACAAAAATTAATAACGTCACAAAATACATAACGTCACAAAAACAAATGACGTCACAAAATACATAACGTCACAAAAATAAATGACGTCAAAAAATACATAACGTCACAAAACTATATGACTTAAAAAAATAAATAGCGTCACAAAAATAAATGACGTCACAAAAATTAATGACTTCACAAAATACATAATGTCACGAAAATAAATGACGTCACAAAATACATAACGTCACAAAATACATTACGTCACAAAAATAAATGACGTCACAAAATACATAACGTCACAAAAATAAATGACGTCACAAAATACATAACGTCACAAAAATAAACGAAGTCACAAAAATTAATCACGTCACAAAATAAATAACGTCACAAAAATAAATGACGTCACAAAATACATAACGTCACAAAATACATAACGTCACAAAAAATAAATGACGTCACAAAATGCATAACGTCTCAAAAATAAATGATGTCACAAAATACATAACGTCACAAAATAAATGACGTCATAAAATACATAACGTCACAAAAATAAATGACGTCACAAAAATTTATTACGTCACAAAGATAAATAACGTCACAAAATACATAACGTCACAAAAATAAATGAAGTCACAAAATACATAACGTCACAAAAACAAATGACGTCACAAAATACATAACGTCACAAAAATAAATGACGTCACAAAATACATAACGTCACAAAAATTAATGACGTCACAAAATACAAAACGTCACAAAATACATAACGTCAAAAAATACATAACGTCACAAAAATATATGACTTCAAAAAATAAATAGCGTCACAAAAATAAATGACGTCACAAAATACATAACGTCACAAAAATAAATGACGTCACAAACATAATGACGTCACAAAATACATATCGTCACAAAAATAAATGACGTCACAAAATACATAACGTCACAAAAATAAATGACGTCACAAAATACATAACGTAACAAAAATAAATGACTTCTCAAAATACATAACGTCATAAAAATAAATGACGTCACAAAAATTAATTACTTCACAAAATACATAATGTCACAAAAATAAATGACGTCACAAAATACATAACGTCACAAAATACATTACGTCACAAAAATAAATGACGTCACAAAATACATAACGTCACAAAAATAAATGACGTCACAAAATACATAACGTCACAAAAATAAATTACGTCACAAAACACAAAACGTCACAAAATACATAACGTCAAAAAATACATAACGTCACAAAAATATATGACTTCAAAAAATAAATAGCGTCACAAAAATAAATGACGTCACAAAATACATAACGTCACAAAAATAAATGACGTCACAAAAATTAATAACGTCACAAAATACATAACGTCACAAAAATAAATGATGTCACAAAATACATAACGTCACAAAAATAAATGACGTCACAAAATATTTAACGACACAAAATTAAATGACGTCACAAAATACATATTTCTAAAAATACATAACGTCACAAAAAAAATGACGTCACAAAATACATAACGTCACAAAAATAAATGACGTCACAAAATACATAACGTCACAAAAATAAATGACGTCACAAAATATTTAACGACACAAAATTAAATGACGTCACAAATACATATTTCATAAAATACATAACGTCACAAAAATAAATGACGTCACAAAATACATAACGTCACAAAAAAAATGACGTCACAAAATACATAACGTCACAAAAATAAATGACGTCACAAAATACATAACGTCACAAAAATAAATGACGTCACAAAATACATAACGTCACAAAAATAAATGACGTCACAAAATACATAACGTCACAAAAACAAATGACGTCACAAAATACATAATGTCACAAAAATAAATGACGTCACAAAATACATAACGTCACAAAAATAAATGACGTCACAAAATACATAACGTCACAAAAATAAATGACGTCACAAAATACAAAACGTCACAAAATACATAACGTCAAATAATACATAACGTCACAAAAATATATGACTTCAAAAAATAAATAGCGTCACAAAAATAAATGACGTCACAAAATACATAACGTTACAAAAATAAATGACGTCACAAACATAATGACGTCACAAAATACATATCGTCACAAAAATAAATGACGTCACAAAATACATAACGTCACAAAAATAAATGACGTCACAAAATTAATAACGTCACAAAAATAAATGACGTCACAAAATACATAACGTCATAAAAATAAATGAGGTCACAAAAATTAATTACTTCACAAAATTCATAATGTCACAAAAATAAATGACGTCACAAAATACATAACGTC
The DNA here is from genome assembly GCA_035578135.1 of Flexamia atlantica. Lineage (NCBI taxonomy): Eukaryota > Metazoa > Arthropoda > Insecta > Hemiptera > Cicadellidae > Flexamia > Flexamia atlantica. Next base: position 179,359 of record JAQJVK010000087.1, read on the forward strand.
ACAAAATACATTACGTCACAAAAATAAATGACGTCACAAAATACATAACGTCACAAAAATAAATGACGTCACAAAAATTAATAACGTCACAAAATACATAACGTCACAAAAATAAATGATGTCACAAAATACATAACGTCACAAAAATAAATGACGTCACAAAATATTTAACGACACAAAATTAAATGACGTCACAAAATACATATTTCTAAAAATACATAACGTCACAAAAAAAATGACGTCACAAAATACATAACGTCACAAAAATAAATGACGTCACAAAGTACATAAAGTCACAAAAATAAATGACGTCACAAAATACATAACGTCACAAAAATAAATGACGTAACACAAATTAATAACGTCACAAAATACATAACGTCACAAAAATAAATGACGTCATAAAATACATAACGTCACAAAATACATTACGTCACAAAAATTAATCACGTCACAAAATAAATAACGTCACAAAAATAAATGACGTCACAAAATACATAACGTCACAAAATACATAACGTCACAAAAAATAAATGACGTCACAAAATGCATAACGTCTCAAAAATAAATGATGTCACAATATACATAACGTCACAAAATAAATGACGTCATAAAATACATAACGTCACAAAAATAAATGACGTCACAAAAATTTATTACGTCACAAAGATAAATAACGTCACAAAATACATAACGTCACAAAAATAAATGAAGTCACAAAATACATAACGTCACAAAAACAAATGACGTCACAAAATACATAACGTCACAAAAATAAATGACGTCACAAAATACATAACGTCACAAAAATTAATGACGTCACAAAATACAAAACGTCACAAAATACATAACGTCAAAAAATACATAACGTCACAAAAATATATGACTTCAAAAAATAAATAGCGTCACAAAAATAAATGACGTCACAAAATACATAACGTCACAAAAATAAATGACGTCACAAACATAATGACGTCACAAAATACATATCGTCACAAAAATAAATGACGTCACAAAATACATAACGTCACAAAAATAAATGACGTCACAAAATACATAACGTAACAAAAATAAATGACTTCTCAAAATACATAACGTCATAAAAATAAATGACGTCACAAAAATTAATTACTTCACAAAATACATAATGTCACAAAAATAAATGACGTCACAAAATACATAACGTCACAAAATACATTACGTCACAAAAATAAATGACGTCACAAAATACATAACGTCACAAAAATAAATGACGTCACAAAATACATAACGTCACAAAAATAAATTACGTCACAAAACACAAAACGTCACAAAATACATAACGTCAAAAAATACATAACGTCACAAAAATATATGACTTCAAAAAATAAATAGCGTCACAAAAATAAATGACGTCACAAAATACATAACGTCACAAAAATAAATGACGTCACAAAAATTAATAACGTCACAAAATACATAACGTCACAAAAATAAATGATGTCACAAAATACATAACGTCACAAAAATAAATGACGTCACAAAATATTTAACGACACAAAATTAAATGACGTCACAAAATACATATTTCTAAAAATACATAACGTCACAAAAAAAATGACGTCACAAAATACATAACGTCACAAAAATAAATGACGTCACAAAATACATAACGTCACAAAAATAAATGACGTCACAAAATATTTAACGACACAAAATTAAATGACGTCACAAATACATATTTCATAAAATACATAACGTCACAAAAATAAATGACGTCACAAAATACATAACGTCACAAAAAAAATGACGTCACAAAATACATAACGTCACAAAAATAAATGACGTCACAAAATACATAACGTCACAAAAATAAATGACGTCACAAAATACATAACGTCACAAAAATAAATGACGTCACAAAATACATAACGTCACAAAAACAAATGACGTCACAAAATACATAATGTCACAAAAATAAATGACGTCACAAAATACATAACGTCACAAAAATAAATGACGTCACAAAATACATAACGTCACAAAAATAAATGACGTCACAAAATACAAAACGTCACAAAATACATAACGTCAAATAAAACATAACGTCACAAAAATATATGACTTCAAAAAATAAATAGCGTCACAAAAATAAATGACGTCACAAAATACATAACGTTACAAAAATAAATGACGTCACAAACATAATGACGTCACAAAATACATATCGTCACAAAAATAAATGACGTCACAAAATACATAACGTCACAAATTAAATGACGTCACAAAATTAATAACGTCACAAAAATAAATGACGTCACAAAATACATAACGTCATAAAAATAAATGAGGTCACAAAAATTAATTACTTCACAAAATTCATAATGTCACAAAAATAAATGACGTCACAAAATACATAACGTCACAAAATACATTACGTCACAAAAATAAATGACGTCACAAAATACATAACGTCACAAAAATAAATGACGTCACAAAAATTAATAACGTCACAAAATACATAACGTCACAAAAATAAATGATGTCACAAAATACATAACGTCACAAAAATAAATGACGTCACAAAATATTTAACGACACAAAATTAAATGACGTCACAAAATACATATTTCTAAAAATACATAACGTCACAAAAAAAATGACGTCACAAAATACATAACGTCACAAAAATAAATGACGTCACAAAGTACATAACGTCACAAAAATAAATGACGTCACAAAATACATAACGTCACAAAAATAAATGACGTAACACAAATTAATAACGTCACAAAATACATAACGTCACAAAAATAAATGACGTCACAAAATACATAACGTCACAAAAATAAATGACGTCACAAAATACATAACGTCACAAAAATAAATGACGTCACAAAATACAAAACGTCATAAATACATAACGTCAAAAAATACATAACGTCACAAAAATATATGACTTCAAAAAATAAATAGCGTCACAAAAATAAATGACGTCACAAAATACATAACGTCACAAAAATAAATGACGTCACAAAAATTAATAACGTCACAAAATACATAACGTCACAAAAATAAATGATGTCACAAAATACATAACGTCACAAAAATAAATGACGTCACAAAATATTTAACGACACAAAATTAAATGACGTCACAAAAGACATATTTCATAAAATACATAACGTCACAAAAAAATGACGTCACAAAATACATAACGTCACAAAAAAAATGACGTCACAAAATACATAACGTCACAAAAATAAATTACGTCAAAAAATATTTAACGACACAAAATTAAATGACGTCACAAAATACATTTTTCATAAAGTCACAAAAATAAATGACGTCACAAAATACATATCGTCACAAAAATAAGTGACGTCACAAAATACATAACGTCACAAAAATAAATGACGTCACAAAATACATAACGTCACAAAAATAAATGACGTCACAAAATACATAACGTCATAAAAATAAACGACGTCACAAAAATTAATTACTTCACAAAATACATAATATCACGAAAATAAATGACGTCACAAAATACATAACGTCACAAAATACATTACGTCACAAAAATAAATGACGTCACAAAATACATAACGTCACAAAATAAATGACGTCATAAAATACATAACGTCACAAAAATAAATGACGTCACAAAAATTTATTACGTCACAAAAATAAATAACGTCACAAAATACATAACGTCACAAAAATAAATGACGTCACAAAATACATAACGTCACAAAAATAAATTACTTCACAAAACACAAAACGTCACAAAATACATAACGTCAAAAAATACATAACGTCACAAAAATATATGACTTCAAAAAATAAATAGCGTCACAAAAATAAATGACGTCACAAAATACATAACGTCACAAAAATAAATGACGTCACAAAAATTAATAACGTCACAAAATACATAACGTCACAAAAATAAATGATGTCACAAAATACATAACGCCACAAAAATAAATGACGTCACAAAATATTTAACGACACAAAATTAAATGAAGTCACAAAATACATATTTCTAAAAATACATAACGTCACAAAAAAATGACGTCACAAAATACATAACGTCACAAAAATAAATGACGTCACAAAATACATAACGTCACAAAAATAAATGACGTCACAAAATACATAACGTCATAAAAATAAATGACGTCACAAAAATTAATTACTTCACAAAATACATAATGTCACGAAAATAAATGACGTCACAAAATACATAACGTCACAAAATACATTACGTCACAAAAATAAATGACGTCACAAAATACATAACGTCACAAAATAAATGACGTCACAAAATACATAACGTCACAAAAATAAATGACGTCACAAAAATTAATTACGTCAAAAAATAAATAACATCACAAAAATAAATGACGTCACAAAATACATAACGTCACAAAATACATAACGTCACAAAAAATAAATGACGTCACAAAATGCATAACGTCTCAAAAATAAATGATGTCACAAAATACATAACGTCACAAAATAAATGACGTCATAAAATACATAACGTCACAAAAATAAATGACGTCACAAAAATTTATTACGTCACAAAAATAAATAACGTCACAAAATACATAACGTCACAAAAATAAATGACGTCACAAAATACATAACGTCACAAAAATAAATTACTTCACAAAACACAAAACGTCACAAAATACATAACGTCAAAAAATACATAACGTCACAAAAATATATGACTTCAAAAAATAAATAGCGTCACAAAAATAAATGACGTCACAAAATACATAACGTCACAAAAATAAATGACGTCACAAAAATTAATAACGTCACAAAATACATAACGTCACAAAAATAAATGATGTCACAAAATACATAACGCCACAAAAATAAATGACGTCACAAAATACATATTTCTAAAAATACATAACGTCACAAAAAAAATGACGTCACAAAATACATAACGTCACAAAAATAAATGACGTCACAAAATACATAACGTCACAAAAATAAATGACGTCACAAAATATTTAACGACACAAATTTAAATGACGTCACAAATACATATATCATAAAATACATAACGTCACAAAAATAAATGACGTCACAAAATACATAACGTCACAAAAAAAATGACGTCACAAAATACATAACGTCACAAAAATAAATGACGTCACAAAATACATAACGTCACAAAAATAAATGACGTCACAAAATACATAACGTCACAAAAATAAATGACGTCACAAAGTACATAACGTCACAAAAATAAATGACGTCACAAAATACATAATGTCACAAAAATAAATGACGTCACAAAATACATAACGTCACAAAAATAAATGACGTCACAAAATACATAACGTCACAAAAATAAATGACGTCACAAAATACAAAACGTCACAAAATACATAACGTCAAATAATACATAACGTCACAAAAATATATGACTTCAAAAAATAAATAGCGTCACAAAAATAAATGACGTCACAAAATACATAACGTTACAAAAATAAATGACGTCACAAACATAATGACGTCACAAAATACATATCGTCACAAAAATAAATGACGTCACAAAATACATAACGTCACAAAAATAAATGACGTCACAAAATTAATAACGTCACAAAAATAAATGACGTCACAAAATACATAACGTCATAAAAATAAATGAGGTCACAAAAATTAATTACTTCACAAAATTCATAATGTCACAAAAATAAATGACGTCACAAAATACATAACGTCACAAAATACATTACCTCACAAAAATAAATGACGTCACAAAATACATAACGTCACAAAAATAAATGACGTCACAAAAATTAATAACTTCACAAAATACATAACGTCACAAAAATAAATGATGTCACAAAATACATAACGTCACAAAAATAAATGACGTCACAAAATATTTAACGACACAAAATTAAATGACGTCACAAAATACATATTTCTAAAAATACATAACGTCACAAAAAAAATGACGTCACAAAATACATAACGTCACAAAAATAAATGACGTCACAAAGTACATAACGTCACAAAAATAAATGACGTCACAAAATACATAACGTCACAAAAATAAATGACGTCACACAAATTAATAACGTCACAAAATACATAACGTCACAAAAATAAATGACGTCACAAAATACATAACGTCACAAAAATAAATGACGTCACAAAATACATAACGTCACAAAAATAAATGACGTCACAAAATACAAAACGTCACAAAATACATAACGTCAAAAAATACATAACGTCACAAAAATATATGACTTAAAAAAATAAAAGCGTCACAAAAATAAATGACGTCACAAACATAATGACGTCACAAACATAATGACGTCACAAAATACATATCGTCACAAAAATAAATGACGTCACAAAATACATAACGTCACAAAAATAAATGACGTCACAAAATACATAACGTCACAAAAATAAATGACGTCACAAAATACATAACGTCATAAAGATAAATGACGTCACAAAAATTAATTACTTCACAAAATACATAATGTCACGAAAATAAATGACTTCACAAAATACATAACGTCACAAAATACATTACGTCACAAAAATAAATGACGTCACAAAATACATAACGTCACAAAAATAAATGACGTCACAAAATACATAACGTCACAAAAATAAATGACGTCACAAAAATTAATTACGTCACAAAATAAATAACGTCACAAAAATAAATGACGTCACAAAATACATAACGTCACAAAATACATAACGTCACAAAAAATAAATGACGTCACAAAATGCATAACGTCTCAAAAATAAATGATGTCACAAAATACATAACATCACAAAATAAATGACGTCATAAAATACATAACGTCACAAAAATAAATGACGTCACAAAATACATAACGTCACAAAATAAATGACGTTATAAAATACATAACGTCACAAAAATAAATGACGTCACAAAAATTTATTACGTCACAAAAATAAATAACGTCACAAAATACATAACGTCACAAAAATAAATGACGTCACAAAATACATAACGTCACAAAAATAAATTACGTCACAAAACACAAAACGTCACAAAATACATAACGTCAAAAAATACATAACGTCACAAAAATATATGACTTCAAAAAATAAATAGCGTCACAAAAATAAATGACGTCACAAAATACATAACGTCACAAAAATAAATGACGTCACAAAAATTAATAACGTCACAAAATACATAACGTCACAAAAATAAATGATGTCACAAAATACATAACGTCACAAAAATAAATGACGTCACAAAATATTTAACGACACAAGATTAAATGACGTCACAAAATACATATTTCTAAAAATACATAACGTCACAAACAAAATGACGTCACAAAATACATAACGTCACAAAAATAAATGACGTCACAAAATACATAACGTCACAAAAATAAATGACGTCACAAAATATTTAACGACACAAAATTAAATGACGTCACAAATACATATTTCATAAAATACATAACGTCACAAAAATAAATGACGTCACAAAATACATAACGTCACAAAAAAATGACGTCACAAAATACATAACGTCACAAAAATAAATGACGTCACAAAATACATAACGTCACAAAAATAAATGACGTCACAAAATACATAACGTCACAAAAATAAATGACGTCACAAAATACATAACGTCACAAAAACAAATGACGTCACAAAATACATAATGTCACAAAAATAAATGACGTCACAAAATACATAACGTCACAAAAATAAATGACGTCACAAAATACATAACGTCAAATAATACATAACGTCACAAAAATATATGACTTCAAAAAATAAATAGCGTCACAAAAATAAATGACGTCACAAAATACATAACGTTACAAAAATAAATGACGTCACAAACATAATGACGTCACAAAATACATATCGTCACAAAAATAAATGACGTCACAAAATACATAACGTCACAAAAATAAATGACGTCACAAAATTAATAACGTCACAAAAATAAATGACGTCACAAAATACATAACGTCATAAAAATAAATGAGGTCACAAAAATTAATTACTTCACAAAATTCATAATGTCACAAAAATAAATGACGTCACAAAATACATAACGTCACAAAATACATTACGTCACAAAAATAAATGACGTCACAAAATACATAACGTCACAAAAATAAATGACGTCACAAAATACATAACGTCACAAATTTAATTGACGTCACAAAATACATAACGTCACAAAAATAATTGAGGTAACAAAATACATAACGTCACAAAATACATAACGTCACAAAAATAAATGACGTCACAAAATACATAACGTCACAAAAATAAATGACGTCACAAAATACATAACGTCACAAAATACATAACGTCACAAAAATAAATGACGTCACAAAATACATAACGTCACAAAAACAAATGACGTCACAAAATACATAACGTCACAAAAATTAATGACGTCACAAAATACATAACGTCACAAAATAAATGACGTCACAAAAATTAATTACGTCACAAAATACATAACGTCACAAAATATATAACGTTACAAAAATAAATGACGTCACAAAATACATAACGTCACAAAATACATAACGTCACAAAAATAAATGACGTCACAAAATAAATAAAGTCACAAAAATAAATGACGTCACAAAATACATAACGTCACAAAAATAAATGACGTCACAAAATACATAACGTCACAAAATTAATGACGTCACAAAAATTAATTACGTCACAAAATACATAACGTCACAAAAATTAATTACGTCAAAAATTACATAACCTCACAAAAATAAATGACGTCACAAAATACATTACGTCACAAAAATAAATGACGTCACAAAATACATAACGTCACAAAAATAAATGACGTCACAAAATACATAACGTCACAAAAATAAATGACGTCACAAAATACATAACGTCACAAAAATAAATGACGTCACACAAATTAATAACGTCACAAAATACATAACGTCATAAAAATAAATGACGTCACAAAATACATAACGTCACAAAAATAAATGACGTCACAAAATACATAACGTCACAAAAATAAATGACGTCACAAAATACAAAACGTCACAAAATACATAACGTCAAAAAATACATAACGTCACAAAAATATATGACTTCAAAAAATAAATAGCGTCACAAAAATAAATGACGTCACAAAATACATAACGTCACAAAAATAAATGACGTCACAAAAATTAATAACGTCACAAAATACATAACGTCACAAAAATAAATGATGTCACAAAATACATAACGTCACAAAAATAAATGACGTCACAAAATATTTAACGACACAAAATTAAATGACCTCACAAAAGACATATTTCATAAAATACATAACGTCACAAAAAAAATGACGTCACAAAATACATAACGTCACAAAAATAAATGACGTCACAAAATACATAACGTCACAAAAATAAATGACGTCACAAAGTACATAACGTCACAAAAATAAATGACGTCACAAAATACATAACGTCACAAAAATAAATGACGTCACACAAATTAATAACGTCACAAAATACATAACGTCACAAAAATAAATGACGTCACAAAATACATAACGTCACAAAAATAAATGACGTCACAAAATACAAAACGTCACAAAATACATAACGTCAAAAAATACATAGCGTCACAAAAATATATGACTTCAAAAAATAAATAGCGTCACAAAAATAAATGACGTCACAAAATACATAACGTCACAAAAATAAATGACGTCACAAAAATTAATAACGTCACAAAATACATAACGTCACAAAAATAAATAACGTCACAAAATACATAACGTCACAAAATACATAACGTCACAAAAATAAATGACGTCACAAAATAAATAAAGTCACAAAAATAAATGACGTCACAAAATACATAACGTCACAAAAATAAATGACGTCACAAAATACATAACGTCACAAAATTAATGACGTCAAAAAAATTAATTACGTCACAAAATACATAACGTCACAAAAATTAATTACGTCAAAAAATACATAACCTCACAAAAATAAATGACGTCACAAAATACATTACGTCACAAAAATAAATGACGTCACAAAATACATAACGTCACTAAAATAAATGACGTCACAAAATACATAACGTCACAAAAATAAATGACGTCACAAAATACATAACGTCACAAAAATTAATGACGTCACACAAATTAATAACGTCACAAAATACATAACGTCATAAAAATAAATGACGTCACAAAATACATAACGTCACAAAAATAAATGACGTCACAAAATACATAACGTCACAAAAATAAATGACGTCACAAAATACAAAACGTCACAAAATACATAACGTCAAAAAATACATAACGTCACAAAAATATATGACTTCAAAAAATAAATAGCGTCACAAAAATAAATGACGTCACAAAATACATAACGTCACAAAAATAAATGACGTCACAAAAATTAATAACGTCACAAAATACATAACGTCACAAAAATAAATGATGTCACAAAATACATAACGTCACAAAAATAAATGACGTCACAAAATATTTAACGACACAAAATTAAATGACGTCACAAAAGACATATTTCATAAAATACATAACGTCACAAAAAAAATGACGTCACAAAATACATAACGTCACAAAAATAAATGACGTCACAAAATACATAACGTCACAAAAATAAATGACGTCACAAAATATTTAACGACACAAAATTAAATGACGTCACAAAATACATTTTTCATAAAGTCACAAAAATAAATGACGTCACAAAATACATAACTTCACAAAAACAAATGACGTCACAAAATACATAACGTCACAAAAATAAATGACGTCACAAAATACATAACGTCACAAAAATAAATGACGTCAAAAAATAAAAAACGTCACAAAATACATAACGTCAAAAAATACATAACGTCATAAAAATATATGACTTAAAAAAATAAATAGCGTCACAAAAATAAATGACGTCACAAACATAATGACGTCACAAAATACATATCGTCACAAAAATAAATGACGTCACAAAATACATAACGTTACAAAAATAAATGACGTCACAAAATACATAACGTCACAAAAATAAATGACGTCACAAAATACATAACGTCATAAAAATAAATGACGTCACAAAAATTAATTACTTCACAAAATACATAATGTCACGAAAATAAATGACGTCACAAAATACATAACGTCACAAAATACATTACGTCACAAAAATAAATGACGTCGCAAAATACATAACGTCACAAAAATAAATGACGTCACAAAATACATAACGTCACAAAAATAAATGACGTCACAAAAATTAATTACGTCACAAAATAAATAACGTCACAAAAATAAATGACGTCACAAAATATTTAACGACACAAAATTAAACGACGTCACAAAATACATATTTCTAAAAATACATAACGTCACAAAAAAAATGACGTCACAAAATACATAACGTCACAAAAATAAATGACGTCACAAAGTACATAACGTCACAAAAATAAATGACGTCACAAAATACATAACGTCACAAAAATAAATGACGTCACACAAATTAATAACGTCACAAAATACATAACGTCACAAAAATAAATGACGTCACAAAATACATAACGTCACAAAAATAAATGACGTCACAAAATACATAACGTCACAAAAATAAATGACGTCACAAAATACAAAACGTCACAAAATACATAACGTCAAAAAATACATAACGTCACAAAAATATATGACTTCAAAAAATACATAGCGTCACAAAAATAAATGACGTCACAAAATACATAACGTCACAAAAATAAATGACGTCACAAAAATTAATAACGTCACAAAATACATAACGTCACAAAAATAAATGATGTCACAAAATACATAACGTCACAAAAATAAATGACGTCACAAAATATTTAACGACACAAAATTAAATGACGTCACAAAAGACATATTTCATAAAATACATAACGTCACAAAAAAAATGACGTCACAAAATACATAACGTCACAAAAATAAATGACGTCACAAAATACATAACGTCACAAAAATAAATGACGTCACAAAGTACATAACGTCACAAAAATAAATGACGTCACAAAATACATAACGTCACAAAAATAAATGACGTCACACAAATTAATAACGTCACAAAATACATAACGTCACAAAAATAAATGACGTCACAAAATACATAACGTCACAAAAATAAATGACGTCACAAAATACAAAACGTCACAAAATACATAACGTAAAAAAATACATAACGTCACAAAAATATATGACTTCAAAAAATAAATAGCGTCACAAAAATAAATGACGTCACAAAATACATAACGTCACAAAAATAAATGACGTCACAAAAATTAATAACGTCACAAAATACATAACGTCACAAAAATAAATAACGTCACAAAATACATAACGTCACAAAATACATAACGTCACAAAAATAAATGACGTCACAAAATACAAAACGTCACAAAATACATAACGTCAAAAAATACATAACGTCACAAAAATATATGACTTCAAAAAATAAATAGCGTCACAAAAATAAATGACGTCACAAAATACATAACGTCACAAAAATAAATGACGTCACAAAAATTAATAACGTCACAAAATACATAACGTCACAAAAATAAATGATGTCACAAAATACATAACGTCACAAAAATAAATGACGTCACAAAATATTTAACGACACAAAATTAAATGACGTCACAAAAGACATATTTCATAAAATACATAACGTCACAAAAAAAATGACGTCACAAAATACATAACGTCACAAAAATAAATGACGTCACAAAATACATAACGTCACAAAAATAAATGACGTCACAAAATATTTAACGACACAAAATTAAATGACGCCACAAAATACATTTTTCATAAAGTCACAAAAATAAATGACGTCACAAAATACATAACTTCACAAAAACAAATGACGTCACAAAATACATAACGTCACAAAAATAAATGACGTCACAAAATACATAACGTCACAAAAATAAATGACGTCAAAAAATACAAAACGTCACAAAATACATAACGTCAAAAAATACATAACGTCACAAAAATATATGACTTCAAAAAATAAATAGCGTCACAAAAATAAATGACGTCACAAACATAATGACGTCACAAAATACATATCGTCACAAAAATAAATGACGTCACAAAATACATAACGTTACAAAAATAAATGACGTCACAAAATACATAACGTCACAAAAATAAATGACGTCACAAAAATTAATTACTTCACAAAATACATAATGTCACGAAAATAAATGACGTCACAAAATACATAACGTCACAAAATACATTACGTCACAAAAATAAATGACGTCGCAAAATACATAACGTCACAAAAATAAATGACGTCACAAAATACATAACGTCACAATAATTAATTACGTCAAAAAATACATAACCTCACAAAAATAAATGACGTCACAAAATACATTACGTCACAAAAATAAATGACGTCACAAAATACATAACGTCACTAAAATAAATGACGTCACAAAATACATAACGTCACAAAAATAAATGACGTCACAAAATACATAACGTCACAAAAATTAATGACGTCACACAAATTAATAACGTCACAAAATACATAACGTCATAAAAATAAATGACGTCACAAAATACATAACGTCACAAAAATAAATGACGTCACAAAATACATAACGTCACAAAAATAAATGACGTCACAAAATACAAAACGTCACAAAATACATAACGTCAAAAAATACATAACGTCACAAAAATATATGACTTCAAAAAATAAATAGCGTCACAAAAATAAATGACGTCACAAAATACATAACGTCACAAAAATAAATGACGTCACAAAAATTAATAACGTCACAAAATACATAACGTCACAAAAATAAATGATGTCACAAAATACATAACGTCACAAAAATAAATGACGTCACAAAATATTTAACGACACAAAATTAAATGACGTCACAAAAGACATATTTCATAAAATACATAACGTCACAAAAAAAATGACGTCACAAAATACATAACGTCACAAAAATAAATGACGTCACAAAATACATAACGTCACAAAAATAAATGACGTCACAAAATATTTAACGACACAAAATTAAATGACGCCACAAAATACATTTTTCATAAAGTCACAAAAATAAATGACGTCACAAAATACATAACTTCACAAAAACAAATGACGTCACAAAATACATAACGTCACAAAAATAAATGACGTCACAAAATACATAACGTCACAAAAATAAATGACGTCAAAAAATACAAAACGTCACAAAATACATAACGTCAAAAAATACATAACGTCACAAAAATATATGACTTCAAAAAATAAATAGCGTCACAAAAATAAATGACGTCACAAACATAATGACGTCACAAAATACATATCGTCACAAAAATAAATGACGTCACAAAATACATAACGTTACAAAAATAAATGACGTCACAAAATACATAACGTCACAAAAATAAATGACGTCACAAAAATTAATTACTTCACAAAATACATAATGTCACGAAAATAAATGACGTCACAAAATACATAACGTCACAAAATACATTACGTCACAAAAATAAATGACGTCGCAAAATACATAACGTCACAAAAATAAATGACGTCACAAAATACATAACGTCACAAAAATAAATGACGTCACAAAAATTAATTACGTCACAAAATAAATAACGTCACAAAAATAAATGACGTCACAAAATATTTAACGACACAAAATTAAATGACGTCACAAAATACATATTTCTAAAAATACATAACGTCACAAAAAAAATGACGTCACAAAATACATAACGTCACAAAAATAAATGACGTCACAAAGTACATAACGTCACAAAAATAAATGACGTCACAAAATACATAACGTCACAAAAATAAATGACGTCACACAAATTAATAACGTCACAAAATACAAAACGTCACAAAAATAAATGACGTCACAAAATACATAACGTCACAAAAATAAATGACGTCACAAAATACATAACGTCACAAAAATAAATGACGTCACAAAATACAAAACGTCACAAAATACATAACGTCAAAAAATACATAACGTCACAAAAATATATGACTTCAAAAAATACATAGCGTCGAAAAAATAAATGACGTCACAAAATACATAACGTCACAAAAATAAATGACGTCACAAAAATTAATAACGTCACAAAATACATAACGTCACAAAAATAAATGACGTCACACAAATTAATAACGTCACAAAATACATAACGTCATAAAAATAAATGACGTCACAAAATACATAACGTCACAAAAATAAATGACGTCACAAAATGCATAACGTCACAAAAATAAATGACGTCACAAAATACAAAACGTCACAAAATACATAACGTCAAAAAATACATAACGTCACAAAAATATATGACTTCAAAAAATAAATAGCGTCACAAAAATAAATGACGTCACAAAATACATAACGTCACAAAAATAAATGACATCACAAAAATTAATAACGTCACAAAATACATAACGTCACAAAAATAAATGATGTCACAAAATACATAACGTCACAAAAATAAATGACGTCACAAAATATTTAACGACACAAAATTAAATGACGTCACAAAAGACATATTTCATAAAAAACATAACGTCACAAAAAAAATGACGTCACAAAATACATAACGTCACAAAAATAAATGACGTCACAAAATACATAACGACACAAAAATAAATGACGTCACAAAATATTTAACGACACAAAATTAAATGACGTCACAAAATACATTTTTCATAAAGTCACAAAAATAGATGACGTCACAAAATACATAACTTCACAAAAACAAATGACGTCACAAAATACATAACGTCACAAAAATAAATGACGTCACAAAATACATAACGTCACAAAAATAAATGACGTCAAAAAATAAAAAACGTCACAAAATACATAACGTCAAAAAATACATAACGTCACAAAAATATATGACTTAAAAAAATAAATAGCGTCACAAAAATAAATGACGTCACAAACATAATGACGTCACAAAATACATAACGTCACAAAAATAAATGACGTCACAAAATACATAACGTCACAAAAATTAATGACGTCACACAAATTAATAACGTCACAAAATACATAACGTCATAAAAATAAATGACGTCACAAAATACATAACGTCACAAAAATAAATGACGTCACAAAATACATAACGTCACAAAAATAAATGACGTCACAAAATACAAAACGTCACAAAATACATAACGTCAAAAAATACATAACGTCACAAAAATATATGACTTCAAAAAATAAATAGCGTCACAAAAATAAATGACGTCACAAAATACATAACGTCACAAAAATAAATGACGTCACAAAAATTAATAACGTCACAAAATACATAACGTCACAAAAATAAATGATGTCACAAAATACATAACGTCACAAAAATAAATGACGTCACAAAATATTTAACGACACAAAATTAAATGACGTCACAAAAGACATATTTCATAAAATACATAACGTCACAAAAAAAATGACGTCACAAAATACATAACGTCACAAAAATAAATGACGTCACAAAATACATAACGTCACAAAAATAAATGACGTCACAAAATATTTAACGACACAAAATTAAATGACGTCACAAAATACATTTTTCATAAAGTCACAAAAATAAATGACGTCACAAAATACATAACTTCACAAAAACAAATGACGTCACAAAATACATAACGTCACAAAAATAAATGACGTCACAAAATACATAACGTCACAAAAATAAATGACGTCAAAAAATAAAAAACGTCACAAAATACATAACGTCAAAAAATACATAACGTCATAAAAATATATGACTTAAAAAAATAAATAGCGTCACAAAAATAAATGACGTCACAAACATAATGACGTCACAAAATACATATCGTCACAAAAATAAATGACGTCACAAAATACATAACGTTACAAAAATAAATGACGTCACAAAATACATAACGTCACAAAAATAAATGACGTCACAAAATACATAACGTCATAAAAATAAATGACGTCACAAAAATTAATTACTTCACAAAATACATAATGTCACGAAAATAAATGACGTCACAAAATACATAACGTCACAAAATACATTACGTCACAAAAATAAATGACGTCGCAAAATACATAACGTCACAAAAATAAATGACGTCACAAAATACATAACGTCACAAAAATAAATGACGTCACAAAAATTAATTACGTCACAAAATAAATAACGTCACAAAAATAAATGACGTCACAAAATATTTAACGACACAAAATTAAACGACGTCACAAAATACATATTTCTAAAAATACATAACGTCACAAAAAAAATGACGTCACAAAATACATAACGTCACAAAAATAAATGACGTCACAAAGTACATAACGTCACAAAAATAAATGACGTCACAAAATACATAACGTCACAAAAATAAATGACGTCACACAAATTAATAACGTCACAAAATACATAACGTCACAAAAATAAATGACGTCACAAAATACATAACGTCACAAAAATAAATGACGTCACAAAATACATAACGTCACAAAAATAAATGACGTCACAAAATACAAAACGTCACAAAATACATAACGTCAAAAAATACATAACGTCACAAAAATATATGACTTCAAAAAATACATAGCGTCACAAAAATAAATGACGTCACAAAATACATAACGTCACAAAAATAAATGACGTCACAAAAATTAATAACGTCACAAAATACATAACGTCACAAAAATAAATGATGTCACAAAATACATAACGTCACAAAAATAAATGACGTCACAAAATATTTAACGACACAAAATTAAATGACGTCACAAAAGACATATTTCATAAAATACATAACGTCACAAAAAAAATGACGTCACAAAATACATAACGTCACAAAAATAAATGACGTCACAAAATACATAACGTCACAAAAATAAATGACGTCACAAAGTACATAACGTCACAAAAATAAATGACGTCACAAAATACATAACGTCACAAAAATAAATGACGTCACACAAATTAATAACGTCACAAAATACATAACGTCACAAAAATAAATGACGTCACAAAATACATAACGTCACAAAAATAAATGACGTCACAAAATACAAAACGTCACAAAATACATAACGTCAAAAAATACATAACGTCACAAAAATATATGACTTCAAAAAATAAATAGCGTCACAAAAATAAATGACGTCACAAAATACATAACGTCACAAAAATAAATGACGTCACAAAAATTAATAACGTCACAAAATACATAACGTCACAAAAATAAATAACGTCACAAAATACATAACGTCACAAAATACATAACGTCACAAAAATAAATGACGTCACAAAATAAATAAAGTCACAAAAATAAATGACGTCACAAAATACATAACGTCACAAAAATAAATGACGTCACAAAATACATAACGTCACAAAATTAATGACGTCACAAAAATTAATTACGTCACAAAATACATAACGTCACAATAATTAATTACGTCAAAAAATACATAACCTCACAAAAATAAATGACGTCACAAAATACATTACGTCACAAAAATAAATGACGTCACAAAATACATAACGTCACTAAAATAAATGACGTCACAAAATACATAACGTCACAAAAATAAATGACGTCACAAAATACATAACGTCACAAAAATTAATGACGTCACACAAATTAATAACGTCACAAAATACATAACGTCATAAAAATAAATGACGTCACAAAATACATAACGTCACAAAAATAAATGACGTCACAAAATACATAACGTCACAAAAATAAATGACGTCACAAAATACAAAACGTCACAAAATACATAACGTCAAAAAATACATAACGTCACAAAAATATATGACTTCAAAAAATAAATAGCGTCACAAAAATAAATGACGTCACAAAATACATAACGTCACAAAAATAAATGACGTCACAAAAATTAATAACGTCACAAAATACATAACGTCACAAAAATAAATGATGTCACAAAATACATAACGTCACAAAAATAAATGACGTCACAAAATATTTAACGACACAAAATTAAATGACGTCACAAAAGACATATTTCATAAAATACATAACGTCACAAAAAAAATGACGTCACAAAATACATAACGTCACAAAAATAAATGACGTCACAAAATACATAACGTCACAAAAATAAATGACGTCACAAAATATTTAACGACACAAAATTAAATGACGCCACAAAATACATTTTTCATAAAGTCACAAAAATAAATGACGTCACAAAATACATAACTTCACAAAAACAAATGACGTCACAAAATACATAACGTCACAAAAATAAATGACGTCACAAAATACATAACGTCACAAAAATAAATGACGTCAAAAAATACAAAACGTCACAAAATACATAACGTCAAAAAATACATAACGTCACAAAAATATATGACTTCAAAAAATAAATAGCGTCACAAAAATAAATGACGTCACAAACATAATGACGTCACAAAATACATATCGTCACAAAAATAAATGACGTCACAAAATACATAACGTTACAAAAATAAATGACGTCACAAAATACATAACGTCACAAAAATAAATGACGTCACAAAAATTAATTACTTCACAAAATACATAATGTCACGAAAATAAATGACGTCACAAAATACATAACGTCACAAAATACATTACGTCACAAAAATAAATGACGTCGCAAAATACATAACGTCACAAAAATAAATGACGTCACAAAATACATAACGTCACAAAAATAAATGACGTCACAAAAATTAATTACGTCACAAAATAAATAACGTCACAAAAATAAATGACGTCACAAAATATTTAACGACACAAAATTAAATGACGTCACAAAATACATATTTCTAAAAATACATAACGTCACAAAAAAAATGACGTCACAAAATACATAACGTCACAAAAATAAATGACGTCACAAAGTACATAACGTCACAAAAATAAATGACGTCACAAAATACATAACGTCACAAAAATAAATGACGTCACACAAATTAATAACGTCACAAAATACATAACGTCACAAAAATAAATGACGTCACAAAATACATAACGTCACAAAAATAAATGACGTCACAAAATACATAACGTCACAAAAATAAATGACGTCACAAAATACAAAACGTCACAAAATACATAACGTCAAAAAATACATAACGTCACAAAAATATATGACTTCAAAAAATACATAGCGTCACAAAAATAAATGACGTCACAAAATACATAACGTCACAAAAATAAATGACGTCACAAAAATTAATAACGTCACAAAATACATAACGTCACAAAAATAAATGACGTCACACAAATTAATAACGTCACAAAATACATAACGTCATAAAAATAAATGACGTCACAAAATACATAACGTCACAAAAATAAATGACGTCACAAAATGCATAACGTCACAAAAATAAATGACGTCACAAAATACAAAACGTCACAAAATACATAACGTCAAAAAATACATAACGTCACAAAAATATATGACTTCAAAAAATAAATAGCGTCACAAAAATAAATGACGTCACAAAATACATAACGTCACAAAAATAAATGACATCACAAAAATTAATAACGTCACAAAATACATAACGTCACAAAAATAAATGATGTCACAAAATACATAACGTCACAAAAATAAATGACGTCACAAAATATTTAACGACACAAAATTAAATGACGTCACAAAAGACATATTTCATAAAAAACATAACGTCACAAAAAAAATGACGTCACAAAATACATAACGTCACAAAAATAAATGACGTCACAAAATACATAACGACACAAAAATAAATGACGTCACAAAATATTTAACGACACAAAATTAAATGACGTCACAAAATACATTTTTCATAAAGTCACAAAAATAGATGACGTCACAAAATACATAACTTCACAAAAACAAATGACGTCACAAAATACATAACGTCACAAAAATAAATGACGTCACAAAATACATAACGTCACAAAAATAAATGACGTCAAAAAATAAAAAACGTCACAAAATACATAACGTCAAAAAATACATAACGTCACAAAAATATATGACTTAAAAAAATAAATAGCGTCACAAAAATAAATGACGTCACAAACATAATGACGTCACAAAATACATATCGTCACAAAAATAAATGACGTCACAAAATACATAACGTTACAAAAATAAATGACGTCACAAAATACATAACGTCACAAAAATAAATGACGTCACAAAATACATAACGTCATAAAAATAAATGACGTCACAAAAATTAATTACTTCACAAAATACATAATGTCACGAAAATAAATGACGTCACAAAATACATAACGTCACAAAATACATTACGTCACAAAAATAAATGACGTCACAAAATACATAACGTCACAAAAATAAATGACGTCACAAAATACATAACGTCACAAAAATAAATGACGTCACAAAAATTAATTACGTCACAAAATAAATAACGTCACAAAAATAAATGACGTCACAAAATATTTAACGACACAAAATTAAATGACGTCACAAAATACATATTTCTAAAAATACATAACGTCACAAAAAAAATGACGTCACAAAATACATAACGTCACAAAAATAAATGACGTCACAAAGTACATAACGTCACAAAAATAAATGACGTCACAAAATACATAACGTCACAAAAATAAATGACGTCACACAAATTAATAACGTCACAAAATACATAACGTCACAAAAATAAATGACGTCACAAAATACATAACGTCACAAAAATAAATGACGTCACAAAATACAAAACGTCACAAAATACATAACGTCAAAAAATACATAACGTCACAAAAATATATGACTTCAAAAAATAAATAGCGTCACAAAAATAAATGACGTCACAAAATACATAACGTCACAAAAATAAATGACGTCACAAAAATTAATAACGTCACAAAATACATAACGTCACAAAAATAAATGACGTCACAAAATATTTAACGACACAAAATTAAATGACGTCACAAAATACATTTTTCATAAAGTCACAAAAATAAATGACGTCACAAAATACATAACGTCACAAAAACAAATGACGTCACAAAATACATAACGTCACAAAAATAAATGACGTCACAAAATACATAACGTCACAAAAATAAATGACGTCACAAAATACAGAACGTCACAAAATACATAAAGTCAAAAAATACATAACGTTACAAAAATATATGACTTAAAAAAATAAATAGCGTCACAAAAATGAATGACGTCACAAACATAATGACGTCACAAAATACATATCGTCACAAAAATAAATGACGTCACAAAATACATAACGTCACAAAAATAAATGACGTCACAAAATACATAACGTCACAAAAATAAATGACGTCACAAAATACATAACGTCATAAAAATAAATGACGTCACAAAAATTAATTACTTCACAAAATACATAATGTCACGAAAATAAATGACGTCACAAAATACATAACGTCACAAAATACATTACGTCACAAAAATAAATGACGTCACAAAATACATAACGTCACAAAAATAAATGACGTCACAAAATACATAACGTCACAAAATACATAACGTCACATAAAATAAATGACGTCACAAAATGCATAACGTCTCAAAAATAAATGATGTCACAAAATACATAACGTCACAAAATACATAAAGTCAAAAAATACATAACGTTATAAAAATATATGACTTAGAAAAATAAATAGCGTCACAAAAATGAATGACGTCACAAACATAATGACGTCACAAAATACATATCGTCACAAAAATAAATGACGTCACAAAATACATAACGTCACAAAAATAAATGACGTCACAAAATACATAACGTCACAAAAATGAATGACGTCACAAAATACATAACGTCATAAAAATAAATGAAGTCACAAAAATTAATTACTTCACAAAATACATAATGTCACGAAAATAAATGACGTCACAAAATACATAACGTCACAAAATACATTACGTCACAAAAATAAATGACGTCACAAAATACATAACGTCACAAAAATAAATGACGTCACAAAATACATAACGTCACAAAAATAAATGACGTCACAAAAATTAATTACGTCACAAAATAAATAACGTCACAAAAATAAATGACGTCACAAAAATTTATTACGTCACAAAAATAAATAACGTCACAAAATATATAACGTCACAAAAATAAATGACGTCACAAAATACATAACGTCACAAAAACAAATGACGTCACAAAATACATAACGTCACAAAAAGAAATGACGTCACAAAATACATAACGTCACAAAAATAAATGACGTCACAAAATACAAAACGTCACAAAATACATAACGTCAAAAAATACATAACGTCACAAAAATATATGACTTCAAAAAATAAATAGCGTCACAAAAATAAATGACGTCACAAAATACATAACGTCACAAAAATAAATGACGTCACAAAAATTAATAACGTCATAAAATACATAACGTCACAAAAATAAATGATGTCACAAAATACATAACGTCACAAAAATAAATGACGTCACAAAATACATAACGTCACAAAATACATAACGTCACATAAAATAAATGACGTCACAAAATGCATAACGTCTCAAAAATAAATGATGTCACAAAATACATAACGTCACAAAAATAAATGACGTCACAAAAATTAATTACGTCACAAAATAAATAACGTCACAAAAATAAATGACGTCACAAAATATTTAACGACACAAAATTAAATGACGTCACAAAATACATATTTCTAAAAATACATAACGTCACAAAAAAAATGACGTCACAAAATACATAACGTCACAAAAATAAATGACGTCACAAAGTACATAACGTCACAAAAATAAATGACGTCACAAAATACATAACGTCACAAAAATAAATGACGTCACACAAATTAATAACGTCACAAAATACATAACGTCACAAAAGTAAATGACGTCACAAAATACATAACGTCACAAAAATAAATGACGTCACAAAATACAAAACGTCACAAAATACATAACGTCAAAAAATACATAACGTCACAAAAATATATGACTTCAAAAAATAAATAGCGTCACAAAAATAAATGACGTCACAAAATACATAACGTCACAAAAATAAATGACGTCACAAAAATTAATAACGTCACAAAATACATAACGTCACAAAAATAAATGACGTCACAAAATATTTAACGACACAAAATTAAATGACGTCACAAAATACATTTTTCATAAAGTCACAAAAATAAATGACGTCACAAAATACATAACGTCACAAAAACAAATGACGTCACAAAATACATAACGTCACAAAAATAAATGACGTCACAAAATACATAACGTCACAAAAATAAATGACGTCACAAAATACAGAACGTCACAAAATACATAAAGTCAAAAAATACATAACGTTACAAAAATATATGACTTAAAAAAATAAATAGCGTCACAAAAATGAATGACGTCACAAACATAATGACGTCACAAAATACATATCGTCACAAAAATAAATGACGTCACAAAATACATAACGTCACAAAAATAAATGACGTCACAAAATACATAACGTCACAAAAATAAATGACGTCACAAAATACATAACGTCATAAAAATAAATGACGTCACAAAAATTAATTACTTCACAAAATACATAATGTCACGAAAATAAATGACGTCACAAAATACATAACGTCACAAAATACATTACGTCACAAAAATAAATGACGTCACAAAATACATAACGTCACAAAAATAAATGACGTCACAAAATACATAACGTCACAAAATACATAACGTCACATAAAATAAATGACGTCACAAAATGCATAACGTCTCAAAAATAAATGATGTCACAAAATACATAACGTCACAAAATACATAAAGTCAAAAAATACATAACGTTATAAAAATATATGACTTAGAAAAATAAATAGCGTCACAAAAATGAATGACGTCACAAACATAATGACGTCACAAAATACATATCGTCACAAAAATAAATGACGTCACAAAATACATAACGTCACAAAAATAAATGACGTCACAAAATACATAACGTCACAAAAATGAATGACGTCACAAAATACATAACGTCATAAAAATAAATGAAGTCACAAAAATTAATTACTTCACAAAATACATAATGTCACGAAAATAAATGACGTCACAAAATACATAACGTCACAAAATACATTACGTCACAAAAATAAATGACGTCACAAAATACATAACGTCACAAAAATAAATGACGTCACAAAATACATAACGTCACAAAAATAAATGACGTCACAAAAATTAATTACGTCACAAAATAAATAACGTCACAAAAATAAATGACGTCACAAAAATTTATTACGTCACAAAAATAAATAACGTCACAAAATATATAACGTCACAAAAATAAATGACGTCACAAAATACATAACGTCACAAAAACAAATGACGTCACAAAATACATAACGTCACAAAAAGAAATGACGTCACAAAATACATAACGTCACAAAAATAAATGACGTCACAAAATACAAAACGTCACAAAATACATAACGTCAAAAAATACATAACGTCACAAAAATATATGACTTCAAAAAATAAATAGCGTCACAAAAATAAATGACGTCACAAAATACATAACGTCACAAAAATAAATGACGTCACAAAAATTAATAACGTCATAAAATACATAACGTCACAAAAATAAATGATGTCACAAAATACATAACGTCACAAAAATAAATGACGTCACAAAATACATAACGTCACAAAATACATAACGTCACATAAAATAAATGACGTCACAAAATGCATAACGTCTCAAAAATAAATGATGTCACAAAATACATAACGTCACAAAAATAAATGACGTCACAAAAATTAATTACGTCACAAAATAAATAACGTCACAAAAATAAATGACGTCACAAAATATTTAACGACACAAAATTAAATGACGTCACAAAATACATATTTCTAAAAATACATAACGTCACAAAAAAAATGACGTCACAAAATACATAACGTCACAAAAATAAATGACGTCACAAAGTACATAACGTCACAAAAATAAATGACGTCACAAAATACATAACGTCACAAAAATAAATGACGTCACACAAATTAATAACGTCACAAAATACATAACGTCACAAAAGTAAATGACGTCACAAAATACATAACGTCACAAAAATAAATGACGTCACAAAATACAAAACGTCACAAAATACATAACGTCAAAAAATACATAACGTCACAAAAATATATGACTTCAAAAAATAAATAGCGTCACAAAAATAAATGACGTCACAAAATACATAACGTCACAAAAATAAATGACGTCACAAAAATTAATAACGTCACAAAATACATAACGTCACAAAAATAAATGACGTCACAAAATATTTAACGACACAAAATTAAATGACGTCACAAAATACATTTTTCATAAAGTCACAAAAATAAATGACGTCACAAAATACATAACGTCACAAAAACAAATGACGTCACAAAATACATAACGTCACAAAAATAAATGACGTCACAAAATACATAACGTCACAAAAATAAATGACGTCACAAAATACAGAACGTCACAAAATACATAAAGTCAAAAAATACATAACGTTACAAAAATATATGACTTAAAAAAATAAATAGCGTCACAAAAATGAATGACGTCACAAACATAATGACGTCACAAAATACATATCGTCACAAAAATAAATGACGTCACAAAATACATAACGTCACAAAAATAAATGACGTCACAAAATACATAACGTCACAAAAATAAATGACGTCACAAAATACATAACGTCATAAAAATAAATGACGTCACAAAAATTAATTACTTCACAAAATACATAATGTCACGAAAATAAATGACGTCACAAAATACATAACGTCACAAAATACATTACGTCACAAAAATAAATGACGTCACAAAATACATAACGTCACAAAAATAAATGACGTCACAAAATACATAACGTCACAAAATACATAACGTCACATAAAATAAATGACGTCACAAAATGCATAACGTCTCAAAAATAAATGATGTCACAAAATACATAACGTCACAAAATACATAAAGTCAAAAAATACATAACGTTATAAAAATATATGACTTAGAAAAATAAATAGCGTCACAAAAATGAATGACGTCACAAACATAATGACGTCACAAAATACATATCGTCACAAAAATAAATGACGTCACAAAATACATAACGTCACAAAAATAAATGACGTCACAAAATACATAACGTCACAAAAATGAATGACGTCACAAAATACATAACGTCATAAAAATAAATGAAGTCACAAAAATTAATTACTTCACAAAATACATAATGTCACGAAAATAAATGACGTCACAAAATACATAACGTCACAAAATACATTACGTCACAAAAATAAATGACGTCACAAAATACATAACGTCACAAAAATAAATGACGTCACAAAATACATAACGTCACAAAAATAAATGACGTCACAAAAATTAATTACGTCACAAAATAAATAACGTCACAAAAATAAATGACGTCACAAAAATTTATTACGTCACAAAAATAAATAACGTCACAAAATATATAACGTCACAAAAATAAATGACGTCACAAAATACATAACGTCACAAAAACAAATGACGTCACAAAATACATAACGTCACAAAAAGAAATGACGTCACAAAATACATAACGTCACAAAAATAAATGACGTCACAAAATACAAAACGTCACAAAATACATAACGTCAAAAAATACATAACGTCACAAAAATATATGACTTCAAAAAATAAATAGCGTCACAAAAATAAATGACGTCACAAAATACATAACGTCACAAAAATAAATGACGTCACAAAAATTAATAACGTCATAAAATACATAACGTCACAAAAATAAATGATGTCACAAAATACATAACGTCACAAAAATAAATGACGTCACAAAATATTTAACGACACAAAATTAAATGACGTCACAAAATACATATTTCTAAAAATACATAACGTCACAAAAAAAATGACGTCACAAAATACTTAACGTCACAAAAATAAATGACGTCACAAAATACATAACGTCACAAAAATAAATGACGTCACAAAATATTTAACGACACAAAATTAAATGACGTCACAAATACATATTTCATAAAATACATAACGTCACAAAAATAAATGGCTTCACAAAATACATAACGTCACAAAAAAATGACGTCACAAAATACATAACGTCACAAAAATAAATGACGTCACAAAATACATAACGTCACAAAAATAAATGACGTCACAAAATACATTACGTCACAAAAACAAATGACGTCACAAAATACATAATGTCATAAAAATAAATGACGTCACAAAATACATAATGTCACAAAAATAAATGACGTCACAAAATACATAACGTCACAAAATACATTACGTCACAAAAATAAATGACGTCACAAAATACTTAACGTCACAAAAAATAAATGACGTCACAAAATGCAAAACGTCTCAAAAATAAATGATGTCACAAAATACATAACGTCACAAAATAAATGACGTCATAAAATACATAACGTCACAAAAATAAATGACGTCACAAAAATTTATTACGTCACAAAATAAATAACGTCACAAAATACATAACGTCACAAAAATAAATGACGTCACAAAATACATAACGTCACAAAATTAATGACGTCACAAAAATTAATTACGTCACAAAATACATAACGTCACAATAATTAATTACGTCAAAAAATACATAACCTCACAAAAATAAATGACGTCACAAAATACATTACGTCACAAAAATAAATGACGTCACAAAATACATAACGTCACTAAAATAAATGACGTCACAAAATACATAACGTCACAAAAATAAATGACGTCACAAAATACATAACGTCACAAAAATTAATGACGTCACACAAATTAATAACGTCACAAAATACATAACGTCATAAAAATAAATGACGTCACAAAATACATAACGTCACAAAAATAAATGACGTCACAAAATACATAACGTCACAAAAATAAATGACGTCACAAAATACAAAACGTCACAAAATACATAACGTCAAAAAATACATAACGTCACAAAAATATATGACTTCAAAAAATAAATAGCGTCACAAAAATAAATGACGTCACAAAATACATAACGTCACAAAAATAAATGACGTCACAAAAATTAATAACGTCACAAAATACATAACGTCACAAAAATAAATGATGTCACAAAATACATAACGTCACAAAAATAAATGACGTCACAAAATATTTAACGACACAAAATTAAATGACGTCACAAAAGACATATTTCATAAAATACATAACGTCACAAAAAAAATGACGTCACAAAATACATAACGTCACAAAAATAAATGACGTCACAAAATACATAACGTCACAAAAATAAATGACGTCACAAAATATTTAACGACACAAAATTAAATGACGCCACAAAATACATTTTTCATAAAGTCACAAAAATAAATGACGTCACAAAATACATAACTTTACAAAAACAAATGACGTCACAAAATACATAACGTCACAAAAATAAATGACGTCACAAAATACATAACGTCACAAAAATAAATGACGTCAAAAAATACAAAACGTCACAAAATACATAACGTCAAAAAATACATAACGTCACAAAAATATATGACTTCAAAAAATAAATAGCGTCACAAAAATAAATGACGTCACAAACATAATGACGTCACAAAATACATATCGTCACAAAAATAAATGACGTCACAAAATACATAACGTTACAAAAATAAATGACGTCACAAAATACATAACGTCACAAAAATAAATGACGTCACAAAAATTAATTACTTCACAAAATACATAATGTCACGAAAATAAATGACGTCACAAAATACATAACGTCACAAAATACATTACGTCACAAAAATAAATGACGTCGCAAAATACATAACGTCACAAAAATAAATGACGTCACAAAATACATAACGTCACAAAAATAAATGACGTCACAAAAATTAATTACGTCACAAAATAAATAACGTCACAAAAATAAATGACGTCACAAAATATTTAACGACACAAAATTAAATGACGTCACAAAATACATATTTCTAAAAATACATAACGTCACAAAAAAAATGACGTCACAAAATACATAACGTCACAAAAATAAATGACGTCACAAAGTACATAACGTCACAAAAATAAATGACGTCACAAAATACATAACGTCACAAAAATAAATGACGTCACACAAATTAATAACGTCACAAAATACATAACGTCACAAAAATAAATGACGTCACAAAATACATAACGTCACAAAAATAAATGACGTCACAAAATACATAACGTCACAAAAATAAATGACGTCACAAAATACAAAACGTCACAAAATACATAACGTCAAAAAATACATAACGTCACAAAAATATATGACTTCAAAAAATACATAGCGTCACAAAAATAAATGACGTCACAAAATACATAACGTCACAAAAATAAATGACGTCACAAAAATTAATAACGTCACAAAATACATAACGTCACAAAAATAAATGACGTCACACAAATTAATAACGTCACAAAATACATAACTTCATAAAAATAAATGACGTCACAAAATACATAACGTCATAAAAATAAATGAAGTCACAAAAATTAATTACTTCACAAAATACATAATGTCACGAAAATAAATGACGTCACAAAATACATATCGTCACAAAAATAAATGACGTCACAAAATACATAACGTCACAAAAATAAATGACGTCACAAAATACATAACGTCACAAAAATGAATGACGTCACAAAATACATAACGTCATAAAAATAAATGAAGTCACAAAAATTAATTACTTCACAAAATACATAATGTCACGAAAATAAATGACGTCACAAAATACATAACGTCACAAAATACATTACGTCACAAAAATAAATGACGTCACAAAATACATAACGTCACAAAAATAAATGACGTCACAAAATACATAACGTCACAAAAATAAATGACGTCACAAAAATTAATTACGTCACAAAATAAATAACGTCACAAAAATAAATGACGTCACAAAAATTTATTACGTCACAAAAATAAATAACGTCACAAAATATATAACGTCACAAAAATAAATGACGTCACAAAATACATAACGTCACAAAAACAAATGACGTCACAAAATACATAACGTCACAAAAAGAAATGACGTCACAAAATACATAACGTCACAAAAATAAATGACGTCACAAAATACAAAACGTCACAAAATACATAACGTCAAAAAATACATAACGTCACAAAAATATATGACTTCAAAAAATAAATAGCGTCACAAAAATAAATGACGTCACAAAATACATAACGTCACAAAAATAAATGACGTCACAAAAATTAATAACGTCATAAAATACATAACGTCACAAAAATAAATGATGTCACAAAATACATAACGTCACAAAAATAAATGACGTCACAAAATACATAACGTCACAAAATACATAACGTCACATAAAATAAATGACGTCACAAAATGCATAACGTCTCAAAAATAAATGATGTCACAAAATACATAACGTCACAAAAATAAATGACGTCACAAAAATTAATTACGTCACAAAATAAATAACGTCACAAAAATAAATGACGTCACAAAATATTTAACGACACAAAATTAAATGACGTCACAAAATACATATTTCTAAAAATACATAACGTCACAAAAAAAATGACGTCACAAAATACATAACGTCACAAAAATAAATGACGTCACAAAGTACATAACGTCACAAAAATAAATGACGTCACAAAATACATAACGTCACAAAAATAAATGACGTCACACAAATTAATAACGTCACAAAATACATAACGTCACAAAAGTAAATGACGTCACAAAATACATAACGTCACAAAAATAAATGACGTCACAAAATACAAAACGTCACAAAATACATAACGTCAAAAAATACATAACGTCACAAAAATATATGACTTCAAAAAATAAATAGCGTCACAAAAATAAATGACGTCACAAAATACATAACGTCACAAAAATAAATGACGTCACAAAAATTAATAACGTCACAAAATACATAACGTCACAAAAATAAATGACGTCACAAAATATTTAACGACACAAAATTAAATGACGTCACAAAATACATTTTTCATAAAGTCACAAAAATAAATGACGTCACAAAATACATAACGTCACAAAAACAAATGACGTCACAAAATACATAACGTCACAAAAATAAATGACGTCACAAAATACATAACGTCACAAAAATAAATGACGTCACAAAATACAGAACGTCACAAAATACATAAAGTCAAAAAATACATAACGTTACAAAAATATATGACTTAAAAAAATAAATAGCGTCACAAAAATGAATGACGTCACAAACATAATGACGTCACAAAATACATATCGTCACAAAAATAAATGACGTCACAAAATACATAACGTCACAAAAATAAATGACGTCACAAAATACATAACGTCACAAAAATAAATGACGTCACAAAATACATAACGTCATAAAAATAAATGACGTCACAAAAATTAATTACTTCACAAAATACATAATGTCACGAAAATAAATGACGTCACAAAATACATAACGTCACAAAATACATTACGTCACAAAAATAAATGACGTCACAAAATACATAACGTCACAAAAATAAATGACGTCACAAAATACATAACGTCACAAAATACATAACGTCACATAAAATAAATGACGTCACAAAATGCATAACGTCTCAAAAATAAATGATGTCACAAAATACATAACGTCACAAAATACATAAAGTCAAAAAATACATAACGTTATAAAAATATATGACTTAGAAAAATAAATAGCGTCACAAAAATGAATGACGTCACAAACATAATGACGTCACAAAATACATATCGTCACAAAAATAAATGACGTCACAAAATACATAACGTCACAAAAATAAATGACGTCACAAAATACATAACGTCACAAAAATGAATGACGTCACAAAATACATAACGTCATAAAAATAAATGAAGTCACAAAAATTAATTACTTCACAAAATACATAATGTCACGAAAATAAATGACGTCACAAAATACATAACGTCACAAAATACATTACGTCACAAAAATAAATGACGTCACAAAATACATAACGTCACAAAAATAAATGACGTCACAAAATACATAACGTCACAAAAATAAATGACGTCACAAAAATTAATTACGTCACAAAATAAATAACGTCACAAAAATAAATGACGTCACAAAAATTTATTACGTCACAAAAATAAATAACGTCACAAAATATATAACGTCACAAAAATAAATGACGTCACAAAATACATAACGTCACAAAAACAAATGACGTCACAAAATACATAACGTCACAAAAAGAAATGACGTCACAAAATACATAACGTCACAAAAATAAATGACGTCACAAAATACAAAACGTCACAAAATACATAACGTCAAAAAATACATAACGTCACAAAAATATATGACTTCAAAAAATAAATAGCGTCACAAAAATAAATGACGTCACAAAATACATAACGTCACAAAAATAAATGACGTCACAAAAATTAATAACGTCATAAAATACATAACGTCACAAAAATAAATGATGTCACAAAATACATAACGTCACAAAAATAAATGACGTCACAAAATATTTAACGACACAAAATTAAATGACGTCACAAAATACATATTTCTAAAAATACATAACGTCACAAAAAAAATGACGTCACAAAATACTTAACGTCACAAAAATAAATGACGTCACAAAATACATAACGTCACAAAAATAAATGACGTCACAAAATATTTAACGACACAAAATTAAATGACGTCACAAATACATATTTCATAAAATACATAACGTCACAAAAATAAATGGCTTCACAAAATACATAACGTCACAAAAAAATGACGTCACAAAATACATAACGTCACAAAAATAAATGACGTCACAAAATACATAACGTCACAAAAATAAATGACGTCACAAAATACATTACGTCACAAAAACAAATGACGTCACAAAATACATAATGTCATAAAAATAAATGACGTCACAAAATACATAATGTCACAAAAATAAATGACGTCACAAAATACATAACGTCACAAAATACATTACGTCACAAAAATAAATGACGTCACAAAATACTTAACGTCACAAAAAATAAATGACGTCACAAAATGCAAAACGTCTCAAAAATAAATGATGTCACAAAATACATAACGTCACAAAATAAATGACGTCATAAAATACATAACGTCACAAAAATAAATGACGTCACAAAAATTTATTACGTCACAAAATAAATAACGTCACAAAATACATAACGTCACAAAAATAAATGACGTCACAAAATACATAACGTCACAAAATTAATGACGTCACAAAAATTAATTACGTCACAAAATACATAACGTCACAATAATTAATTACGTCAAAAAATACATAACCTCACAAAAATAAATGACGTCACAAAATACATTACGTCACAAAAATAAATGACGTCACAAAATACATAACGTCACTAAAATAAATGACGTCACAAAATACATAACGTCACAAAAATAAATGACGTCACAAAATACATAACGTCACAAAAATTAATGACGTCACACAAATTAATAACGTCACAAAATACATAACGTCATAAAAATAAATGACGTCACAAAATACATAACGTCACAAAAATAAATGACGTCACAAAATACATAACGTCACAAAAATAAATGACGTCACAAAATACAAAACGTCACAAAATACATAACGTCAAAAAATACATAACGTCACAAAAATATATGACTTCAAAAAATAAATAGCGTCACAAAAATAAATGACGTCACAAAATACATAACGTCACAAAAATAAATGACGTCACAAAAATTAATAACGTCACAAAATACATAACGTCACAAAAATAAATGATGTCACAAAATACATAACGTCACAAAAATAAATGACGTCACAAAATATTTAACGACACAAAATTAAATGACGTCACAAAAGACATATTTCATAAAATACATAACGTCACAAAAAAAATGACGTCACAAAATACATAACGTCACAAAAATAAATGACGTCACAAAATACATAACGTCACAAAAATAAATGACGTCACAAAATATTTAACGACACAAAATTAAATGACGCCACAAAATACATTTTTCATAAAGTCACAAAAATAAATGACGTCACAAAATACATAACTTTACAAAAACAAATGACGTCACAAAATACATAACGTCACAAAAATAAATGACGTCACAAAATACATAACGTCACAAAAATAAATGACGTCAAAAAATACAAAACGTCACAAAATACATAACGTCAAAAAATACATAACGTCACAAAAATATATGACTTCAAAAAATAAATAGCGTCACAAAAATAAATGACGTCACAAACATAATGACGTCACAAAATACATATCGTCACAAAAATAAATGACGTCACAAAATACATAACGTTACAAAAATAAATGACGTCACAAAATACATAACGTCACAAAAATAAATGACGTCACAAAAATTAATTACTTCACAAAATACATAATGTCACGAAAATAAATGACGTCACAAAATACATAACGTCACAAAATACATTACGTCACAAAAATAAATGACGTCGCAAAATACATAACGTCACAAAAATAAATGACGTCACAAAATACATAACGTCACAAAAATAAATGACGTCACAAAAATTAATTACGTCACAAAATAAATAACGTCACAAAAATAAATGACGTCACAAAATATTTAACGACACAAAATTAAATGACGTCACAAAATACATATTTCTAAAAATACATAACGTCACAAAAAAAATGACGTCACAAAATACATAACGTCACAAAAATAAATGACGTCACAAAGTACATAACGTCACAAAAATAAATGACGTCACAAAATACATAACGTCACAAAAATAAATGACGTCACACAAATTAATAACGTCACAAAATACATAACGTCACAAAAATAAATGACGTCACAAAATACATAACGTCACAAAAATAAATGACGTCACAAAATACATAACGTCACAAAAATAAATGACGTCACAAAATACAAAACGTCACAAAATACATAACGTCAAAAAATACATAACGTCACAAAAATATATGACTTCAAAAAATACATAGCGTCACAAAAATAAATGACGTCACAAAATACATAACGTCACAAAAATAAATGACGTCACAAAAATTAATAACGTCACAAAATACATAACGTCACAAAAATAAATGACGTCACACAAATTAATAACGTCACAAAATACATAACTTCATAAAAATAAATGACGTCACAAAATACATAACGTCACAAAAATAAATGACGTCACAAAATGCATAACGTCACAAAAATAAATGACGTCACAAAATACAAAACGTCACAAAATACATAACGTCAAAAAATACATAACGTCACAAAAATATATGACTTCAAAAAATAAATAGCGTCACAAAAATAAATGACGTCACAAAATACATAACGTCACAAAAATAAATGACATCACAAAAATTAATAACGTCACAAAATACATAACGTCACAAAAATAAATGATGTCACAAAATACATAACGTCACAAAAATAAATGACGTCACAAAATATTTAACGACACAAAATTAAATGACGTCACAAAAGACATATTTCATAAAAAACATAACGTCACAAAAAAAATGACGTCACAAAATACATAACGTCACAAAAATAAATGACGTCACCAAATACATAACGACACAAAAATAAATGACGTCACAAAATATTTAACGACACAAAATTAAATGACGTCACAAAATACATTTTTCATAAAGTCACAAAAATAGATGACGTCACAAAATACATAACTTCACAAAAACAAATGACGTCACAAAATACATAACGTCACAAAAATAAATGACGTCACAAAATACATAACGTCACAAAAATAAATGACGTCAAAAAATAAAAAACGTCACAAAATACATAACGTCAAAAAATACATAACGTCACAAAAATATATGACTTAAAAAAATAAATAGCGTCACAAAAATAAATGACGTCACAAACATAATGACGTCACAAAATACATATCGTCACAAAAATAAATGACGTCACAAAATACATAACGTTACAAAAATAAATGACGTCACAAAATACATAACGTCACAAAAATAAATGACGTCACAAAATACATAACGTCATAAAAATAAATGACGTCACAAAAATTAATTACTTCACAAAATACATAATGTCACGAAAATAAATGACGTCACAAAATACATAACGTCACAAAATACATTACGTCACAAAAATAAATGACGTCACAAAATACATAACGTCACAAAAATAAATGACGTCACAAAATATATAACGTCACAAAAATAAATGACGTCACAAAAATTAATTACGTCACAAAATAAATAACGTCACAAAAATAAATGACGTCACAAAATATTTAACGACACAAAATTAAATGACGTCACAAAATACATATTTCTAAAAATACATAACGTCACAAAAAAAATGACGTCACAAAATACATAACGTCACAAAAATAAATGACGTCACAAAGTACATAACGTCACAAAAATAAATGACGTCACAAAATACATAACGTCACAAAAATAAATGACGTCACACAAATTAATAACGTCACAAAATACATAACGTCACAAAAATAAATGACGTCACAAAATACATAACGTCACAAAAATAAATGACGTCACAAAATACAAAACGTCACAAAATACATAACGTCAAAAAATACATAACGTCACAAAAATATATGACTTCAAAAAATAAATAGCGTCACAAAAATAAATGACGTCACAAAATACATAACGTCACAAAAATAAATGACGTCACAAAAATTAATAACGTCACAAAATACATAACGTCACAAAAATAAATGACGTCACAAAATATTTAACGACACAAAATTAAATGACGTCACAAAATACATTTTTCATAAAGTCACAAAAATAAATGACGTCACAAAATACATAACGTCACAAAAACAAATGACGTCACAAAATACATAACGTCACAAAAATAAATGACGTCACAAAATACATAACGTCACAAAAATAAATGACGTCACAAAATACAGAACGTCACAAAATACATAAAGTCAAAAAATACATAACGTTACAAAAATATATGACTTAAAAAAATAAATAGCGTCACAAAAATGAATGACGTCACAAACATAATGACGTCACAAAATACATATCGTCACAAAAATAAATGACGTCACAAAATACATAACGTCACAAAAATAAATGACGTCACAAAATACATAACGTCACAAAAATAAATGACGTCACAAAATACATAACGTCATAAAAATAAATGACGTCACAAAAATTAATTACTTCACAAAATACATAATGTCACGAAAATAAATGACGTCACAAAATACATAACGTCACAAAATACATTACGTCACAAAAATAAATGACGTCACAAAATACATAACGTCACAAAAATAAATGACGTCACAAAATACATAACGTCACAAAAATAAATGACGTCACAAAAATTAATTACGTCACAAAATAAATAACGTCACAAAAATAAATGACGTCACAAAATACATAACGTCACAAAATACATAACGTCACATAAAATAAATGACGTCACAAAATGCATAACGTCTCAAAAATAAATGATGTCACAAAATACATAACGTCACAAAATACATAAAGTCAAAAAATACATAACGTTATAAAAATATATGACTTAGAAAAATAAATAGCGTCACAAAAATGAATGACGTCACAAACATAATGACGTCACAAAATACATATCGTCACAAAAATAAATGACGTCACAAAATACATAACGTCACAAAAATAAATGACGTCACAAAATACATAACGTCACAAAAATGAATGACGTCACAAAATACATAACGTCATAAAAATAAATGAAGTCACAAAAATTAATTACTTCACAAAATACATAATGTCACGAAAATAAATGACGTCACAAAATACATAACGTCACAAAATACATTACGTCACAAAAATAAATGACGTCACAAAATACATAACGTCACAAAAATAAATGACGTCACAAAATACATAACGTCACAAAAATAAATGACGTCACAAAAATTAATTACGTCACAAAATAAATAACGTCACAAAAATAAATGACGTCACAAAAATTTATTACGTCACAAAAATAAATAACGTCACAAAATATATAACGTCACAAAAATAAATGACGTCACAAAATACATAACGTCACAAAAACAAATGACGTCACAAAATACATAACGTCACAAAAAGAAATGACGTCACAAAATACATAACGTCACAAAAATAAATGACGTCACAAAATACAAAACGTCACAAAATACATAACGTCAAAAAATACATAACGTCACAAAAATATATGACTTCAAAAAATAAATAGCGTCACAAAAATAAATGACGTCACAAAATACATAACGTCACAAAAATAAATGACGTCACAAAAATTAATAACGTCATAAAATACATAACGTCACAAAAATAAATGATGTCACAAAATACATAACGTCACAAAAATAAATGACGTCACAAAATATTTAACGACACAAAATTAAATGACGTCACAAAATACATATTTCTAAAAATACATAACGTCACAAAAAAAATGACGTCACAAAATACTTAACGTCACAAAAATAAATGACGTCACAAAATACATAACGTCACAAAAATAAATGACGTCACAAAATATTTAACGACACAAAATTAAATGACGTCACAAATACATATTTCATAAAATACATAACGTCACAAAAATAAATGGCTTCACAAAATACATAACGTCACAAAAAAATGACGTCACAAAATACATAACGTCACAAAAATAAATGACGTCACAAAATACATAACGTCACAAAAATAAATGACGTCACAAAATACATTACGTCACAAAAACAAATGACGTCACAAAATACATAATGTCACAAAAATAAATGACGTCACAAAATACATAATGTCACAAAAATAAATGACGTCACAAAATACATAACGTCACAAAATACATTACGTCACAAAAATAAATGACGTCACAAAATACTTAACGTCACAAAAAATAAATGACGTCACAAAATGCAAAACGTCTCAAAAATAAATGATGTCACAAAATACATAACGTCACAAAATAAATGACGTCATAAAATACATAACGTCACAAAAATAAATGACGTCACAAAAATTTATTACGTCACAAAAATAAATAACGTCACAAAATACATAACGTCACAAAAATAAATGACGTCACAAAATACATAACGTCACAAAAATAAATGACGTCACAAAATACATAACGTCACAAAAATAAATGACGTCACAAAATACATAACGTCATGAAAATAAATGACGTCACAAAAATTAATTACTTCACAAAATCATAATGTCACAAAAATAAATGACGTCACAAAAAACATAACGTCACAAAATACATTACGTCACAAAAATAAATGACGTCACAAAATACATAACGTCACAAAAATAAATGACGTCACAAAATACATAACGTCACAAAAATAATTGACGTCACAAAATACATAACGTCACAAAAATAATTGAGGTAACAAATTACATAACGTCACAAAATACATAACGTCACAAAATACATAACGTCACAAAAATAAATGACGTCACAAAATCCATAACGTCACAAAAATAAATGACGTCACAAAATACATAACGTCACAAAATACATAACGTCACAAAAACAAATGACGTCACAAAATACATAACGTCACAAAAATAAATGACGTCACAAAATACATAACGTCACATAATAAATGACGTCACAAAAATTAATTACGTCACAAAATACATAACGTCACAAAATATATAACGTCACAAAAATAAATGACGTCACAAAAATTAATTACGTCACAAAATACATAACGTCACAAAAATATATAACGTCACAAAATACATAACGTCACAAAATACATAACGTCACAAAAATAAATGACGTCACAAAATAAATAAAGTCACAAAAATAAATGACGTCACAAAATACATAACGTCACAAAAATAAATGACGTCACAAAATACATAACGTCACAAAATTAATGACGTCACAAAAATTAATGACGTCACAAAATACATAACGTCACAAAAATTAATTACGTCAAAAAATACATAACCTCACAAAAATAAATGACGTCACAAAATACATAACGTCACAAAAATAAATGACGTCACAAAATACAAAACGTCACAAAATACATAACGTCAAAAAATACATAACGTCACAAAAATATATGACTTCAAAAAATAAATAGCGTCACAAAAATAAATGACGTCACAAAATACATAACGTCACAAAAATAAATGACGTCACAAAAATTAATAACGTCACAAAATACATAACGTCATAAAAATAAATGATGTCACAAAATACATAACGTCACAAAAATAAATGACGTCACAAAATATTTAACGACACAAAATTAAATGACGTCACAAAATACATATTTCTAAAAATACATAACGTCACAAAAAAAATGACGTCACAAAATACATAACGTCACAAAAATAAATGACGTCACAAAATACATAACGTCACAAAAATAAATGACGTCACAAAATATTTAACGACACAAAATTAAATGACGTCACAATACATAGTTAATAAAATACATAACGTCACAAAAATAAATGACGTCACAAAATACATAACGTCACAAAAAAATGACGTCACAAAATACATAACGTCACAAAAATAAATGACGTCACAAAATACATAACGTCACAATAATAAATGACGTCACAAAATACATAACGTCACAAAAATAAATGACGTCACAAAATACATAACGTCATAAAAATAAATGACGTCACAAAAATTAATTACTTCACAAAATTCATAATGTCACAAAAATAAATGACGTCACAAAAAACATAACGTCACAAAATACATTACGTCACAAAAATAAATGACGTCACAAAATACATAACGTCACAAAAATAAATGACGTCACAAAATACATAACGTTACAAAAATAAATGACGTCACAAACATAATGACGTCACAAAATACATATCGTCACAAAAATAAATGACGTCACAAAATACATAACGTCACAAAAATAAATGACGTCACAAAATACATAACGTCACAAAAATAAATGACGTCACAAAATACATAACGTCATAAAAATAAATGACGTCACAAAAATTAATTACTTCACAAAATTCATAATGTCACAAAAATTAATGACGTCACAAAAAACATAACGTCACAAAATACATTACGTCACAAAAATAAATGACGTCACAAAATACATAACGTCACAAAAATAAATGACGTCACAAAATACATAACGTCACAAAAATAATTGACGTCACAAAATACATAACGTCACAAAAATAATTGAGGTAACAAAATACATAACGTCACAAAATACATAACGTCACAAAATATATAACGTCACAAAAATGAATGACGTCACAAAAATTAATTACGTCACAAAATACATAACGTCACAAAAATAAATAACGTCACAAAATACATAACGTCACAAAATACATAACGTCACAAAAATAAATGACGTCACAAAATAAATAAAGTCACAAAAATAAATGACGTCACAAAATACATAACGTCACAAAAATAAATGACGTCACAAAATAAATAAAGTCACAAAATTAATGACGTCACAAAAATTAATTACGTCACAAAATACATAACGTCACAAAAATTAATTACGTCAAAAAATACATAACCTCACAAAAATAAATGACGTCACAAAATACATTACGTCACAAAAATAAATGACGTCCCAAAATACATAACGTCACAAAAATAAATGACGTCACAAAATACATAACGTCACAAAAATAAATGACGTCACAAAATACATAACGTCACAAAAATAAATAACGTCACAAAATACATAACGTCACAAAATACATAACGTCACAAAAATAAATGACGTCACAAAATAAATAAAGTCACAAAAATAAATGACGTCACAAAATACATAACGTCACAAAAATAAATGACGTCACACAAATTAATAACGTCACAAAATACATAACGTCACAAAAATAAATGACGTCACAAAATACATAACGTCACAAAATACATTACGTCACAAAAATAAATGACGTCACAAAATACATAACGTCACAAAAATAAATGACGTCACAAAATACATAACGTCACAAAATACATTACGTCACAAAAATAAATGACGTCACAAAATACATAACGTCACAAAAATAAATGACGTCACACAAATTAATAACTTCACAAAATACATAACGTCACAAAAACAAATGACGTCACAAAATACATAACGTCACAAAAATAAATGACGTCAAAAAATACATAACGTCACAAAACTATATGACTTAAAAAAATAAATAGCGTCACAAAAATAAATGACGTCACAAAAATTAATGACTTCACAAAATACATAATGTCACGAAAATAAATGACGTCACAAAATACATAACGTCACAAAATACATTACGTCACAAAAATAAATGACGTCACAAAATACATAACGTCACAAAAATAAATGACGTCACAAAATACATAACGTCACAAAAATAAACGACGTCACAAAAATTAATCACGTCACAAAATAAATAACGTCACAAAAATAAATGACGTCACAAAATACATAACGTCACAAAATACATAACGTCACAAAAAATAAATGACGTCACAAAATGCATAACGTCTCAAAAATAAATGATGTCACAAAATACATAACGTCACAAAATAAATGACGTCATAAAATACATAACGTCACAAAAATAAATGACGTCACAAAAATTTATTACGTCACAAAGATAAATAACGTCACAAAATACATAACGTCACAAAAATAAATGAAGTCACAAAATACATAACGTCACAAAAACAAATGACGTCACAAAATACATAACGTCACAAAAATAAATGACGTCACAAAATACATAACGTCACAAAAATTAATGACGTCACAAAATACAAAACGTCACAAAATACATAACGTCAAAAAATACATAACGTCACAAAAATAAATGACGTCACAAAATACATAACGTCATAAAAATAAATGACGTCACAAAAATTAATTACTTCACAAAATTCATAATGTCACAAAAATAAATGACGTCACAAAAACATAACGTCACAAAATACATTACGTCACAAAAATAAATGACGTCACAAAATACATAACGTCACAAAAATAAATGACGTCACAAAATACATAACGTTACAAAAATAAATGACGTCACAAACATAATGACGTCACAAAATACATATCGTCACAAAAATAAATGACGTCACAAAATACATAACGTCACAAAAATAAATGACGTCACAAAATACATAACGTCACAAAAATAAATGACGTCACAAAATACATAACGTCATAAAAATAAATGACGTCACAAAAATTAATTACTTCACAAAATTCATAATGTCACAAAAATTAATGACGTCACAAAAAACATAACGTCACAAAATACATTACGTCACAAAAATAAATGACGTCACAAAATACATAACGTCACAAAAATAAATGACGTCACAAAATACATAACGTCACAAAAATAATTGACGTCAAAAAATACATAACGTCACAAAAATAATTAAGGTAACAAAATACATAACGTCACAAAATACATAACGTCACAAAAATAAATGACGTCACAAAATACATAACGTCACAAAAATAAATGACGTCACAAA
The DNA here is from genome assembly GCA_035578135.1 of Flexamia atlantica. Lineage (NCBI taxonomy): Eukaryota > Metazoa > Arthropoda > Insecta > Hemiptera > Cicadellidae > Flexamia > Flexamia atlantica. The sequence continues at coordinate 224,148 of JAQJVK010000087.1, forward strand.
ATACATAACGTCACAAAAATAAATGACGTCACAAAATACATAACGTCACAAAAACAAATGACGTCACAAAATACATAACGTCAAAAAAATAAATGACGTCACAAAATACATAACGTCACAAAATAAATGACGTCACAAAAATTAATTACGTCACAAAATACATAACGTCACAAAATATATAACGTCACAAAAATGAATGACGTCACAAAAATTAATTACGTCACAAAATACATAACGTCACAAAAATAAATAACGTCACAAAATACATAACGTCACAAAATACATAACGTCACAAAAATAAATGACGTCACAAAATAAATAAAGTCACAAAAATAAATGACGTCACAAAATACATAACGTCACAAAAATAAATGACGTCACAAAATAAATAAAGTCACAAAATTAATGACGTCACAAAAATTAATTACGTCACAAAATACATAACGTCACAAAAATTAATTACGTCAAAAAATACATAACCTCACAAAAATAAATGACGTCACAAAATACATTACGTCACAAAAATAAATGACGTCACAAAATACATAACGTCACAAAATTAATGACGTCACAAAAATTAATTACGTCACAAAATACATAACGTCACAAAAATTAATTACGTCAAAAATTACATAACCTCACAAAAATAAATGACGTCACAAAATACATTACGTCACAAAAATAAATGACGTCACAAAATACATAACGTCACAAAAATAAATGACGTCACAAAATACATAACGTCACAAAAATAAATGACGTCACAAAATACATAACGTCACAAAAATAAATGACGTCACACAAATTAATAACGTCACAAAATACATAACGTCATAAAAATAAATGACGTCACAAAATACATAACGTCACAAAAATAAATGACGTCACAAAATACATAACGTCACAAAAATAAATGACGTCACAAAATACAAAACGTCACAAAATACATAACGTCAAAAAATACATAACGTCACAAAAATATATGACTTCAAAAAATAAATAGCGTCACAAAAATAAATGACGTCACAAAATACATAACGTCACAAAAATAAATGACGTCACAAAAATTAATAACGTCACAAAATACATAACGTCACAAAAATAAATGATGTCACAAAATACATAACGTCACAAAAATAAATGACGTCACAAAATATTTAACGACACAAAATTAAATGACCTCACAAAAGACATATTTCATAAAATACATAACGTCACAAAAAAATGACGTCACAAAATACATAACGTCACAAAAATAAATGACGTCACAAAATACATAACGTCACAAAAATAAATGACGTCACAAAGTACATAACGTCACAAAAATAAATGACGTCACAAAATACATAACGTCACAAAAATAAATGACGTCACACAAATTAATAACGTCACAAAATACATAACGTCACAAAAATAAATGACGTCACAAAATACATAACGTCACAAAAATAAATGACGTCACAAAATACAAAACGTCACAAAATACATAACGTCAAAAAATACATAGCGTCACAAAAATATATGACTTCAAAAAATAAATAGCGTCACAAAAATAAATGACGTCACAAAATACATAACGTCACAAAAATAAATGACGTCACAAAAATTAATAACGTCACAAAATACATAACGTCACAAAAATAAATAACGTCACAAAATACATAACGTCACAAAATACATAACGTCACAAAAATAAATGACGTCACAAAATAAATAAAGTCACAAAAATAAATGACGTCACAAAATACATAACGTCACAAAAATAAATGACGTCACAAAATACATAACGTCACAAAATTAATGACGTCACAAAAATTAATTACGTCACAAAATACATAACGTCACAAAAATTAATTACGTCAAAAAATACATAACCTCACAAAAATAAATGACGTCACAAAATACATTACGTCACAAAAATAAATGACGTCACAAAATACATAACGTCACTAAAATAAATGACGTCACAAAATACATAACGTCACAAAAATAAATGACGTCACAAAATACATAACGTCACAAAAATTAATGACGTCACACAAATTAATAACGTCACAAAATACATAACGTCATAAAAATAAATGACGTCACAAAATACATAACGTCACAAAAATAAATGACGTCACAAAATACATAACGTCACAAAAATAAATGACGTCTTAAAATACAAAACGTCACAAAATACATAACGTCAAAAAATACATAACGTCACAAAAATATATGACTTCAAAAAATAAATAGCGTCACAAAAATAAATGACGTCACAAAATACATAACGTCACAAAAATAAATGACGTCACAAAAATTAATAACGTCACAAAATACATAACGTCACAAAAATAAATGATGTCACAAAATACATAACGTCACAAAAATAAATGACGTCACAAAATATTTAACGACACAAAATTAAATGACGTCACAAAAGACATATTTCATAAAATACATAACGTCACAAAAAAAATGACGTCACAAAATACATAACGTCACAAAAATAAATGACGTCACAAAATACATAACGTCACAAAAATAAATGACGTCACAAAATATTTAACGACACAAAATTAAATGACGTCACAAAATACATTTTTCATAAAGTCACAAAAATAAATGACGTCACAAAATACATAACTTCACAAAAACAAATGACGTCACAAAATACATAACGTCACAAAAATAAATGACGTCACAAAATACATAACGTCACAAAAATAAATGACGTCAAAAAATAAAAAACGTCACAAAATACATAACGTCAAAAAATACATAACGTCACAAAAATATATGACTTAAAAAAATAAATAGCGTCACAAAAATAAATGACGTCACAAACATAATGACGTCACAAAATACATATCGTCACAAAAATAAATGACGTCACAAAATACATAACGTTACAAAAATAAATGACGTCACAAAATACATAACGTCACAAAAATAAATGACGTCACAAAATACATAACGTCATAAAAATAAATGACGTCACAAAAATTAATTACTTCACAAAATACATAATGTCACGAAAATAAATGACGTCACAAAATACATAACGTCACAAAATACATTACGTCACAAAAATAAATGACGTCGCAAAATACATAACGTCAGAAAAATAAATGACGTCACAAAATACATAACGTCACAAAAATAAATGACGTCACAAAAATTAATTACGTCACAAAATAAATAACGTCACAAAAATAAATGACGTCACAAAATATTTAACGACACAAAATTAAATGACGTCACAAAATACATATTTCTAAAAATACATAACGTCACAAAAAAAATGACGTCACAAAATACATAACGTCACAAAAATAAATGACGTCACAAAGTACATAACGTCACAAAAATAAATGACGTCACAAAATACATAACGTCACAAAAATAAATGACGTCACACAAATTAATAACGTCACAAAATACATAACGTCACAAAAATAAATGACGTCACAAAATACATAACGTCACAAAAATAAATGACGTCACAAAATACATAACGTCACAAAAATAAATGACGTCACAAAATACAAAACGTCACAAAATACATAACGTCAAAAAATACATAACGTCACAAAAATATATGACTTCAAAAAATACATAGCGTCACAAAAATAAATGACGTCACAAAATACATAACGTCACAAAAATAAATGACGTCACAAAAATTAATAACGTCACAAAATACATAACGTCACAAAAATAAATGATGTCACAAAATACATAACGTCACAAAAATAAATGACGTCACAAAATATTTAACGACACAAAATTAAATGACGTCACAAAAGACATATTTCATAAAATACATAACGTCACAAAAAAAATGACGTCACAAAATACATAACGTCACAAAAATAAATGACGTCACAAAATACATAACGTCACAAAAATAAATGACGTCACAAAGTACATAACGTCATAAAAATAAATGACGTCACAAAATACATAACGTCACAAAAATAAATGACGTCACACAAATTAATAACGTCACAAAATACATAACGTCACAAAAATAAATGACGTCACAAAATACATAACGTCACAAAAATAAATGACGTCACAAAATACAAAACGTCACAAAATACATAACGTCAAAAAATACATAACGTCACAAAAATATATGACTTCAAAAAATAAATAGCGTCACAAAAATAAATGACGTCACAAAATACATAACGTCACAAAAATAAATGACGTCACAAAAATTAATAACGTCACAAAATACATAACGTCACAAAAATAAATAACGTCACAAAATACATAACGTCACAAAATACATAACGTCACAAAAATAAATGACGTCACAAAATAAATAAAGTCACAAAAATAAATGACGTCACAAAATACATAACGTCACAAAAATAAATGACGTCACAAAATACATAACGTCACAAAATTAATGACGTCACAAAAATTAATTACGTCACAAAATACATAACGTCACAATAATTAATTACGTCAAAAAATACATAACCTCACAAAAATAAATGACGTCACAAAATACATTACGTCACAAAAATAAATGACGTCACAAAATACATAACGTCACTAAAATAAATGACGTCACAAAATACATAACGTCACAAAAATAAATGACGTCACAAAATACATAACGTCACAAAAATTAATGACGTCACACAAATTAATAACGTCACAAAATACATAACGTCATAAAAATAAATGACGTCACAAAATACATAACGTCACAAAAATAAATGACGTCACAAAATACATAACGTCACAAAAATAAATGACGTCACAAAATACAAAACGTCACAAAATACATAACGTCAAAAAATACATAACGTCACAAAAATATATGACTTCAAAAAATAAATAGCGTCACAAAAATAAATGACGTCACAAAATACATAACGTCACAAAAATAAATGACGTCACAAAAATTAATAACGTCACAAAATACATAACGTCACAAAAATAAATGATGTCACAAAATACATAACGTCACAAAAATAAATGACGTCACAAAATATTTAACGACACAAAATTAAATGACGTCACAAAAGACATATTTCATAAAATACATAACGTCACAAAAAAAATGACGTCACAAAATACATAACGTCACAAAAATAAATGACGTCACAAAATACATAACGTCACAAAAATAAATGACGTCACAAAATATTTAACGACACAAAATTAAATGACGCCACAAAATACATTTTTCATAAAGTCACAAAAATAAATGACGTCACAAAATACATAACTTCACAAAAACAAATGACGTCACAAAATACATAACGTCACAAAAATAAATGACGTCACAAAATACATAACGTCACAAAAATAAATGACGTCAAAAAATACAAAACGTCACAAAATACATAACGTCAAAAAATACATAACGTCACAAAAATATATGACTTCAAAAAATAAATAGCGTCACAAAAATAAATGACGTCACAAACATAATGACGTCACAAAATACATATCGTCACAAAAATAAATGACGTCACAAAATACATAACGTTACAAAAATAAATGACGTCACAAAATACATAACGTCACAAAAATAAATGACGTCACAAAAATTAATTACTTCACAAAATACATAATGTCACGAAAATAAATGACGTCACAAAATACATAACGTCACAAAATACATTACGTCACAAAAATAAATGACGTCGCAAAATACATAACGTCACAAAAATAAATGACGTCACAAAAATTAATTACGTCACAAAATAAATAACGTCACAAAAATAAATGACGTCACAAAATATTTAACGACACAAAATTAAATGACGTCACAAAATACATATTTCTAAAAATACATAACGTCACAAAAAAAATGACGTCACAAAATACATAACGTCACAAAAATAAATGACGTCACAAAGTACATAACGTCACAAAAATAAATGACGTCACAAAATACATAACGTCACAAAAATAAATGACGTCACACAAATTAATAACGTCACAAAATACATAACGTCACAAAAATAAATGACGTCACAAAATACATAACGTCACAAAAATAAATGACGTCACAAAATACATAACGTCACAAAAATAAATGACGTCACAAAATACAAAACGTCACAAAATACATAACGTCAAAAAATACATAACGTCACAAAAATATATGACTTCAAAAAATACATAGCGTCACAAAAATAAATGACGTCACAAAATACATAACGTCACAAAAATAAATGACGTCACAAAAATTAATAACGTCACAAAATACATAACGTCACAAAAATAAATGACGTCACACAAATTAATAACGTCACAAAATACATAACGTCATAAAAATAAATGACGTCACAAAATACATAACGTCACAAAAATAAATGACGTCACAAAATGCATAACGTCACAAAAATAAATGACGTCACAAAATACAAAACGTCACAAAATACATAACGTCAAAAAATACATAACGTCACAAAAATATATGACTTCAAAAAATAAATAGCGTCACAAAAATAAATGACGTCACAAAATACATAACGTCACAAAAATAAATGACATCACAAAAATTAATAACGTCACAAAATACATAACGTCACAAAAATAAATGATGTCACAAAATACATAACGTCACAAAAATAAATGACGTCACAAAATATTTAACGACACAAAATTAAATGACGTCAGAAAAGACATATTTCATAAAAAACATAACGTCACAAAAAAAATGACGTCACAAAATACATAACGTCACAAAAATAAATGACGTCACAAAATACATAACGACACAAAAATAAATGACGTCACAAAATATTTAACGACACAAAATTAAATGACGTCACAAAATACATTTTTCATAAAGTCACAAAAATAGATGACGTCACAAAATACATAACTTCACAAAAACAAATGACGTCACAAAATACATAACGTCACAAAAATAAATGACGTCACAAAATACATAACGTCACAAAAATAAATGACGTCAAAAAATAAAAAACGTCACAAAATACATAACGTCAAAAAATACATAACGTCACAAAAATATATGACTTAAAAAAATAAATAGCGTCACAAAAATAAATGACGTCACAAACATAATGACGTCACAAAATACATATCGTCACAAAAATAAATGACGTCACAAAATACATAACGTCACAAAAATAAATGACGTCACAAAATACATAACGTCACAAAAATAAATGACGTCACACAAATTAATAACGTCACAAAATACATAACGTCACAAAAATAAATGACGTCACAAAATACATAACGTCACAAAAATAAATGACGTCACAAAATACAAAACGTCACAAAATACATAACGTCAAAAAATACATAACGTCACAAAAATATATGACTTCAAAAAATAAATAGCGTCACAAAAATAAATGACGTCACAAAATACATAACGTCACAAAAATAAATGACGTCACAAAAATTAATAACGTCACAAAATACATAACGTCACAAAAATAAATAACGTCACAAAATACATAACGTCACAAAATACATAACGTCACAAAAATAAATGACGTCACAAAATAAATAAAGTCACAAAAATAAATGACGTCACAAAATACATAACGTCACAAAAATAAATGACGTCACAAAATACATAACGTCACAAAATTAATGACGTCAAAAAATTAATTACGTCACAAAATACATAACGTCACAATAATTAATTACGTCAAAAAATACATAACCTCACAAAAATAAATGACGTCACAAAATACATTACGTCACAAAAATAAATGACGTCACAAAATACATAACGTCACTAAAATAAATGACGTCACAAAATACATAACGTCAGAAAAATAAATGACGTCACAAAATACATAACGTCACAAAAATTAATGACGTCACACAAATTAATAACGTCACAAAATACATAACGTCATAAAAATAAATGACGTCACAAAATACATAACGTCACAAAAATAAATGACGTCACAAAATACATAACGTCACAAAAATAAATGACGTCACAAAATACAAAACGTCACAAAATACATAACGTCAAAAAATACATAACGTCACAAAAATATATGACTTCAAAAAATAAATAGCGTCACAAAAATAAATGACGTCACAAAATACATAACGTCACAAAAATAAATGACGTCACAAAAATTAATAACGTCACAAAATACATAACGTCACAAAAATAAATGATGTCACAAAATACATAACGTCACAAAAATAAATGACGTCACAAAATATTTAACGACACAAAATTAAATGACGTCACAAAAGACATATTTCATAAAATACATAACGTCACAAAAAAAATGACGTCACAAAATACATAACGTCACAAAAATAAATGACGTCACAAAATACATAACGTCACAAAAATAAATGACGTCACACAAATTAATAACGTCACAAAATACATAACGTCACAAAAATAAATGACGTCACAAAATACATAACGTCACAAAAATAAATGACGTCACAAAATACAAAACGTCACAAAATACATAACGTCAAAAAATACATAACGTCACAAAAATATATGACTTCAAAAAATAAATAGCGTCACAAAAATAAATGACGTCACAAAATACATAACGTCACAAAAATAAATGACGTCACAAAAATTAATAACGTCACAAAATACATAACGTCACAAAAATAAATAACGTCACAAAATACATAACGTCACAAAATACATAACGTCACAAAAATAAATGACGTCACAAAATAAATAAAGTCACAAAAATAAATGACGTCACAAAATACATAACGTCACAAAAATAAATGACGTCACAAAATACATAACGTCACAAAATTAATGACGTCACAAAAATTAATTACGTCACAAAATACATAACGTCACAATAATTAATTACGTCAAAAAATACATAACCTCACAAAAATAAATGACGTCACAAAATACATTACGTCACAAAAATAAATGACGTCACAAAATACATAACGTCACTAAAATAAATGACGTCACAAAATACATAACGTCACAAAAATAAATGACGTCACAAAATACATAACGTCACAAAAATTAATGACGTCACACAAATTAATAACGTCACAAAATACATAACGTCATAAAAATAAATGACGTCACAAAATACATAACGTCACAAAAATAAATGACGTCACAAAATACATAACGTCACAAAAATAAATGACGTCACAAAATACAAAACGTCACAAAATACATAACGTCAAAAAATACATAACGTCACAAAAATATATGACTTCAAAAAATAAATAGCGTCACAAAAATAAATGACGTCACAAAATACATAACGTCACAAAAATAAATGACGTCACAAAAATTAATAACGTCACAAAATACATAACGTCACAAAAATAAATGATGTCACAAAATACATAACGTCACAAAAATAAATGACGTCACAAAATATTTAACGACACAAAATTAAATGACGTCACAAAAGACATATTTCATAAAATACATAACGTCACAAAAAAAATGACGTCACAAAATACATAACGTCACAAAAATAAATGACGTCACAAAATACATAACGTCACAAAAATAAATGACGTCACAAAATATTTAACGACACAAAATTAAATGACGCCACAAAATACATTTTTCATAAAGTCACAAAAATAAATGACGTCACAAAATACATAACTTCACAAAAACAAATGACGTCACAAAATACATAACGTCACAAAAATAAATGACGTCACAAAATACATAACGTCACAAAAATAAATGACGTCAAAAAATACAAAACGTCACAAAATACATAACGTCAAAAAATACATAACGTCACAAAAATATATGACTTCAAAAAATAAATAGCGTCACAAAAATAAATGACGTCACAAACATAATGACGTCACAAAATACATATCGTCACAAAAATAAATGACGTCACAAAATACATAACGTTACAAAAATAAATGACGTCACAAAATACATAACGTCACAAAAATAAATGACGTCACAAAAATTAATTACTTCACAAAATACATAATGTCACGAAAATAAATGACGTCACAAAATACATAACGTCACAAAATACATTACGTCACAAAAATAAATGACGTCGCAAAATACATAACGTCACAAAAATAAATGACGTCACAAAATATATAACGTCACAAAAATAAATGACGTCACAAAAATTAATTACGTCACAAAATAAATAACGTCACAAAAATAAATGACGTCACAAAATATTTAACGACACAAAATTAAATGACGTCACAAAATACATATTTCTAAAAATACATAACGTCACAAAAAAAATGACGTCACAAAATACATAACGTCACAAAAATAAATGACGTCACAAAGTACATAACGTCACAAAAATAAATGACGTCACAAAATACATAACGTCACAAAAATAAATGACGTCACACAAATTAATAACGTCACAAAATACATAACGTCACAAAAATAAATGACGTCACAAAATACATAACGTCACAAAAATAAATGACGTCACAAAATACATAACGTCACAAAAATAAATGACGTCACAAAATACAAAACGTCACAAAATACATAACGTCAAAAAATACATAACGTCACAAAAATATATGACTTCAAAAAATACATAGCGTCACAAAAATAAATGACGTCACAAAATACATAACGTCACAAAAATAAATGACGTCACAAAAATTAATAACGTCACAAAATACATAACGTCACAAAAATAAATGACGTCACACAAATTAATAACGTCACAAAATACATAACGTCATAAAAATAAATGACGTCACAAAATACATAACGTCACAAAAATAAATGACGTCACAAAATGCATAACGTCACAAAAATAAATGACGTCACAAAATACAAAACGTCACAAAATACATAACGTCAAAAAATACATAACGTCACAAAAATATATGACTTCAAAAAATAAATAGCGTCACAAAAATAAATGACGTCACAAAATACATAACGTCACAAAAATAAATGACATCACAAAAATTAATAACGTCACAAAATACATAACGTCACAAAAATAAATGATGTCACAAAATACATAACGTCACAAAAATAAATGACGTCACAAAATATTTAACGACACAAAATTAAATGACGTCAGAAAAGACATATTTCATAAAAAACATAACGTCACAAAAAAAATGACGTCACAAAATACATAACGTCACAAAAATAAATGACGTCACAAAATACATAACGACACAAAAATAAATGACGTCACAAAATATTTAACGACACAAAATTAAATGACGTCACAAAATACATTTTTCATAAAGTCACAAAAATAGATGACGTCACAAAATACATAACTTCACAAAAACAAATGACGTCACAAAATACATAACGTCACAAAAATAAATGACGTCACAAAATACATAACGTCACAAAAATAAATGACGTCAAAAAATAAAAAACGTCACAAAATACATAACGTCAAAAAATACATAACGTCACAAAAATATATGACTTAAAAAAATAAATAGCGTCACAAAAATAAATGACGTCACAAACATAATGACGTCACAAAATACATATCGTCACAAAAATAAATGACGTCACAAAATACATAACGTTACAAAAATAAATGACGTCACAAAATACATAACGTCACAAAAATAAATGACGTCACAAAATACATAACGTCATAAAAATAAATGACGTCACAAAAATTAATTACTTCACAAAATACATAATGTCACGAAAATAAATGACGTCACAAAATACATAACGTCACAAAATACATTACGTCACAAAAATAAATGACGTCACAAAATACATAACGTCACAAAAATAAATGACGTCACAAAATACATAACGTCACAAAAATAAATGACGTCACAAAAATTAATTACGTCACAAAATAAATAACGTCACAAAAATAAATGACGTCACAAAATATTTAACGACACAAAATTAAATGACGTCACAAAATACATATTTCTAAAAATACATAACGTCACAAAAAAAATGACGTCACAAAATACATAACGTCACAAAAATAAATGACGTCACAAAGTACATAACGTCACAAAAATAAATGACGTCACAAAATACATAACGTCACAAAAATAAATGACGTCACACAAATTAATAACGTCACAAAATACATAACGTCACAAAAATAAATGACGTCACAAAATACATAACGTCACAAAAATAAATGACGTCACAAAATACAAAACGTCACAAAATACATAACGTCAAAAAATACATAACGTCACAAAAATATATGACTTCAAAAAATAAATAGCGTCACAAAAATAAATGACGTCACAAAATACATAACGTCACAAAAATAAATGACGTCACAAAAATTAATAACGTCACAAAATACATAACGTCACAAAAATAAATGATGTAACAAAATACATAACGTCACAAAAATAAATGACGTCACAAAAAATTTAACGACACAAAATTAAATGACGTCACAAAAGACATATTTCATAAAATACATAACGTCACAAAAAAATGACGTCACAAAATACATAACGTCACAAAAATAAATGACGTCACAAAATACATAACGTCACAAAAATTAATGACGTCACACAAATTAATAACGTCACAAAATACATAATGTCACAAAAATAAATGACGTCACAAAATACATAACGTCACAAAATACATTACGTCACAAAAATAAATGACGTCACAAAATACTTAACGTCACAAAAAATAAATGACGTCACAAAATGCAAAACGTCTCAAAAATAAATGATGTCACAAAATACATAACGTCACAAAATAAATGACGTCATAAAATACATAACGTCACAAAAATAAATGACGTCACAAAAATTTATTACGTCACAAAAATAAATAACGTCACAAAATACATAACGTCACAAAAATAAATGACGTCACAAAATACATAACGTCACAAAAATAAATGACGTCACAAAATACATAACGTCACAAAAATAAATGACGTCACAAAATACATAACGTCATGAAAAAAAATGACGTCACAAAAATTAATTACTTCACAAAATCATAATGTCACAAAAATAAATGACGTCACAAAAAACATAACGTCACAAAATACATTACGTCACAAAAATAAATGACGTCACAAAATACATAACGTCACAAAAATAAATGACGTCACAAAATACATAACGTCACAAAAATAATTGACGTCACAAAATACATAACGTCACAAAAATAATTGAGGTAACAAAATACATAACGTCACAAAATACATAACGTCACAAAATACATAACGTCACAAAAATAAATGACGTCACAAAATCCATAACGTCACAAAAATAAATGACGTCACAAAATACATAACGTCACAAAATACATAACGTCACAAAAATAAATGACGTCACAAAATACATAACGTCACAAAAACAAATGACGTCACAAAATACATAACGTCACAAAAATAAATGACGTCACAAAATACATAACGTCACATAATAAATGACGTCACAAAAATTAATTACGTCACAAAATACATAACGTCACAAAATATATAACGTCACAAAAATAAATGACGTCACAAAAATTAATTACGTCACAAAATACATAACGTCACAAAAATATATAACGTCACAAAATACATAACGTCACAAAATACATAACGTCACAAAAATAAATGACGTCACAAAATAAATAAAGTCACAAAAATAAATGACGTCACAAAATACATAACGTCACAAAAATAAATGACGTCACAAAATACATAACGTCACAAAATTAATGACGTCACAAAAATTAATGACGTCACAAAATACATAACGTCACAAAAATTAATTACGTCAAAAAATACATAACCTCACAAAAATAAATGACGTCACAAAATACATAACGTCACAAAAATAAATGACGTCACAAAATACAAAACGTCACAAAATACATAACGTCAAAAAATACATAACGTCACAAAAATATATGACTTCAAAAAATAAATAGCGTCACAAAAATAAATGACGTCACAAAATACATAACGTCACAAAAATAAATGACGTCACAAAAATTAATAACGTCACAAAATACATAACGTCATAAAAATAAATGATGTCACAAAATACATAACGTCACAAAAATAAATGACGTCACAAAATATTTAACGACACAAAATTAAATGACGTCACAAAATACATATTTCTAAAAATACATAACGTCACAAAAAAAATGACGTCACAAAATACATAACGTCACAAAAATGAATGACGTCACAAAATACATAACGTCACAAAAATAAATGACGTCACAAAATATTTAACGACACAAAATTAAATGACGTCACAATACATAGTTAATAAAATACATAACGTCACAAAAATAAATGACGTCACAAAATACATAACGTCACAAAAAAATGACGTCACAAAATACATAACGTCACAAAAATAAATGACGTCACAAAATACATAACGTCACAAAAATAAATGACGTCACAAAATACATAACGTCACAAAAATAAATGACGTCACAAAATACATAACGTCATAAAAATAAATGACGTCACAAAAATTAATTACTTCACAAAATTCATGTCACAAAAATAAATGACGTCACAAAAAACATAACGTCACAAAATACATTACGTCACAAAAATAAATGACGTCACAAAATACATAACGTCACAAAAATAAATGACGTCACAAAATACATAACGTTACAAAAATAAATGACGTCACAAACATAATGACGTCACAAAATACATATCGTCACAAAAATAAATGACGTCACAAAATACATAACGTCACAAAAATAAATGACGTCACAAAATACATAACGTCACAAAAATAAATGACGTCACAAAATACATAACGTCATAAAAATAAATGACGTCACAAAAATTAATTACTTCACAAAATTCATAATGTCACAAAAATTAATGACGTCACAAAAAACATAACGTCACAAAATACATTACGTCACAAAAATAAATGACGTCACAAAATACATAACGTCACAAAAATAAATGACGTCACAAAATACATAACGTCACAAAAATAATTGACGTCACAAAATACATAACGTCACAAAAATAATTGAGGTAACAAAATACATAACGTCACAAAATACATAACGTCACAAAAATAAATGACGTCACAAAATACATAACGTCACAAAAATAAATGACGTCACAAAATACATAACGTCACAAAAATAAATGACGTCACAAAATACATAACGTCACAAAAACAAATGACGTCACAAAATACATAACGTCAAAAAAATAAATGACGTCACAAAATACATAACGTCACAAAATAAATGACGTCACAAAAATTAATTACGTCACAAAATACATAACGTCACAAAATATATAACGTCACAAAAATGAATGACGTCACAAAAATTAATTACGTCACAAAATACATAACGTCACAAAAATAAATAACGTCACAAAATACATAACGTCACAAAATACATAACGTCACAAAAATAAATGACGTCACAAAATAAATAAAGTCACAAAAATAAATGACGTCACAAAATACATAACGTCACAAAAATAAATGACGTCACAAAATAAATAAAGTCACAAAATTAATGACGTCACAAAAATTAATTACGTCACAAAATACATAACGTCACAAAAATTAATTACGTCAAAAAATACATAACCTCACAAAAATAAATGACGTCACAAAATACATTACGTCACAAAAATAAATGACGTCCCAAAATACATAACGTCACAAAAATAAATGACGTCACAAAATACATAACGTCACAAAAATAAATGACGTCACAAAATACATAACGTCACAAAAATAAATAACGTCACAAAATACATAACGTCACAAAATACATAACGTCACAAAAATAAATGACGTCACAAAATAAATAAAGTCACAAAAATAAATGACGTCACAAAATACATAACGTCACAAAAATAAATGACGTCACACAAATTAATAACGTCACAAAATACATAACGTCACAAAAATAAATGACGTCACAAAATACATAACGTCACAAAAATAAATGACGTCACACAAATTAATAACGTCACAAAATACATAACGTCACAAAAACAAATGACGTCACAAAATACATAACGTCACAAAAATAAATGACGTCAAAAAATACATAACGTCACAAAACTATATGACTTAAAAAAATAAATAGCGTCACAAAAATAAATGACGTCACAAAAATTAATGACTTCACAAAATACATAATGTCACGAAAATAAATGACGTCACAAAATACATAACGTCACAAAATACATTACGTCACAAAAATAAATGACGTCACAAAATACATAACGTCACAAAAATAAATGACGTCACAAAATACATAACGTCACAAAAATAAACGACGTCACAAAAATTAATCACGTCACAAAATAAATAACGTCACAAAAATAAATGACGTCACAAAATACATAACGTCACAAAATACATAACGTCACAAAAAATAAATGACGTCACAAAATGCATAACGTCTCAAAAATAAATGATGTCACAAAATACATAACGTCACAAAATAAATGACGTCATAAAATACATAACGTCACAAAAATAAATGACGTCACAAAAATTTATTACGTCACAAAGATAAATAACGTCACAAAATACATAACGTCACAAAAATAAATGAAGTCACAAAATACATAACGTCACAAAAACAAATGACGTCACAAAATACATAACGTCACAAAAATAAATGACGTCACAAAATACATAACGTCACAAAAATTAATGACGTCACAAAATACAAAACGTCACAAAATACATAACGTCAAAAAATACATAACGTCACAAAAATAAATGACGTCACAAAATACATAACGTCATAAAAATAAATGACGTCACAAAAATTAATTACTTCACAAAATTCATAATGTCACAAAAATATATGACGTCACAAAAAACATAACGTCACAAAATACATTACGTCACAAAAATAAATGACGTCACAAAATACATAACGTCACAAAAATAAATGACGTCACAAAATACATAACGTTACAAAAATAAATGACGTCACAAACATAATGACGTCACAAAATACATATCGTCACAAAAATAAATGACGTCACAAAATACATAACGTCACAAAAATAAATGACGTCACAAAATACATAACGTCACAAAAATAAATGACGTCACAAAATACATAACGTCATAAAAATAAATGACGTCACAAAAATTAATTACTTCACAAAATTCATAATGTCACAAAAATTAATGACGTCACAAAAAACATAACGTCACAAAATACATTACGTCACAAAAATAAATGACGTCACAAAATACATAACGTCACAAAAATAAATGACGTCACAAAATACATAACGTCACAAAAATAATTGACGTCAAAAAATACATAACGTCACAAAAATAATTAAGGTAACAAAATACATAACGTCACAAAATACATAACGTCACAAAAATAAATGACGTCACAAAATACATAACGTCACAAAAATAAATGACGTCACAAAATACATAACGTCACAAAAATAAATGACGTCACAAAATACATAACGTCACAAAAACAAATGACGTCACAAAATACATAACGTCAAAAAAATAAATGACGTCACAAAATACATAACGTCACAAAATAAATGACGTCACAAAAATTAATTACGTCACAAAATACATAACGTCACAAAATATATAACGTCACAAAAATGAATGACGTCACAAAAATTAATTACGTCACAAAATACATAACGTCACAAAAATAAATAACGTCACAAAATACATAACGTCACAAAATACATAACGTCACAAAAATAAATGACGTCACAAAATAAATAAAGTCACAAAAATAAATGACGTCACAAAATACATAACGTCACAAAAATAAATGACGTCACAAAATAAATAAAGTCACAAAATTAATGACGTCACAAAAATTAATTACGTCACAAAATACATAACGTCACAAAAATTGATTACGTCAAAAAATACATAACCTCACAAAAATAAATGACGTCACAAAATACATTACGTCACAAAAATAAATGACGTCACAAAATACATAACGTCACAAAAATAAATGACGTCACAAAATACATAACGTCACAAAAATAAATGACGTCACAAAATACATAACGTCACAAAAATAAATGACGTCACACAAATTAATAACGTCACAAAATACATAACGTCACAAAAATAAATGACGTCACAAAATACATAACGTCACAAAAATAAATGACGTGATTAAAATTAATAACGTCACAAAATACATAACGTCACAAAAACAAATGACGTCACAAAATACATAACGTCACAAAAATAAATGACGTCAAAAAATACATAACGTCACAAAACTATATGACTTAAAAAAATAAATAGCGTCACAAAAATAAATGACGTCACAAAAATTAATGACTTCACAAAATACATAATGTCACGAAAATAAATGACGTCACAAAATACATAACGTCACAAAATACATTACGTCACAAAAATAAATGACGTCACAAAATACATAACGTCACAAAAATAAATGACGTCACAAAATACATAACGTCACAAAAATAAACGACGTCACAAAAATTAATCACGTCACAAAATAAATAACGTCACAAAAATAAATGACGTCACAAAATACATAACGTCACAAAATACATAACGTCACAAAATACATAACGTCACAAAAAATAAATGACGTCACAAAATGCATAACGTCTCAAAAATAAATGATGTCACAAAATACATAACGTCACAAAATAAATGACGTCATAAAATACATAACGTCACAAAAATAAATGACGTCACAAAAATTTATTACGTCACAAAGATAAATAACGTCACAAAATACATAACGCCACAAAAATAAATGAAGTCACAAAATACATAACGTCACAAAAACAAATGACGTCACAAAATACATAACGTCACAAAAATAAATGACGTCACAAAATACATAACGTCACAAAAATTAATGACGTCACAAAATACAAAACGTCACAAAATACATAACGTCAAAAAATACATAACGTCACAAAAATATATGACTTCAAAAAATAAATAGCGTCACAAAAATAAATGACGTCACAAAATACATAACGTCACAAAAATAAATGACGTCACAAACATAATGACGTCACAAAATACATATCGTCACAAAAATAAATGACGTCACAAAATACATAACGTCACAAAAATAAATGACGTCACAAAATACATAACGTAACAAAAATAAATGACTTCTCAAAATACATAACGTCATGAAAATAAATGACGTCACAAAAATTAATTACTTCACAAAATACATAATGTCACAAAAATAAATGACGTCACAAAATACATAACGTCACAAAATACATTACGTCACAAAAATAAATGACGTCACAAAATACATAACGTCACAAAAATAAATGACGTCACAAAATACATAACGTCACAAAAATAAATGACGTCACAAAATACATAACGTCACGAAAATAATTGAGGTAACAAAATACTTAACGTCACAAAATACATAACGTCACAAAAATAAATGACGTCACAAAATACATAACGTTACAAAATACATAACGTCACAAAAATAAATGACGTCACAAAAATTTATTACGTCACAAAGATAAATAACGTCACAAAATACATAACGTCACAAAAATAAATGACGTCACAAAATACATAACGTCACAAAAACAAATGACGTCACAAAATACATAACGTCACAAAAATAAATGACGTCACAAAATACATAACGTCACAAAAATTAATGACGTCACAAAATACAAAACGTCACAAAATACATAACGTCAAAAAATACATAACGTCACAAAAATATATGACTTCAAAAAATAAATAGCGTCACAAAAATAAATGACGTCACAAAATACATAACGTCACAAAAATAAATGACGTCACAAACATAATGACGTCACAAAATACATATCGTCACAAAAATAAATGACGTCACAAAATACATAACGTCACAAAAATAAATGACGTCACAAAATACATAACGTAACAAAAATAAATGACGTCTCAAAATACATAACGTCATAAAAATAAATGACGTCACAAAAATTAATTACTTCACAAAATACATAATGTCACAAAAATAAATGACGTCACAAAATACATAACGTCACAAAATACATTACGTCACAAAAATAAATGACGTCACAAAATACATAACGTCACAAAAATAAATGACGTCACAAAATACATAACGTCACAAAAATAAATGACGTCACAAAATACATAACGTCACGAAAATAATTGAGGTAACAAAATACATAACGTCACAAAATACATAACGTCACAAAAATAAATGACGTCACAAAATACATAACGTTACAAAAATTAATGACGTCACAAAATACATAACGTCACAAAATACATAACGTCACAAAAATAAATGACGTCACAAAATACATAACGTAACAAAAATAAATGACGTCTCAAAATACATAACGTCATAAAAATAAATGACGTCACAAAAATTAATTACTTCACAAAATACATAATGTCACAAAAATAAATGACGTCACAAAATACATAACGTCACAAAAATAAATGACGTCACAAAATACATAACGTCACAAAAATAAATGACGTCACAAAATACAAAACGTCACAAAATACATAACGTCAAAAAATACATAACGTCACAAAAATATATGACTTAAAAAGATAAATAGCGTCACAAAAATAAATGACGTCACAAACATAATGACGTCACAAAATACATATCGTCACAAAAATAAATGACGTCACAAAATATATAACGTCACAAAAATAAATGACGTCACAAAATACATAACGTCACAAAAATAAATGACGTCACAAAATACATAACGTCATAAAAATAAATGACGTCACAAAAATTAATTACTTCACAAAATACATAATGTCACGAAAATAAATGACGTCACAAAATACATAACGTCACAAAATACATTACGTAACAAAAATAAATGACGTCACAAAATACATAACGTCACAAAAATAAATGACGTCACAAAATACATAACGTCACAAAAATAAATGACGTCACAAAAATTAATTACGTCACAAAATAAATAACGTCACAAAAATAAATGACGTCACAAAATACATAACGTCACAAAATACATAACGTCACAAAAAATAAATGACGTCACAAAATGCATAACGTCTCAAAAATAAAAGATGTCACAAAATACATAACGTCACAAAATAAATGACGTCATAAAATACATAACGTCACAAAAATAAATGACGTCACAAAATACATAACGTCACAAAATAAATGACGTCATAAAATACATAACGTCACAAAAATAAATGACGTCACAAAAATTTATTACGTCACAAAAATAAATAACGTCACAAAATACATAACGTCACAAAAATAAATGACGTCGTAAAATACATAACGTCACAAAAATAAATTACGTCACAAAACACAAAACGTCACAAAATACATAACGTCAAAAAATACATAACGTCACAAAAATATACGACTTCAAAAAATAAATAGCGTCACAAAAATAAATGACGTCACAAAATACATAACGTCACAAAAATAAATGACGTCACAAAAATTAATAACGTCACAAAATACATAACGTCACAAAAATAAATGATGTCACAAAATACATAACGTCACAAAAATTAATGACGTCACAAAATATTTAACGACACAATATTAAATGACGTCACAAAATACATATTTCTAAAAATACATAACGTCACAAAAAAAATGACGTCACAAAATACATAACGTCACAAAAATAAATGACGTCACAAAATACATAACGTCACAAAAATAAATGACGTCACAAAATATTTAACGACACAAAATTAAATGACGTCACAAATACATATTTCATAAAATACATAACGTCACAAAAATAAATGACGTCACAAAATACATAACGTCCCAAAAAAAATGACGTCACAAAATACATAACGTCACAAAAATAAATGACGTCACAAAATACATAACGTCACAAAAATAAATGACGTCACAAAATACATAACGTCACAAAAATAAATGACGTCACAAAATACATAACGTCACAATAACAAATGACGTCACAAAATACATAATGTCACAAAAATAAATGACGTCACAAAATACATAACGTCACAAAAATAAATGACGTCACAAAATACAAAACGTCACAAAATACATAACGTCAAATAATACATAACGTCACAAAAATATATGACTTCAAAAAATAAATAGCGTCACAAAAATAAATGACGTCACAAAATACATAACGTTACAAAAATAAATGACGTCACAAACATAATGACGTCACAAAATACATATCGTCACAAAAATAAATGACGTCACAAAATACATAACGTCACAAAAATAAATGACGTCACAAAATTAATAACGTCACAAAAATAAATGACGTCACAAAATACATAACGTCATAAAAATATATGAGGTCACAAAAATTAATTACTTCACAAAATTCATAATGTCACAAAAATAAATGACGTCACAAAATACATAACGTCACAAAATACATAACGTCACAAAAATAAATGACGTCACAAAATACATAACGTCACAAAAACAAATGACGTCACAAAATACATAACGTCACAGAAATAAATGACGTCACAAAATACATAACGTCACAAAATAAATGACGTCACAAAAATTAATTACGGCACAAAATACATAACGTCACAAAATATATAACGTTACAAAAATAAATGACGTCACAAAAATTAATTACGTCAAAAAATACATAACGTCACAAAAATAAATAACGTCACAAAATACATAACGTCACAAAATACATAACGTCACAAAAATAAATGACGTCACAAAATAAATAAAGTCACAAAAATAAATGACGTCACAAAATACATAACGTCACAAAAATAAATGACGTCACAAAATACATAACGTCACAAAATTAATGACGTCACAAAAATTAATTACGTCACAAAATACATAACGTCACAAAAATTAATTACGTCAAAAAATACATAACCTCACAAAAATAAATGACGTCACAAAATACATTACGTCACAAAAAAAATGACGTCACAAAATACATAACGTCACAAAAATAAATGACGTCACAAAATACATAACGTCACAAAAATAAATGACGTCACAAAATACATAACGTCACAAAAATAAATGACGTCACACAAATTAATAACGTCACAAAATACATAACGTCATAAAAATAAATGACGTCACAAAATACATAACGTCACAAAAATAAATGACGTCACAAAATACATAACGTCACAAAAATAAATGACGTCACAAAATACAAAACGTCACAAAATACATAACGTCAAAAAATACATAACGTCACAAAAATATATGACTTCAAAAAATAAATAGCGTCACAAAAATACATGACGTCACAAAATACATAACGTCACAAAAATAAATGACGTCACAAAAATTAATAACGTCACAAAATACATAACGTCACAAAAATAAATGATGTCACAAAATACATAACGTCACAAAAATAAATGACGTCACAAAATATTTAACGACACAAAATTAAATGACGTCACAAAAGACATATTTCATAAAATACATAACGTCACAAAAAAATGACGTCACAAAATACATAACGTCACAAAAATAAATGACGTCACAAAATACATAACGTCACAAAAATAAATGACGTCACAAAGTACATAACGTCACAAAAATAAATGACGTCACAAAATACATAACGTCACAAAAATAAATGACGTCACACAAATTAATAACGTTACAAAATACATAACGTCACAAAAATAAATGACGTCACAAAATACATAACGTCACAAAAATAAATGACGTCACAAAATACAAAACGTCACAAAATACATAACGTCAAAAAATACATAACGTCACAAAAATATATGACTTCAAAAAATAAATAGCGTCACAAAAATAAATGACGTCACAAAATACATAACGTCACAAAAATAAATGACGTCACAAAAATTAATAACGTCACAAAATACATAACGTCACAAAAATAAATAACGTCACAAAATACATAACGTCACAAAATACATAACGTCACAAAAATAAATGACGTCACAAAATAAATAAAGTCACAAAAATAAATGACGTCACAAAATATATAACGTCACAAAATTAATGACGTCACAAAAATTAATTACGTCACAAAATACATAACGTCACAAAAATTAATTACGTCAAAAAATACATAACCTCACAAAAATAAATGACGTCACAAAATACATTACGTCACAAAAATAAATGACGTCACAAAATACATAACGTCACAAAAATAAATGACGTCACAAAATACATAACGTCACAAAAATAAATTACGTCACAAAATACATAACGTCACAAAAATAAATGACGTCACACAAATTAATAACGTCACAAAATACATAACGTCATAAAAATAAATGACGTCACAAAATACATAACGTCACAAAAATAAATGACGTCACAAAATACATAACGTCACAAAAATAAATGACGTCACAAAATACAAAACGTCACAAAATACATAACGTCAAAAAATACATAACGTCACAAAAATATATGACTTCAAAAAATAAATAGCGTCACAAAAATAAATGACGTCACAAAATACATAACGTCACAAAAATAAATGACGTCACAAAAATTAATAACGTCACAAAATACATAACGTCACAAAAATAAATGATGTCACAAAATACATAACGTCACAAAAATAAATGACGTCACAAAATATTTAACGACACAAAATTAAATGACGTCACAAAAGACATATTTCATAAAATACATAACGTCACAAAAAAAATGACGTCAAAAAATACATAACGTCACAAAGATAAATGACGTCACAAAATACATAACGTCACAAAATACATTACGTCACAAAAATAAATGACGTCACAAAATACATAACGTCACAAAAATAAATGACGTCACAAAATACATAACTTCACAAAAATAAATGACGTCACAAAAATTAATTACGTCACAAAATAAATAACGTCACAAAAATAAATGACGTCACAAAATATTTAACGACACAAAATTAAATGACGTCACAAAATACATATTTCTAAAAATACATAACGTCACAAAAAAATGACGTCACAAAATACATAACGTCACAAAAATAAATGACGTCACAAAGTACATAACGTCACAAAAATAAATGACGTCACAAAATACATAACGTCACAAAAATAAATGGCGTCACACAAATTAATAACGTCACAAAATACATAACGTCACAAAAATAAATGACGTCACAAAATAAATAAAGTCAAAAAAATAAATGACGTCACAAAATACAAAACGTCACAAAATACATAACGTCAAAAAATACATAACGTCACAAAAATATATGACTTCAAAAAATAAATAGCGTCACAAAAATAAATGACGTCACAAAATACATAACGTCACAAAAATAAATGACGTCACAAAAATTAATAACGTCACAAAATACATAACGTCACAAAAATAAATGATGTCACAAAATACATAACGTCACAAAAATAAATGACGTCACAAAATATTTAACGACACAAAATTAAATGACGTCACAAAAGACATATTTCATAAAATACATAACGTCACAAAAAATGACGTCACAAAATACATAACGTCACAAAAATAAATGACGTCACAAAATACATAACGTCACAAAAATAAATGACGTCACAAAATATTTAACGACACAAAATTAAATGACGTCACAAAATACATTTTTCATAAAGTCACAAAAATAAATGACGTCACAAAATACATAACGTCACAAAAACAAATGACGTCACAAAATACATAACGTCACAAAAATAAATGACGTCACAAAATACATAACGTCACAAAAATAAATGACGTCACAAAATACAGAACGTCACAAAATACATAAAGTCAAAAAATACATAACGTTACAAAAATATATGACTTAAAAAAATAAATAGCGTCACAAAAATGAATGACGTCACAAACATAATGACGTCACAAAATACATATCGTCACAAAAATAAATGACGTCACAAAATACATTTTTCACAAAAATAAATGACGTCACAAAATACATAACGTCACAAAAATAAATGACGTCACAAAATACATAACGTCATAAAAATAAATGACGTCACAAAAATTAATTACTTCACAAAATACATAATGTCACGAAAATAAATGACGTCACAAAATACATAACGTCACAAAATACATTACGTCACAAAAATAAATGACGTCACAAAATACATAACGTCACAAAAATAAATGACGTCACAAAATACATAACGTCACAAAAATAAATGACGTCACAAAAATTAATTACGTCACAAAATAAATAACGTCACAAAAATAAATGACAACACAAAATACATAACGTCACAAAATACATAACGTCACAAAAAATAAATGACGTCACAAAATGCATAACGTCTCAAAAATAAATGATGTCACAAAATACATAACGTCACAAAATACATAAAGTCAAAAAATAAATGACGTCACAAAAATTAATTACGTCACAAAATACATAACGTCACAAAATATATAACGTTACAAAAATAAATGACGTCACAAAAATTAATTACGTCAAAAAATACATAACGTCACAAAAATAAATAACGTCACAAAATACATAACGTCACAAAATACATAACGTCACAAAAATAAATGACGTCACAAAATAAATAAAGTCACAAAAATAAATGACGTCACAAAATACATAACGTCACAAAAATAAATGACGTCACAAAATACATAACGTCACAAAATTAATGACGTCACAAAAATTAATTACGTCACAAAATACATAACGTCACAAAAATTAATTACGTCAAAAAATACATAACCTCACAAAAATAAATGACGTCACAAAATACATTACGTCACAAAAATAAATGACGTCACAAAATACATAACGTCACAAAAATAAATGACGTCACAAAATACATAACGTCACAAAAATAAATGACGTCACACAAATTAATAACGTCACAAAATACATAACGTCATAAAAATAAATGACGTCACAAAATACATAACGTCACAAAAATAAATGACGTCACAAAATACATAACGTCACAAAAATAAATGACGTCACAAAATACAAAACGTCACAAAATACATAACGTCAAAAAATACATAACGTCACAAAAATATATGACTTCAAAAAATAAATAGCGTCACAAAAATAAATGACGTCACAAAATACATAACGTCACAAAAATAAATGACGTCACAAAAATTAATAACGTCACAAAATACATAACGTCACAAAAATAAATGATGTCACAAAATACATAACGTCACAAAAATAAATGACGTCACAAAATATTTAACGACACAAAATTAAATGACGTCACAAAAGACATATTTCATAAAATACATAACGTCACAAAAAAAATGACGTCACAAAATACATAACGTCACAAAAATAAATGACGTCACAAAATACATAACGTCACAAAAATAAATGACGTCACAAAATATTTAACGACACAAAATTAAATGACGTCACAAAATACATTTTTCATAAAGTCACAAAAATAAATGACGTCACAAAATACATAACTTCACAATAACAAATGACGTCACAAAATACATAACGTCACAAAAATAAATGACGTCACAAAATACATAACGTCACAAAAATAAATGACGTCAAAAAATAAAAAACGTCACAAAATACATAACGTCAAAAAATACATAACGTCACAAAAATATATGACTTAAAAATATAAATAGCGTCACAAAAATAAATGACGTCACAAACATAATGACGTCACAAAATACATATCGTCACAAAAAAAAATGACGTCACAAAATACATAACGTTACAAAAATAAATGACGTCACAAAATACATAACGTCACAAAAATAAATGACGTCACAAAATACATAACGTCATAAAAATAAATGACGTCACAAAAATTAATTACTTCACAAAATACATAATGTCACGAAAATAAATGACGTCACAAAATACATAACGTCACAAAATACATTACGTCACAAAAATAAATGACGTCACAAAATACATAACGTCACAAAAATAAATGACGTCACAAAATACATAACGTCACAAAAATAAATGACGTCACAAAAATTAATTACGTCACAAAATAAATAACGTCACAAAAATAAATGACGTCACAAAATATTTAACGACACAAAATTAAATGACGTCACAAAATACATATTTCTAAAAATACATAACGTCACAAAAAAATGACGTCACAAAATACATAACGTCACAAAAATAAATGACGTCACAAAGTACATAACGTCACAAAAATAAATGACGTCACAAAATACATAACGTCACAAAAATAAATGGCGTCACACAAATTAATAACGTCACAAAATACATAACGTCACAAAAATAAATGACGTCACAAAATAAATAAAGTCAAAAAAATAAATGACGTCACAAAATACAAAACGTCACAAAATACATAACGTCAAAAAATACATAACGTCACAAAAATATATGACTTCAAAAAATAAATAGCGTCACAAAAATAAATGACGTCACAAAATACATAACGTCACAAAAATAAATGACGTCACAAAAATTAATAACGTCACAAAATACATAACGTCA
Organism: Flexamia atlantica; assembly: GCA_035578135.1. NCBI lineage: Eukaryota > Metazoa > Arthropoda > Insecta > Hemiptera > Cicadellidae > Flexamia > Flexamia atlantica. Next base: position 252,542 of record JAQJVK010000087.1, read on the forward strand.
CAAAAATAAATGATGTCACAAAATACATAACGTCACAAAAATAAATGACGTCACAAAATATTTAACGACACAAAATTAAATGACGTCACAAAAGACATATTTCATAAAATACATAACGTCACAAAAAATGACGTCACAAAATACATAACGTCACAAAAATAAATGACGTCACAAAATACATAACGTCACAAAAATAAATGACGTCACAAAATATTTAACGACACAAAATTAAATGACGTCACAAAATACATTTTTCATAAAGTCACAAAAATAAATGACGTCACAAAATACATAACGTCACAAAAACAAATGACGTCACAAAATACATAACGTCACAAAAATAAATGACGTCACAAAATACATAACGTCACAAAAATAAATGACGTCACAAAATACAGAACGTCACAAAATACATAAAGTCAAAAAATACATAACGTTACAAAAATATATGACTTAAAAAAATAAATAGCGTCACAAAAATGAATGACGTCACAAACATAATGACGTCACAAAATACATATCGTCACAAAAATAAATGACGTCACAAAATACATAACGTCACAAAAATAAATGACGTCACAAAATACATAACGTCACAAAAATAAATGACGTCACAAAATACATAACGTCATAAAAATAAATGACGTCACAAAAATTAATTACTTCACAAAATACATAATGTCACGAAAATAAATGACGTCACAAAATACATAACGTCACAAAATACATTACATCACAAAAATAAATGACGTCACAAAATACATAACGTCACAAAAATAAATGACGTCACAAAATACATAACGTCACAAAAATAAATGACGTCACAAAAATTAATTACGTCACAAAATAAATAACGTCACAAAAATAAATGACGTCACAAAATACATAACGTCACAAAATACATAACGTCACAAAAAATAAATGACGTCACAAAATGCATAACGTCTCAAAAATAAATGATGTCACAAAATACATAACGTCACAAAATACATAAAGTCAAAAAATAAATGACGTCACAAAAATTAATTACGTCACAAAATACATAACGTCACAAAATATATAACGTTACAAAAATAAATGACGTCACAAAAATTAATTACGTCAAAAAATACATAACGTCACAAAAATAAATAACGTCACAAAATACATAACGTCACAAAATACATAACGTCACAAAAATAAATGACGTCACAAAATAAATAAAGTCACAAAAATAAATGACGTCACAAAATACATAACGTCACAAAAATAAATGACGTCACAAAATACATAACGTCACAAAATTAATGACGTCACAAAAATTAATTACGTCACAAAATACATAACGTCACAAAAATTAATTACGTCAAAAAATACATAACCTCACAAAAATAAATGACGTCACAAAATACATTACGTCACAAAAATAAATGACGTCACAAAATACATAACGTCACAAAAATAAATGACGTCACAAAATACATAACGTCACAAAAATAAATGACGTCACAAAATACATAACGTCACAAAAATAAATGACGTCACACAAATTAATAACGTCACAAAATACATAACGTCATAAAAATAAATGACGTCACAAAATACATAACGTCACAAAAATAAATGACGTCACAAAATACATAACGTCACAAAAATAAATGACGTCACAAAATACAAAACGTCACAAAATACATAACGTCAAAAAATACATAACGTCACAAAAATATATGACTTCAAAAAATTAATAGCGTCACAAAAATAAATGACGTCACAAAATACATAACGTCACAAAAATAAATGACGTCACAAAAATTAATAACGTCACAAAATACATAACGTCACAAAAATAAATGATGTCACAAAATACATAACGTCACAAAAATAAATGACGTCACAAAATATTTAACGACACAAAATTAAATGACGTCACAAAAGACATATTTCATAAAATACATAACGTCACAAAAAAATGACGTCACAAAGTACATAACGTCACAAAAATAAATGACGTCACAAAATACATAACGTCACAAAAATAAATGACGTCACACAAATTAATAACGTTACAAAATACATAACGTCACAAAAATAAATGACGTCACAAAATACATAACGTCACAAAAATAAATGACGTCACAAAATACAAAACGTCACAAAATACATAACGTCAAAAAATACATAACGTCACAAAAATATATGACTTCAAAAAATAAATAGCGTCACAAAAATAAAGATGTCACAAAAAACATAACGTCACAAAAATAAATGACGTCACAAAAATTAATAACGTCACAAAATACATAACGTCACAAAAATAAATAACGTCACAAAATACATAACGTCACAAAATACACAACGTCACAAAAATAAATGACGTCACAAAATAAATAAAGTCACAAAAATAAATGACGTCACAAAATATATAACGTCACAAAATTAATGACGTCACAAAAATTAATTACGTCACAAAATACATAACGTCACAAAAATTAATTACGTCAAAAAATACATAACCTCACAAAAATAAATGACGTCACAAAATACATTACGTCACAAAAATAAATGACGTCACAAAATACATAACGTCACAAAAATAAATGACGTCACAAAATACATAACGTCACAAAAATAAATGACGTCACAAAATACATAACGTCACAAAAATAAATGACGTCACACAAATTAATAACGTCACAAAATACATAACGTCATAAAAATAAATGACGTCACAAAATACATAACGTCACAAAAATAAATGACGTCACAAAATACATAACGTCACAAAAATAAATGACGTCACAAAATACAAAACGTCACAAAATACATAACGTCAAAAAATACATAACGACACAAAAATATATGACTTCAAAAAATAAATAGCGTCACAAAAATAAATGACGTCACAAAATACATAACGTCACAAAAATAAATGACGTCACAAAAATTAATAACGTCACAAAATACATAACGTCACAAAAATAAATGATGTCACAAAATACATAACGTCACAAAAATAAATGACGTCACAAAATATTTAACGACACAAAATTAAATGACGTCACAAAAGACATATTTCATAAAATACATAACGTCACAAAAAAAATGACGTCACAAAATACATAACGTCACAAAAATAAATGACGTCACAAAATACATAACGTCACAAAAATAAATGACGTCACAAAATATTTAACGACACAAAATTAAATGACGTCACAAAATACATTTTTCATAAAGTCACAAAAATAAATGACGTCACAAAATACATAACTTCACAATAACAAATGACGTCACAAAATACATAACGTCACAAAAATAAATGACGTCACAAAATACATAACGTCACAAAAATAAATGACGTCAAAAAATAAAAAACGTCACAAAATACATAACGTCAAAAAATACATAACGTCACAAAAATATATGACTTAAAAAAATAAATAGCGTCACAAAAATAAATGACGTCACAAACATAATGACGTCACAAAATACATATCGTCACAAAAATAAATGACGTCACAAAATACATAACGTTACAAAAATAAATGACGTCACAAAATACATAACGTCACAAAAATAAATGACGTCACAAAATACATAACGTCATAAAAATAAATGACGTCACAAAAATTAATTACTTCACAAAATACATAATGTCACGAAAATAAATGACGTCACAAAATACATAACGTCACAAAATACATTACGTCACAAAAATAAATGACGTCACAAAATACATAACGTCACAAAAATAAATGACGTCACAAAATACATAACGTCACAAAAATAAATGACGTCACAAAAATTAATTACGTCACAAAATAAATAACGTCACAAAAATAAATGACGTCACAAAATATTTAACGACACAAAATTAAATGACGTCACAAAATACATATTTCTAAAAATACATAACGTCACAAAAAAATGACGTCACAAAATACATAACGTCACAAAAATAAATGACGTCACAAAGTACATAACGTCACAAAAATAAATGACGTCACAAAATACATAACGTCACAAAAATAAATGGCGTCACACAAATTAATAACGTCACAAAATACATAACGTCACAAAAATAAATGACGTCACAAAATAAATAAAGTCACAAAAATAAATGACGTCACAAAATACAAAACGTCACAAAATACATAACGTCAAAAAATACATAACGTCACAAAAATATATGACTTCAAAAAATAAATAGCGTCACAAAAATAAATGACGTCACAAAATACATAACGTCACAAAAATAAATGACGTCACAAAAATTAATAACGTCACAAAATACATAACGTCACAAAAATAAATGATGTCACAAAATACATAACGTCACAAAAATAAATGACGTCACAAAATATTTAACGACACAAAATTAAATGACGTCACAAAAGACATATTTCATAAAATACATAACGTCACAAAAAATGACGTCACAAAATACATAACGTCACAAAAATAAATGACGTCACAAAATACATAACGTCACAAAAATAAATGACGTCACAAAATATTTAACGACACAAAATTAAATGACGTCACAAAATACATTTTTCATAAAGTCACAAAAATAAATGACGTCACAAAATACATAACGTCACAAAAACAAATGACGTCACAAAATACATAACGTCACAAAAATAAATGACGTCACAAAATACATAACGTCACAAAAATAAATGACGTCACAAAATACAGAACGTCACAAAATACATAAAGTCAAAAAATACATAACGTTACAAAAATATATGACTTAAAAAAATAAATAGCGTCACAAAAATGAATGACGTCACAAACATAATGACGTCACAAAATACATATCGTCACAAAAATAAATGACGTCACAAAATACATAACGTCACAAAAATAAATGACGTCACAAAATACATAACGTCACAAAAATAAATGACGTCACAAAATACATAACGTCATAAAAATAAATGACGTCACAAAAATTAATTACTTCACAAAATACATAATGTCACGAAAATAAATGACGTCACAAAATACATAACGTCACAAAATACATTACGTCACAAAAATAAATGACGTCACAAAATACATAACGTCACAAAAATAAATGACGTCACAAAATACATAACGTCACAAAAATAAATGACGTCACAAAAATTAATTACGTCACAAAATAAATAACGTCACAAAAATAAATGACGTCACAAAATACATAACGTCACAAAATACATAACGTCACAATAAATAAATGACGTCACAAAATGCATAACGTCTCAAAAATTAATGATGTCACAAAATACATAACGTCACAAAATACATAAAGTCAAAAAATACATAACGTTACAAAAATATATGACTTAAAAAAATAAATAGCGTCACAAAAATGAATGACGTCACAAACATAATGACGTCACAAAATACATATCGTCACAAAAATAAATGACGTCACAAAATACATAACGTCACAAAAATAAATGACGTCACAAAATACATAACGTCACAAAAATAAATGACGTCACAAAATACATAACGTCATAAAAATAAATGAAGTCACAAAAATTAATTACTTCACAAAATACATAATGTCACGAAAATAAATGACGTCACAAAATACATAACGTCACAAAATACATTACGTCACAAAAATAAATGACGTCACAAAATACATAACGTCACAAAAATAAATGACGTCACAAAATACATAACGTCACAAAAATAAATGACGTCACAAAAATTAATTACGTCACAAAATAAATAACGTCACAAAAATAAATGACGTCACAAAAATTTATTACGTCACAAAAATAAATAACGTCACAAAATATATAACGTCACAAAAATAAATGACGTCACAAAATACATAACGTCACAAAAACAAATGACGTCACAAAATACATAACGTCACAAAAATAAATGACGTCACAAAATACATAACGTCACAAAAATAAATGACGTCACAAAATACAAAACGTCACAAAATACATAACGTCAAAAAATACATAACGTCACAAAAATATATGACTTCAAAAAATAAATAGCGTCACAAAAATAAATGACGTCACAAAATACATAACGTCACAAAAATAAATGACGTCACAAAAATTAATAACGTCACAAAATACATAACGTCACAAAAATAAATGATGTCACAAAATACATAACGTCACAAAAATAAATGACGTCACAAAATATTTAACGACACAAAATTAAATGACGTCACAAAATACATATTTCTAAAAATACATAACGTCACAAAAAAAATGACGTCACAAAATACTTAACGTCACAAAAATAAATGACGTCACAAAATACATAACGTCACAAAAATAAATGACGTCACAAAATATTTAACGACACAAAATTAAATGACGTCACAAATACATATTTCATAAAATACATAACGTCACAAAAATAAATGGCTTCACAAAATACATAACGTCACAAAAAAATGACGTCACAAAATACATAACGTCACAAAAATAAATGACGTCACAAAATACATAACGTCACAAAAATAAATGACGTCACCAAATACATAACGTCACAAAAACAAATGACGTCACAAAATACATAATGTCACAAAAATAAATGACGTCACAAAATACATAACGTCATAAAAATAAATGACGTCACAAAAATTAATTACTTCACAAAATACATAATGTCACAAAAATAAATGACGTCACAAAATACATAACGTCACAAAATACATTACGTCACAAAAATAAATGACGTCACAAAATACTTAACGTCACAAAAAATAAATGACGTCACAAAATGCATAACGTCTCAAAAATAAATGATGTCACAAAATACATAACGTCACAAAATAAATGACGTCATAAAATACATAACGTCACAAAAATAAATGACGTCACAAAAATTTATTACGTCACAAAAATAAATAACGTCACAAAATACATAACGTCACAAAAATAAATGACGTCATAAAATACATAACGTCATAAAAATAAATGACGTCACAAAAATTAATTACTTCACAAAATTCATAATGTCACAAAAATAAATGACGTCACAAAAAACATAACGTCACAAAATACATTACGTAAAAAAAATAAATGACGTCACAAAATACATAACGTCACAAAAATAAATGACGTCACAAAATACATAACGTCACAAAAATAAATGACGTCACAAAATACATAACGTCACAAAAACAAATGACGTCACAAAATACATAACGTCACAAAAATAAATGACGTCACAAAATACATAACGTCACATAATAAATGACGTCACAAAAATTAATTACGTCACAAAATACATAACGTCACAAAATATATAACGTCACAAAAATAAATGACGTCACAAAAATTAATTACGTCACAAAATACATAACGTCACAAAAATAAATAACGTCACAAAATACATAACGTCACCAAATACATAACGTCACAAAAATAAATGACGTCACAAAATAAATAAAGTCACAAAAATAAATGACGTCACAAAATACATAACGTCACAAAAATAATGACGTCACAAAATACATAACGTCACAAAATTAATGACGTCACAAAAATTAATGAAGTCACAAAATACATAACGTCACAAAAATTAATTACGTCAAAAAATACATAACCTCACAAAAATAAATGACGTCACAAAATACATAACGTCACAAAAATAAATGACGTCACAAAATACAAAACGTCACAAAATACATAACGTCAAAAAATACATAACGTCACAAAAATATATGACTTCAAAAAATAAATAGCGTCACAAAAATAAATGTCGTCACAAAATACATAACGTCACAAAAATAAATGACGTCACAAAAATTAATAACGTCACAAAATACATAACGTCACAAAAATAAATGATGTCACAAAATACATAACGTCACAAAAATAAATGACGTCACAAAATATTTAACGACACAAAATTAAATGACGTCACAAAATACATATTTCTAAAAATACATAACGTCACAAAAAAAATGACGTCACAAAATACATAACGTCACAAAAATAAATGACGTCACAAAATACATAACGTCACAAAAATAAATGACGTCACAAAATATTTAACGACACAAAATTAAATGACGTCACAATACATATTTAATAAAATACATAACGTCACAAAATAAATGACGTCACAAAATAAATAACGTCACAAAAAAAATGACGTCACAAAATACATAACGTCACAAAAATAAATGACGTCACAAAATACATAACGTCACAAAAATAAATGACGTCACAAAATACATAACGTCACAAAAATAAATGACGTCACAAAATACATAACGTCATAAAAATAAATGACGTCACAAAAATTAATTACTTCACAAAATTCATAATGTCACAAAAATAAATGACGTCACAAAAAACATAACGTCACAAAATACATTACGTCACAAAAATAAATGACGTCACAAAATACATAACGTCACAAAAATAAATGACGTCACAAAATACATAACGTTACAAAAATAAATGACGTCACAAACATAATGACGTCACAAAATACATATCGTCACAAAAATAAATGACGTCACAAAATACATAACGTCACAAAAATAAATGACGTCACAAAATACATAACGTCACAAAAATAAATGACGTCACAAAATACATAACGTCATAAAAATAAATGACGTCACAAAAATTAATTACTTCACAAAATTCATAATGTCACAAAAATTAATGACGTCACAAAAAACATAACGTCACAAAATACATTACGTCACAAAAATAAATGACGTCACAAAATACATAACGTCACAAAAATAAATGACGTCACAAAATACATAACGTCACAAAAATAATTGAGGTAACAAAATACATAACGTCACAAAATACATAACGTCACAAAAATAAATGACGTCACAAAATACATAACGTCACAAAAATAAATGACGTCACAAAATACATAACGTCACAAAAATAAATGACGTCACAAAATACATAACGTCACAAAAATAAATGACGTCACAAAATACATAACGTCACAAAATAAATGACGTCACAAAAATTAATTACGTCACAAAATACATAACGTCACAAAATATATAACGTCACAAAAATAAATGACGTCACAAAAATTAATTACGTCACAAAATACATAACGTCACAAAAATAAATAACGTCACAAAATACATAACGTCACAAAACACATAACGTCACAAAAATGAATGACGTCACAAATTAAATAAAGTCACAAAAATAAATGACGTCACAAAATACATAACGTCACAAAAATAAATGACGTCACAAAATACATAACGTCACAAAATTAATGACGTCACAAAAATTAATTACGTCACAAAATACATAACGTCACAAAAATTAATTACGTCAAAAAATACATAACCTCACAAAAATAAATGACGTCACAAAATATATTACGTCACAAAAATAAATGACGTCGCAAAATACATAACGTCACAAAAATAAATGACGTCACAAAATACATAACGTCACAAAAATAAATGACGTCACAAAATACATAACGTCACAAAAATAAATGACGTCACACAAATTAATAACGTCACAAAATACATAACGTCACAAAAATAAATGACGTCACAAAATACATAAAGTCACAAAAATAAATGACGTGACAAGAATTAATAACGTCACAAAATACATAACGTCACAAAAACAAATGACGTCACAAAATACATAACGTCACAAAAATAAATGACGTCAAAAAATACATAACGTCACAAAACTATATGACTTAAAAAAATAAATAGCGTCACAAAAATAAATGACGTCACAAAAATTAATGACTTCACAAAATACATAATGTCACGAAAATAAATGACGTCACAAAATACATAACGTCACAAAATACATTACGTCACAAAAATAAATGACGTCACAAAATACATAACGTCACAAAAATAAATGACGTCACAAAATACATAACGTCACAAAAATAAACGACGTCACAAAAATTAATTACGTCACAAAATAAATAACGTCACAAAAATAAATGACGTCACAAAATACATAACGTCACAAAATACATAACGTCACAAAAAATAAATGACGTCACAAAATGCATAACGTCTCAAAAATAAATGATGTCACAAAATACATAACGTCACAAAATAAATGACGTCATAAAATACATAACGTCACAAAAATAAATGACGTCACAAATATTTATTACGTCACAAAGATAAATAACGTCACAAAATACATGACGTCACAAAAATAAATGACGTCACAAAATACATAACGTCACAAAAACAAATGACGTCACAAAATACATAATGTCACAAAAATAAATGACGTCACAAAATACATAACGTCACAAAAATTAATGACGTCACAAAATACAAAACGTCACAAAATACATAACGTCAAAAAATACATAACGTCACAAAAATATATGACTTCAAAAAATAAATAGCGTCACAAAAATAAATGACGTCACAAAATACATAACGTCACAAAAATAAATGACGTCACAAACATAATGACGTCACAAAATACATATCGTCACAAAAATAAATGACGTCACAAACATAATGACGTCACAAAATACATATCGTCACAAAAATAAATGACGTCACAAAATACATAACGTCACAAAAATAAATGACGTCACAAAATACATAACGTAACAAAAATAAATGACTTCTCAAAATACATAACGTCATAAAAATAAATGACGTCACAAAAATTAATTACTTCACAAAATACATAATGTCACAAAAATAAATGACGTCACAAAATACATAACGTCACAAAATACATTACGTCACAAAAATAAATGACGTCACAAAATACATAACGTCACAAAAATAAATGACGTCACAAAATACATAACGTCACAAAAATAAATGACGTCACAAAATACATAACGTCACGAAAATAATTGAGGTAACAAAATACATAACGTCACAAAATACATAACGTCACAAAAATAAATGACGTCACAAAATACATAACGTTACAAAAATTAATGACGTCACAAAATACATAACGTCACAAAATACATAACGTCACATAAATAAATTACGTCACAAAATACATAACGTCACAAAAATAAATGACGTCACAAAATACATAACGTCACAAAAAATAAATGACGTCACAAAATGCATAACGTCTCAAAAATAAATGATGTCACAAAATACATAACGTCACAAAATATATGACGTCATAAAATACATAATGTCACAAAAATAAATGAGGTCACAACAATTTATTACGTCACAAAAATAAATAACGTCACAAAATACATAACGTCACAAAATACATAACGGCACAAAAATAAATGACGTCACAAAATACATTACGTCACAAAAATAAATGACGTCACAAAATACATAACGTCACAAAAATAAATGACGTCACAAAATACATAACGTCACAAAAATAAATGACGTCACAAAATACATAACGTCACAAAAATAAATGACGTCACACAAATTAATAACGTCACAAAATACATAACGTCACAAAAATAAATGACGTCACAAAATACATAACGTCACAAAAATAAATGACGTCACAAAATACATAACGTCACAAAAATAAATGACGTCACAAAATACATAACGTCACAAAAATAAATGACGTCACACAAATTAATAACGTCACAAAATACATAACGTCACAAAAATAAATGACGTCACAAAAATTAATTACGTCACAAAATACATAACGTCACAAAATATATAACGTCACAAAAATAAATGACGTCACAAAAATTAATTACGTCACAAAATACATAATGTCACAAAAATAAATGACGTCACAAAATACATAACGTCACAAAATACATAACGTCACAAAAATGAATGACGTCACAAAATAAATAAAGTCACAAAAATAAATGACGTCACAAAATACATAACGTCACAAAAATAAATGACGTCACAAAATACATAACGTCACAAAATTAATGACGTCACAAAAATTAATTACGTCACAAAATACATAACGTCACAAAAATTAATTACGTCAAAAAATACATAACCTCACAAAAATAAATGACGTCACAAAATACATTACGTCACAAAAATAAATGACGTCACAAAATACATAACGTCACAAAAATAAATGACGTCACAAAATACATAACGTCACAAAAATAAATGACGTAACAAAATACATAACGTCACAAAAATAAATGACGTCACACAAATTAATAACGTCACAAAATACATAACGTCACAAAAATAAATGACGTCACAAAATACATAACGTCACAAAAATAAATGACGTGACAAAAATTAATAACGTCACAAAATACATAACGTCACAAAAACAAATGACGTCACAAAATACATAACGTCACAAAAATAAATGACGTCACAAAATATTTAACGACACAAAATTAAATGACGTCACAATACATATTTAATAAAATACATAACGTCACAAAAATAAATGACGTCACAAAATACATAACGTCACAAAAAAAATGACGTCACAAAATACATAACGTCACAAAAATAAATGACGTCACAAAATACATAACGTCACAAAAATAAATGACGTCACAAAATACATAACGTCACAAAAATAAATGACGTCACAAAATACATAACGTCATAAAAATAAATGACGTCACAAAAATTAATTACTTCACAAAATTCATAATGTCACAAAAATAAATGACGTCACAAAAAACATAACGTCACAAAATACATTACGTCACAAAAATAAATGACGTCACAAAATACATAACGTCACAAAAATAAATGACGTCACAAAATACATAACGTTACAAAAATAAATGACGTCACAAACATAATGACGTCACAAAATACATATCGTCACAAAAATAAATGACGTCACAAAATACATAACGTCACAAAAATAAATGACGTCACAAAATACATAACGTCACAAAAATAAATGACGTCACAAAATACATAACGTCATAAAAATAAATGACGTCACAAAAATTAATTACTTCACAAAATTCATAATGTCACAAAAATTAATGACGTCACAAAAAACATAACGTCACAAAATACATTACGTCACAAAAATAAATGACGTCACAAAATACATAACCTCACAAAAATAAATGACGTCACAAAATACATAACGTCACAAAAATAATTGAGGTAACAAAATACATAACGTCACAAAATACATAACGTCACAAAAATAAATGACGTCACAAAATACATAACGTCACAAAAATAAATGACGTCACAAAATACATAACGTCACAAAAATAAATGACGTCACAAAATACATAACGTCACAAAAACAAATGACGTCACAAAATACATAACGTCACAAAAATAAATGACGTCACAAAATACATAACGTCACAAAATAAATGACGTCACAAAAATTAATTACGTCACAAAATACATAACGTCACAAAATATATAACGTCACAAAAATAAATGACGTCACAAAAATTAATTACGTCACAAAATACATAACGTCACAAAAATAAATAACGTCACAAAATACATAACGTCACAAAATACATAACGTCACAAAAATGAATGACGTCACAAAATAAATAAAGTCACAAAAATAAATGACGTCACAAAATACATAACGTCACAAAAATAAATGACGTCACAAAATACATAACGTCACAAAATTAATGACGTCACAAAAATTAATTACGTCACAAAATACATAACGTCACAAAAATTAATTACGTCAAAAAATACATAACCTCACAAAAATAAATGACGTCACAAAATATATTACGTCACAAAAATAAATGACGTCACAAAATACATAACGTCACAAAAATAAATGACGTCACAAAATACATAACGTCACAAAAATAAATGACGTCACAAAATACATAACGTCATAAAAATAAATGACGTCACAAAAATTAATTACTTCACAAAATTCATAATGTCACAAAAATAAATGACGTCACAAAAAACATAACGTCACAAAATACATTACGTCACAAAAATAAATGACGTCACAAAATACATAACGTCACAAAAATAAATGACGTCACAAAATACATAACGTTACAAAAATAAATGACGTCACAAACATAATGACGTCACAAAATACATATCGTCACAAAAATAAATGACGTCACAAAATACATAACGTCACAAAAATAAATGACGTCACAAAATACATAACGTCACAAAATAAATGACGTCACAAAAATTAATTACGTCACAAAATACATAACGTCACAAAATATATAACGTCACAAAAATAAATGACGTCACAAAAATTAATTACGTCACAAAATACATAACGTCACAAAAATAAATAACGTCACAAAATACATAACGTCACAAAATACATAACGTCACAAAAATGAATGACGTCACAAAATAAATAAAGTCACAAAAATAAATGACGTCACAAAATACATAACGTCACAAAAATAAATGACGTCACAAAATACATAACGTCACAAAATTAATGACGTCACAAAAATTAATTACGTCACAAAATACATAACCTCACAAAAATAAATGACGTCACAAAATACATAACGTCACAAAAATAATTGAGGTAACAAAATACATAACGTCACAAAATACATAACGTCACAAAAATAAATGACGTCACAAAATACATAACGTCACAAAAATAAATGACGTCACAAAATACATAACGTCACAAAAATAAATGACGTCACAAAATACATAACGTCACAAAAACAAATGACGTCACAAAATACATAACGTCACAAAAATAAATGACGTCACAAAATACATAACGTCACAAAATAAATGACGTCACAAAAATTAATTACGTCACAAAATACATAACGTCACAAAATATATAACGTCACAAAAATAAATGACGTCACAAAAATTAATTACGTCACAAAATACATAACGTCACAAAAATAAATAACGTCACAAAATACATAACGTCACAAAATACATAACGTCACAAAAATGAATGACGTCACAAAATAAATAAAGTCACAAAAATAAATGACGTCACAAAATACATAACGTCACAAAAATAAATGACGTCACAAAATACATAACGTCACAAAATTAATGACGTCACAAAAATTAATTACGTCACAAAATACATAACGTCACAAAAATTAATTACGTCAAAAAATACATAACCTCACAAAAATAAATGACGTCACAAAATATATTACGTCACAAAAATAAATGACGTCACAAAATACATAACGTCACAAAAATAAATGACGTCACAAAATACATAACGTCACAAAAATAAATGACGTCACAAAATACATAACGTCATAAAAATAAATGACGTCACAAAAATTAATTACTTCACAAAATTCATAATGTCACAAAAATAAATGACGTCACAAAAAACATAACGTCACAAAATACATTACGTCACAAAAATAAATGACGTCACAAAATACATAACGTCACAAAAATAAATGACGTCACAAAATACATAACGTTACAAAAATAAATGACGTCACAAACATAATGACGTCACAAAATACATATCGTCACAAAAATAAATGACGTCACAAAATACATAACGTCACAAAAATAAATGACGTCACAAAATACATAACGTCACAAAAATAAATGACGTCACAAAATACATAAGGTCATAAAAATAAATGACGTCACAAAAATTAATTACTTCACAAAATTCATAATGTCACAAAAATTAATGACGTCACAAAAAACATAACGTCACAAAATACATTACGTCACAAAAATAAATGACGTCACAAAATACATAACGTCACAAAAATAAATGACGTCACAAAATACATAACGTCACAAAAATAATTGAGGTAACAAAATACATAACGTCACAAAATACATAACGTCACAAAAATAAATGACGTCACAAAATACATAACGTCACAAAAATAAATGACGTCACAAAATACATAACGTCACAAAAATAAATGACGTCACAAAATACATAACGTCACAAAAATAAATGACGTCACAAAATACATAACGTCACAAAAATAAATGACGTCACAAAATACATAACGTCACAAAATAAATGACGTCACAAAAATTAATTACGTCACAAAATACATAACGTCACAAAATATATAACGTCACAAAAATAAATGACGTCACAAAAATTAATTACGTCACAAAATACATAACGTCACAAAAATAAATAACGTCACAAAATACATAACGTCACAAAATACATAACGTCACAAAAATGAATGACGTCACAAAATAAATAAAGTCACAAAAATAAATGACGTCACAAAATACATAACGTCACAAAAATAAATGACGTCACAAAATACATAACGTCACAAAATTAATGACGTCACAAAAATTAATTACGTCACAAAATACATAACGTCACAAAAATTAATTACGTCAAAAAATACATAACCTCACAAAAATAAATGACGTCACAAAATATATTACGTCACAAAAATAAATGACGTCGCAAAATACATAACGTCACAAAAATAAATGACGTCACAAAATACATAACGTCACAAAAATAAGTGACGTCACAAAATACATAACGTCACAAAAATAAATGACGTCACACAAATTAATAACGTCACAAAATACATAACGTCACAAAAATAAATGACGTCACAAAATACATAACGTCACAAAAATAAATGACGTGACAAAAATTAATAACGTCACAAAATACATAACGTCACAAAAACAAATGACGTCACAAAATACATAACGTCACAAAAATAAATGACGTCAAAAAATACATAACGTCACAAAACTATATGACTTAAAAAAATAAATAGCGTCACAAAAATAAATGACGTCACAAAAATTAATGACTTCACAAAATACATAATGTCACGAAAATAAATGACGTCACAAAATACATAACGTCACAAAATACATTACGTCACAAAAATAAATGACGTCACAAAATACATAACGTCACAAAAATAAATGACGTCACAAAATACATAACGTCACAAAAATAAACGACGTCACAAAAATTAATTACGTCACAAAATAAATAACGTCACAAAAATAAATGACGTCACAAAATACATAACGTCACAAAATACATAACGTCACAAAAAATAAATGACGTCACAAAATGCATAACGTCTCAAAAATAAGTGATGTCACAAAATACATAACGTCACAAAATAAATGACGTCATAAAATACATAACGTCACAAAAATAAATGACGTCACAAAAATTTATTACGTCACAAAGATAAATAACGTCACAAAATACATAACGTCACAAAAATAAATGACGTCACAAAATACATAACGTCACAAAATTAATGACGTCACAAAAATTAATTACGTCACAAAATACATAACGTCACAAAAATTAATTACGTCAAAAAATACATAACCTCACAAAAATAAATGACGTCACAAAATATATTACGTCACAAAAATAAATGACGTCGCAAAATACATAACGTCACAAAAATAAATGACGTCACAAAATACATAACGTCACAAAAATAAATGACGTCACAAAATACATAACGTCACAAAAATAAATGACGTCACACAAATTAATAACGTCACAAAATACATAACGTCACAAAAATAAATGACGTCACAAAAATTAATTACTTCACAAAATACATAATGTCACAAAAATAAATGACGTCACAAAATACATAACGTCACAAAATACATTACGTCACAAAAATAAATGACGTCACAAAATACATAACGTCACAAAAATAAATGACGTCACAAAATACATAACGTCACAAAAATAAATGACGTCACAAAATACATAACGTCACGAAAATAATTGAGGTAACAAAATACATAACGTCACAAAAATAAATGACGTCACAAAATACATAACGTCACAAAAATAAATGACGTCAAAAAATACATAACGTCACAAAACTATATGACTTAAAAAAATAAATAGCGTCACAAAAATAAATGACGTCACAAAAATTAATGACTTCACAAAATACATAATGTCACAAAAATAAATGACGTCACAAAATACATAACGTCACAAAATACATTACGTCACAAAAATAAATGACGTCACAAAATACATAACGTCACAAAAATAAATGACGTCACAAAATACATAACGTCACAAAAATAAATGACGTCACAAAATACATAACGTCACAAAAATAAATGACGTCACAAAATACATAACGTCACAAAAATAAATGACGTCACAAAATACATAACGTCACAAAAATAAATGACGTCACAAAATACATAACGTCACAAAAATAAATGACGTCACAAAATACATAACGTCACAAAATAAATGACGTCACAAAAATTAATTACGTCACAAAATACATAACGTCACAAAATATATAACGTCACAAAAATAAATGACGTCACAAAAATTAATTACGTCACAAAATACATAACGTCACAAAAATAAATAACGTCACAAAATACATAACGTCACAAAATACATAACGTCACAAAAATGAATGACGTCACAAAATAAATAAAGTCACAAAAATAAATGACGTCACAAAATACATAACGTCACAAAAATAAATGACGTCACAAAATACATAACGTCACAAAATTAATGACGTCACAAAAATTAATTACGTCACAAAATACATAACGTCACAAAAATTAATTACGTCAAAAAATACATAACCTCACAAAAATAAATGACGTCACAAAATATATTACGTCACAAAAATAAATGACGTCGCAAAATACATAACGTCACAAAAATAAATGACGTCACAAAATACATAACGTCACAAAAATAAATGACGTCACAAAATACATAACGTCACAAAAATAAATGACGTCACACAAATTAATAACGTCACAAAATACATAACGTCACAAAAATAAATGACGTCACAAAATACATAACGTCACAAAAATAAATGACGTGACAAAAATTAATAACGTCACAAAATACATAACGTCACAAAAACAAATGACGTCACAAAATACATAACGTCACAAAAATAAATGACGTCAAAAAATACATAACGTCACAAAACTATATGACTTAAAAAAATAAATAGCGTCACAAAAATAAATGAAGTCACAAAAATTAATGACTTCACAAAATACATAATGTCACGAAAATAAATGACGTCACAAAATACATAACGTCACAAAATACATTACGTCACAAAAATAAATGACGTCACAAAATACATAACGTCACAAAAA
The DNA here is from genome assembly GCA_035578135.1 of Flexamia atlantica. Lineage (NCBI taxonomy): Eukaryota > Metazoa > Arthropoda > Insecta > Hemiptera > Cicadellidae > Flexamia > Flexamia atlantica. Next base: position 271,536 of record JAQJVK010000087.1, read on the forward strand.
TAAATGACGTCACAAAATACATAACGTCACAAAAATAAACGACGTCACAAAAATTAATTACGTCACAAAATAAATAACGTCACAAAAATAAATGACGTCACAAAATACATAACGTCACAAAATACATAACGTCACAAAAAATAAATGACGTCACAAAATGCATAACGTCTCAAAAATAAGTGATGTCACAAAATACATAACGTCACAAAATAAATGACGTCATAAAATACATAACGTCACAAAAATAAATGACGTCACAAAAATTTATTACGTCACAAAGATAAATAACGTCACAAAATACATAACGTCACAAAAATAAATGACGTCACAAAATACATAACGTCACAAAATTAATGACGTCACAAAAATTAATTACGTCACAAAATACATAACGTCACAAAAATTAATTACGTCAAAAAATACATAACCTCACAAAAATAAATGACGTCACAAAATATATTACGTCACAAAAATAAATGACGTCGCAAAATACATAACGTCACAAAAATAAATGACGTCACAAAATACATAACGTCACAAAAATAAATGACGTCACAAAATACATAACGTCACAAAAATAAATGACGTCACACAAATTAATAACGTCACAAAATACATAACGTCACAAAAATAAATGACGTCACAAAAATTAATTACTTCACAAAATACATAATGTCACAAAAATAAATGACGTCACAAAATACATAACGTCACAAAATACATTACGTCACAAAAATAAATGACGTCACAAAATACATAACGTCACAAAAATAAATGACGTCACAAAATACATAACGTCACAAAAATAAATGACGTCACAAAATACATAACGTCACGAAAATAATTGAGGTAACAAAATACATAACGTCACAAAAATAAATGACGTCACAAAATACATAACGTCACAAAAATAAATGACGTCAAAAAATACATAACGTCACAAAACTATATGACTTAAAAAAATAAATAGCGTCACAAAAATAAATGACGTCACAAAAATTAATGACTTCACAAAATACATAATGTCACGAAAATAAATGACGTCACAAAATACATAACGTCACAAAATACATTACGTCACAAAAATAAATGACGTCACAAAATACATAACGTCATAAAAATAAATGACGTCACAAAAATTAATTACTTCACAAAATACATAATGTCACAAAAATAAATGACGTCACAAAATACATAACGTCACAAAATACATTACGTCACAAAAATAAATGACGTCACAAAATACATAACGTCACAAAAATAAATGACGTCACAAAATACATAACGTCACAAAAATAAATGACGTCACAAAATACATAACGTCACGAAAATAATTGAGGTAACAAAATACATAACGTCACAAAATACATAACGTCACAAAAATAAATGACGTCACAAAATACATAACGTTACAAAAATTAATGACGTCACAAAATACATAACGTCACAAAATACATAACGTCACATAAATAAATTACGTCACAAAATACATAACGTCACAAAAATAAATGACGTCACAAAATACATAACGTCACAAAAAATAAATGACGTCACAAAATGCATAACGTCTCAAAAATAAATGATGTCACAAAATACATAACGTCACAAAATATATGACGTCATAAAATACATAATGTCACAAAAATAAATGAGGTCACAACAATTTATTACGTCACAAAAATAAATAACGTCACAAAATACATAACGTCACAAAATACATAACGGCACAAAAATAAATGACGTCACAAAATACATAACCTCACAAAAATAAATGACGTCACAAAATACATTACGTCACAAAAATAAATGACGTCACAAAATACATAACGTCACAAAAATAAATGACGTCACAAAATACATAACGTCACAAAAATAAATGACGTCACAAAATACATAACGTCACAAAAATAAATGACGTCACACAAATTAATAACGTCACAAAATACATAACGTCACAAAAATAAATGACGTCACAAAATACATAACGTCACAAAAATAAATGACGTCACAAAATACATAACGTCACAAAAATAAATGACGTCACAAAATACATAACGTCACAAAAATAAATGACGTCACACAAATTAATAACGTCACAAAATACATAACGTCACAAAAATAAATGACGTCACAAAAATTAATTACGTCACAAAATACATAACGTCACAAAATATATAACGTCACAAAAATAAATGACGTCACAAAAATTAATTACGTCACAAAATACATAACGTCACAAAAATAAATGACGTCACAAAATACATAACGTCACAAAATACATAACGTCACAAAAATGAATGACGTCACAAAATAAATAAAGTCACAAAAATAAATGACGTCACAAAATACATAACGTCACAAAAATAAATGACGTCACAAAATACATAACGTCACAAAATTAATGACGTCACAAAAATTAATTACGTCACAAAATACATAACGTCACAAAAATTAATTACGTCAAAAAATACATAACCTCACAAAAATAAATGACGTCACAAAATACATTACGTCACAAAAATAAATGACGTCACAAAATACATAACGTCACAAAAATAAATGACGTCCCAAAATACATAACGTCACAAAAATAAATGACGTAACAAAATACATAACGTCACAAAAATAAATGACGTCACACAAATTAATAACGTCACAAAATACATAACGTCACAAAAATAAATGACGTCACAAAATACATAACGTCACAAAAATAAATGACGTCACAAAATACATAACGTCACAAAAATAAATGACGTCACAAAATACATAACGTCATAAAAATAAATGACGTCACAAAAATTAATTACTTCACAAAATTCATAATGTCACAAAAATTAATGACGTCACAAAAAACATAACGTCACAAAATACATTACGTCACAAAAATAAATGACGTCACAAAATACATAACGTCACAAAAATAAATGACGTCACAAAATACATAACGTCACAAAAATAATTGAGGTAACAAAATACATAACGTCACAAAATACATAACGTCACAAAAATAAATGACGTCACAAAATACATAACGTCACAAAAATAAATGACGTCACAAAATACATAACGTCACAAAAATAAATGACGTCACAAAATACATAACGTCACAAAAACAAATGACGTCACAAAATACATAACGTCACAAAAATAAATGACGTCACAAAATACATAACGTCACAAAATAAATGACGTCACAAAAATTAATTACGTCACAAAATACATAACGTCACAAAATATATAACGTCACAAAAATAAATGACGTCACAAAAATTAATTACGTCACAAAATACATAACGTCACAAAAATAAATAACGTCACAAAATACATAACGTCACAAAATACATAACGTCACAAAAATGAATGACGTCACAAAATAAATAAAGTCACAAAAATAAATGACGTCACAAAATACATAACGTCACAAAAATAAATGACGTCACAAAATACATAACGTCACAAAATTAATGACGTCACAAAAATTAATTACGTCACAAAATACATAACGTCACAAAAATTAATTACGTCAAAAAATACATAACCTCACAAAAATAAATGACGTCACAAAATATATTACGTCACAAAAATAAATGACGTCACAAAATACATAACGTCACAAAAATAAATGACGTCACAAAATACATAACGTCACAAAAATAAATGACGTCACAAAATACATAACGTCATAAAAATAAATGACGTCACAAAAATTAATTACTTCACAAAATTCATAATGTCACAAAAATAAATGACGTCACAAAAAACATAACGTCACAAAATACATTACGTCACAAAAATAAATGACGTCACAAAATACATAACGTCACAAAAATAAATGACGTCACAAAATACATAACGTTACAAAAATAAATGACGTCACAAACATAATGACGTCACAAAATACATATCGTCACAAAAATAAATGACGTCACAAAATACATAACGTCACAAAAATAAATGACGTCACAAAATACATAACGTCACAAAAATAAATGACGTCACAAAATACATAACGTCATAAAAATAAATGACGTCACAAAAATTAATTACTTCACAAAATTCATAATGTCACAAAAATTAATGACGTCACAAAAAACATAACGTCACAAAATACATTACGTCACAAAAATAAATGACGTCACAAAATACATAACGTCACAAAAATAAATGACGTCACAAAATACATAACGTCACAAAAATAATTGAGGTAACAAAATACATAACGTCACAAAATACATAACGTCACAAAAATAAATGACGTCACAAAATACATAACGTCACAAAAATAAATGACGTCACAAAATACATAACGTCACAAAAATAAATGACGTCACAAAATACATAACGTCACAAAAATAAATGACGTCACAAAATACATAACGTCACAAAATAAATGACGTCACAAAAATTAATTACGTCACAAAATACATAACGTCACAAAATATATAACGTCACAAAAATAAATGACGTCACAAAAATTAATTACGTCACAAAATACATAACGTCACAAAAATAAATAACGTCACAAAATACATAACGTCACAAAATACATAACGTCACAAAAATGAATGACGTCACAAAATAAATAAAGTCACAAAAATAAATGACGTCACAAAATATATTACGTCACAAAAATAAATTACGTCACAAAATACATAACGTCACAAAATTAATGACGTCACAAAAATTAATTACGTCACAAAATACATAACGTCACAAAAATTAATTACGTCAAAAAATACATAACCTCACAAAAATAAATGACGTCACAAAATATATTACGTCACAAAAATAAATGACGTCGCAAAATACATAACGTCACAAAAATAAATGACGTCACAAAATACATAACGTCACAAAAATAAATGACGTCACAAAATACATAACGTCACAAAAATAAATGACGTCACACAAATTAATAACGTCACAAAATACATAACGTCACAAAAATAAATGACGTCACAAAATACATAACGTCACAAAAATAAATGACGTGACAAAAATTAATAACGTCACAAAATACATAACGTCACAAAAACAAATGACGTCACAAAATACATAACGTCACAAAAATAAATGACGTCAAAAAATACATAACGTCACAAAACTATATGACTTAAAAAAATAAATAGCGTCACAAAAATAAATGACGTCACAAAAATTAATGACTTCACAAAATACATAATGTCACGAAAATAAATGACGTCACAAAATACATAACGTCACAAAATACATTACGTCACAAAAATAAATGACGTCACAAAATACATAACGTCACAAAAATAAATGACGTCACAAAATACATAACGTCACAAAAATAAACGACGTCACAAAAATTAATTACGTCACAAAATAAATAACGTCACAAAAATAAATGACGTCACAAAATACATAACGTCACAAAATACATAACGTCACAAAAAATAAATGACGTCACAAAATGCATAACGTCTCAAAAATAAATGATGTCACAAAATACATAACGTCACAAAATAAATGACGTCATAAAATACATAACGTCACAAAAATAAATGACGTCACAAAAATTTATTACGTCACAAAGATAAATAACGTCACAAAATACATAACGTCACAAAAATAAATGACGTCACAAAATACATAACGTCACAAAAACAAATGACGTCACAAAATACATAATGTCACAAAAATAAATGACGTCACAAAATACATAACGTCACAAAAATTAATGACGTCACAAAATACAAAACGTCACAAAATACATAACGTCAAAAAATACATAACGTCACAAAAATATATGACTTCAAAAAATAAATAGCGTCACAAAAATAAATGACGTCACAAAATACATAACGTCACAAAAATAAATGACGTCACAAACATAATGACGTCACAAAATACATATCGTCACAAAAATAAATGACGTCACAAACATAATGACGTCACAAAATACATATCGTCACAAAAATAAATGACGTCACAAAATACATAACGTCACAAAAATAAATGACGTCACAAAATACATAACGTAACAAAAATAAATGACTTCTCAAAATACATAACGTCATAAAAATAAATGACGTCACAAAAATTAATTACTTCACAAAATACATAATGTCACAAAAATAAATGACGTCACAAAATACATAACGTCACAAAATACATTACGTCACAAAAATAAATGACGTCACAAAATACATAACGTCACAAAAATAAATGACGTCACAAAATACATAACGTCACAAAAATAAATGACGTCACAAAATACATAACGTCACGAAAATAATTGAGGTAACAAAATACATAACGTCACAAAATACATAACGTCACAAAAATAAATGACGTCACAAAATACATAACGTTACAAAAATTAATGACGTCACAAAATACATAACGTCACAAAATACATAACGTCACATAAATAAATTACGTCACAAAATACATAACGTCACAAAAATAAATGACGTCACAAAATACATAACGTCACAAAAAATAAATGACGTCACAAAATGCATAACGTCTCAAAAATAAATGATGTCACAAAATACATAACGTCACAAAATATATGACGTCATAAAATACATAATGTCACAAAAATAAATGAGGTCACAACAATTTATTACGTCACAAAAATAAATAACGTCACAAAATACATAACGTCACAAAATACATAACGGCACAAAAATAAATGACGTCACAAAATACATAACCTCACAAAAATAAATGACGTCACAAAATACATTACGTCACAAAAATAAATGACGTCACAAAATACATAACGTCACAAAAATAAATGACGTCACAAAATACATAACGTCACAAAAATAAATGACGTCACAAAATACATAACGTCACAAAAATAAATGACGTCACACAAATTAATAACGTCACAAAATACATAACGTCACAAAAATAAATGACGTCACAAAATACATAACGTCACAAAAATAAATGACGTCACAAAATACATAACGTCACAAAAATAAATGACGTCACAAAATACATAACGTCACAAAAATAAATGACGTCACACAAATTAATAACGTCACAAAATACATAACGTCACAAAAATAAATGACGTCACAAAAATTAATTACGTCACAAAATACATAACGTCACAAAATATATAACGTCACAAAAATAAATGACGTCACAAAAATTAATTACGTCACAAAATACATAACGTCACAAAAATAAATGACGTCACAAAATACATAACGTCACAAAATACATAACGTCACAAAAATGAATGACGTCACAAAATAAATAAAGTCACAAAAATAAATGACGTCACAAAATACATAACGTCACAAAAATAAATGACGTCACAAAATACATAACGTCACAAAATTAATGACGTCACAAAAATTAATTACGTCACAAAATACATAACGTCACAAAAATTAATTACGTCAAAAAATACATAACCTCACAAAAATAAATGACGTCACAAAATACATTACGTCACAAAAATAAATGACGTCACAAAATACATAACGTCACAAAAATAAATGACGTCACAAAATACATAACGTCACAAAAATAAATGACGTAACAAAATACATAACGTCACAAAAATAAATGACGTCACACAAATTAATAACGTCACAAAATACATAACGTCACAAAAATAAATGACGTCACAAAATACATAACGTCACAAAAATAAATGACGTGACAAAAATTAATAACGTCACAAAATACATAACGTCACAAAAACAAATGACGTCACAAAATACATAACGTCACAAAAATAAATGACGTCACAAAATATTTAACGACACAAAATTAAATGACGTCACAATACATATTTAATAAAATACATAACGTCACAAAAATAAATGACGTCACAAAATACATAACGTCACAAAAAAAATGACGTCACAAAATACATAACGTCACAAAAATAAATGACGTCACAAAATACATAACGTCACAAAAATAAATGACGTCACAAAATACATAACGTCACAAAAATAAATGACGTCACAAAATACATAACGTCATAAAAATAAATGACGTCACAAAAATTAATTACTTCACAAAATTCATAATGTCACAAAAATATATGACGTCACAAAAAACATAACGTCACAAAATACATTACGTCACAAAAATAAATGACGTCACAAAATACATAACGTCACAAAAATAAATGACGTCACAAAATACATAACGTTACAAAAATAAATGACGTCACAAACATAATGACGTCACAAAATACATATCGTCACAAAAATAAATGACGTCACAAAATACATAACGTCACAAAAATAAATGACGTCACAAAATACATAACGTCACAAAAATAAATGACGTCACAAAATACAAAACGTCACAAAATACATAACGTCAAAAAATACATAACGTCACAAAAATATATGACTTCAAAAAATAAATAGCGTCACAAAAATAAATGACGTCACAAAATACATTACGTCACAAAAATAAATGACGTCACAAAAATTAATAACGTCACAAAATACATAACGTCACAAAAATAAATGATGTCACAAAATACATAACGTCACAAAAATAAATGACGTCACAAAATACATAACGTCACAAAAATAAATGACGTCACACAAATTAATAACGTCACAAAATACATAACGTCACAAAAATAAATGACGTCACAAAATACATAACGTCACAAAAATAAATGACGTCACAAAATACATAACGTCACAAAAATAAATGACGTCACAAAATACATAACGTCACAAAAATAAATGACGTCACACAAATTAATAACGTCACAAAATACATAACGTCACAAAAATAAATGACGTCACAAAAATTAATTACGTCACAAAATACATAACGTCACAAAATATATAACGTCACAAAAATAAATGACGTCACAAAAATTAATTACGTCACAAAATACATAACGTCACAAAAATAAATGACGTCACAAAATACATAACGTCACAAAATACATAACGTCACAAAAATGAATGACGTCACAAAATAAATAAAGTCACAAAAATAAATGACGTCACAAAATACATAACGTCACAAAAATAAATGACGTCACAAAATACATAACGTCACAAAATTAATGACGTCACAAAAATTAATTACGTCACAAAATACATAACGTCACAAAAATTAATTACGTCAAAAAATACATAACCTCACAAAAATAAATGACGTCACAAAATACATTACGTCACAAAAATAAATGACGTCACAAAATACATAACGTCACAAAAATAAATGACGTCACAAAATACATAACGTCACAAAAATAAATGACGTAACAAAATACATAACGTCACAAAAATAAATGACGTCACACAAATTAATAACGTCACAAAATACATAACGTCACAAAAATAAATGACGTCACAAAATACATAACGTCACAAAAATAAATGACGTGACAAAAATTAATAACGTCACAAAATACATAACGTCACAAAAACAAATGACGTCACAAAATACATAACGTCACAAAAATAAATGACGTCACAAAATATTTAACGACACAAAATTAAATGACGTCACAATACATATTTAATAAAATACATAACGTCACAAAAATAAATGACGTCACAAAATACATAACGTCACAAAAAAAATGACGTCACAAAATACATAACGTCACAAAAATAAATGACGTCACAAAATACATAACGTCACAAAAATAAATGACGTCACAAAATACATAACGTCACAAAAATAAATGACGTCACAAAATACATAACGTCATAAAAATAAATGACGTCACAAAAATTAATTACTTCACAAAATTCATAATGTCACAAAAATAAATGACGTCACAAAAAACATAACGTCACAAAATACATTACGTCACAAAAATAAATGACGTCACAAAATACATAACGTCACAAAAATAAATGACGTCACAAAATACATAACGTTACAAAAATAAATGACGTCACAAACATAATGACGTCACAAAATACATATCGTCACAAAAATAAATGACGTCACAAAATACATAACGTCACAAAAATAAATGACGTCACAAAATACATAACGTCACAAAAATAAATGACGTCACAAAATACATAACGTCATAAAAATAAATGACGTCACAAAAATTAATTACTTCACAAAATTCATAATGTCACAAAAATTAATGACGTCACAAAAAACATAACGTCACAAAATACATTACGTCACAAAAATAAATGACGTCACAAAATACATAACGTCACAAAAATAAATGACGTCACAAAATACATAACGTCACAAAAATAATTGAGGTAACAAAATACATAACGTCACAAAATACATAACGTCACAAAAATAAATGACGTCACAAAATACATAACGTCACAAAAATAAATGACGTCACAAAATACATAACGTCACAAAAATAAATGACGTCACAAAATACATAACGTCACAAAAACAAATGACGTCACAAAATACATAACGTCACAAAAATAAATGACGTCACAAAATACATAACGTCACAAAATAAATGACGTCACAAAAATTAATTACGTCACAAAATACATAACGTCACAAAATATATAACGTCACAAAAATAAATGACGTCACAAAAATTAATTACGTCACAAAATACATAACGTCACAAAAATAAATAACGTCACAAAATAGATAACGTCACAAAATACATAACGTCACAAAAATGAATGACGTCACAAAATAAATAAAGTCACAAAAATAAATGACGTCACAAAATACATAACGTCACAAAAATAAATGACGTCACAAAATACATAACGTCACAAAATTAATGACGTCACAAAAATTAATTACGTCACAAAATACATAACGTCACAAAAATTAATTACGTCAAAAAATACATAACCTCACAAAAATAAATGACGTCACAAAATATATTACGTCACAAAAATAAATGACGTCGCAAAATACATAACGTCACAAAAATAAATGACGTCACAAAATACATAACGTCACAAAAATAAATGACGTCACAAAATACATAACGTCACAAAAATAAATGACGTCACACAAATTAATAACGTCACAAAATACATAACGTCACAAAAATAAATGACGTCACAAAATACATAACGTCACAAAAATAAATGACGTGACAAAAATTAATAACGTCACAAAATACATAACGTCACAAAAACAAATGACTTCACAAAATACATAACGTCACAAAAATAAATGACGTCAAAAAATACATAACGTCACAAAAATTAATGACTTCACAAAATACATAATGTCACGAAAATAAATGACGTCACAAAATACATAACGTCACAAAAATAAATGACGTCACAAAATACATAACGTCACAAAAATAAACGACGTCACAAAAATTAATTACGTCACAAAATAAATAACGTCACAAAAATAAATGACGTCACAAAATACATAACGTCACGAAAATAAATGACGTCACAAAATACATAACGTCACAAAATACATTACGTCACAAAAATAAATGACGTCACAAAATACATAACGTCACAAAAATAAATGACGTCACAAAATACATAACGTCACAAAAATAAACGACGTCACAAAAATTAATTACGTCACAAAATAAATAACGTCACAAAAATAAATGACGTCACAAAATACATAACGTCACAAAATACATAACGTCACAAAAAATAAATGACGTCACAAAATGCATAACGTCTCAAAAATAAATGATGTCACAAAATACATAACGTCACAAAATAAATGACGTCATAAAATACATAACGTCACAAAAATAAATGACGTCACAAAAATTTATTACGTCACAAAGATAAATAACGTCACAAAATACATAACGTCACAAAAATAAATGACGTCACAAAATACATAACGTCACAAAAACAAATGACGTCACAAAATACATAATGTCACAAAAATAAATGACGTCACAAAATACATAACGTCACAAAAATTAATGACGTCACAAAATACAAAACGTCACAAAATACATAACGTTAAAAAATACATAACGTCACAAAAATATATGACTTCAAAAAATAAATAGCGTCACAAAAATAAATGACGTCACAAAATACATAACGTCACAAAAATAAATGACGTCACAAACATAATGACGTCACAAAATACATATCGTCACAAAAATAAATGACGTCACAAACATAATGACGTCACAAAATACATATCGTCACAAAAATAAATGACGTCACAAAATACATAACGTCACAAAAATAAATGACGTCACAAAATACATAACGTAACAAAAATAAATGACTTCTCAAAATACATAACGTCATAAAAATAAATGACGTCACAAAAATTAATTACTTCACAAAATACATAATGTCACAAAAATAAATGACGTCACAAAATACATAACGTCACAAAATACATTACGTCACAAAAATAAATGACGTCACAAAATACATAACGTCACAAAAATATATGACGTCACAAAATACATAACGTCACAAAAATAAATGACGTCACAAAATACATAACGTCACGAAAATAATTGAGGTAACAAAATACATAATGTCACAAAATACATAACGTCACAAAAATAAATGACGTCACAAAATACATAACGTTACAAAAATTAATAACGTCACAAAATACATAACGTCACAAAATACATAACGTCACATAAATAAATTACGTCACAAAATACATAACGTCACAAAAATAAATGACGTCACAAAATACATAACGTCACAAAAAATAAATGACGTCACAAAATGCATAACGTCTCAAAAATAAATGATGTCACAAAATACATAACGTCACAAAATATATGACGTCATAAAATACATAATGTCACAAAAATAAATGAGGTCACAACAATTTATTACGTCACAAAAATAAATAACGTCACAAAATACATAACGTCACAAAATACATAACGGCACAAAAATAAATGACGTCACAAAATACATAACCTCACAAAAATAAATGACGTCACAAAATACATTACGTCACAAAAATAAATGACGTCACAAAATACATAACGTCACAAAAATAAATGACGTCACAAAATACATAACGTCACAAAAATAAATGACGTCACAAAATACATAACGTCACAAAAATAAATGACGTCACACAAATTAATAACGTCACAAAATACATAACGTCACAAAAATAAATGACGTCACAAAATACATAACGTCACAAAAATAAATTACGTCACAAAATACATAACGTCACAAAAATAAATGACGTCACAAAATACATAACGTCACAAAAATAAATGACGTCACACAAATTAATAACGTCACAAAATACATAACGTCACAAAAATAAATGACGTCGCAAAATACATAACGTCACAAAAATAAATGACGTCACAAAATACATAACGTCACAAAAATAAATGACGTCACAAAATACATAACGTCACAAAAATAAATGACGTCACACAAATTAATAACGTCACAAAATACATAACGTCACAAAAATAAATGACGTCACAAAATACATAACGTCACAAAAATAAATGACGTGACAAAAATTAATAACGTCACAAAATACATAACGTCACAAAAACAAATGACGTCACAAAATACATAACGTCACAAAAATAAATGACGTCAAAAAATACATAACGTCACAAAAATTAATGACTTCACAAAATACATAATGTCACGAAAATAAATGACGTCACAAAATACATAACGTCACAAAAATAAATGACGTCACAAAATACATAACGTCACAAAAATAAACGACGTCACAAAAATTAATTACGTCACAAAATAAATAACGTCACAAAAATAAATGACGTCACAAAATACATAACGTCACGAAAATAAATGACGTCACAAAATACATAACGTCACAAAATACATTACGTCACAAAAATAAATGACGTCACAAAATACATAACGTCACAAAAATAAATGACGTCACAAAATACATAACGTCACAAAAATAAACGACGTCACAAAAATTAATTACGTCACAAAATAAATAACGTCACAAAAATAAATGACGTCACAAAATACATAACGTCACAAAATACATAACGTCACAAAAAATAAATGACGTCACAAAATGCATAACGTCTCAAAAATAAATGATGTCACAAAATACATAACGTCACAAAATAAATGACGTCATAAAATACATAACGTCACAAAAATAAATGACGTCACAAAAATTTATTACGTCACAAAGATAAATAACGTCACAAAATACATAACGTCACAAAAATAAATGACGTCACAAAATACATAACGTCACAAAAACAAATGACGTCACAAAATACATAATGTCACAAAAATAAATGACGTCACAAAATACATAACGTCACAAAAATTAATGACGTCACAAAATACAAAACGTCACAAAATACATAACGTTAAAAAATACATAACGTCACAAAAATATATGACTTCAAAAAATAAATAGCGTCACAAAAATAAATGACGTCACAAAATACATAACGTCACAAAAATTAAATGACGTCACAAACATAATGACGTCACAAAATACATATCGTCACAAAAATAAATGACGTCACAAACATAATGACGTCACAAAATACATATCGTCACAAAAATAAATGACGTCACAAAATACATAACGTCACAAAAATAAATGACGTCACAAAATACATAACGTAACAAAAATAAATGACTTCTCAAAATACATAACGTCATAAAAATAAATGACGTCACAAAAATTAATTACTTCACAAAATACATAATGTCACAAAAATAAATGACGTCACAAAATACATAACGTCACAAAATACATTACGTCACAAAAATAAATGACGTCACAAAATACATAACGTCACAAAAATATATGATGTCACAAAATACATAACGTCACAAAAATAAATGACGTCACAAAATACATAACGTCACGAAAATAATTGAGGTAACAAAATACATAATGTCACAAAATACATAACGTCACAAAAATAAATGACGTCACAAAATACATAACGTTACAAAAATTAATAACGTCACAAAATACATAACGTCACAAAATACATAACGTCACATAAATAAATTACGTCACAAAATACATAACGTCACAAAAATAAATGACGTCACAAAATACATAACGTCACAAAAAATAAATGACGTCACAAAATGCATAACGTCTCAAAAATAAATGATGTCACAAAATACATAACGTCACAAAATATATGACGTCATAAAATACATAATGTCACAAAAATAAATGAGGTCACAACAATTTATTACGTCACAAAAATAAATAACGTCACAAAATACATAACGTCACAAAATACATAACGGCACAAAAATAAATGACGTCACAAAATACATAACCTCACAAAAATAAATGACGTCACAAAATACATTACGTCACAAAAATAAATGACGTCACAAAATACATAACGTCACAAAAATAAATGACGTCACAAAATACATAACGTCACAAAAATAAATGACGTCACAAAATACATAACGTCACAAAAATAAATGACGTCACACAAATTAATAACGTCACAAAATACATAACGTCACAAAAATAAATGACGTCACAAAATACATAACGTCACAAAAATAAATTACGTCACAAAATACATAACGTCACAAAAATAAATGACGTCACAAAATACATAACGTCACAAAAATAAATGACGTCACACAAATTAATAACGTCACAAAATACATAACGTCACAAAAATAAATGACGTCACAAAAATTAATTACGTCACAAAATACATAACGTCACAAAATATATAACGTCACATAAATAAATGACGTCACAAATATTAATTACGTCACAAAATACATAACGTCACAAAAATAAATGACGTCACAAAATACATAACGTCACAAAATACATAACGTCACAAAAATGAATGACGTCACAAAATAAATAAAGTCACAAAAATAAATGACGTCACAAAATACATAACGTCACAAAAATAAATGACGTCACAAAATACATAACGTCACAAAATTAATGACGTCACAAAAATTAATTACGTCACAAAATACATAACGTCACAAAAATTAATTACGTCAAAAAATACATAACCTCACAAAAATAAATGACGTCACAAAATACATTACGTCACAAAAATAAATGACGTCACAAAATACATAACGTCACAAAAATAAAGGACGTCACAAAATACATAACGTCACAAAAATAAATGACGTCACAAAATACATAACGTCACAAAAATAAATGACGTCTAACAAATTAATAACGTCACAAAATACATAAGGTCACAAAAATAAATGACGTCACAAAATACATAACGTCACAAAAATAAATGACGTGACAAAAATTAATAACGTCACAAAATACATAACGTCACAAAAACAAATGACGTCACAAAATACATAACGTCACAAAAATAAATGACGTCAAAAAATACATAACGTCACAAAACTATATGACTTAAAAAAATAAATAGCGTCACAAAAATAAATGACGTCACAAAAATTAATGACTTCACAAAATACATAATGTCACGAAAATAAATGACGTCACAAAATACATAACGTCACAAAATACATTACGTCACAAAAATAAATGACGTCACAAAATACATAACGTCACAAAAATAAATGACGTCACAAAATACATAACGTCACAAAAATAAACGACGTCACAAAAATTAATTACGTCACAAAATAAATAACGTCACAAAAATAAATGACGTCACAAAATACATAACGTCACAAAATACATAACGTCACAAAAAATAAATGACGTCACAAAATGCATAACGTCTCAAAAATAAATGATGTCACAAAATACATAACGTCACAAAATAAATGACGTCATAAAATACATAACGTCACAAAAATAAATGACGTCACAAAAATTTATTACGTCACAAAGATAAATAACGTCACAAAATACATAACGTCACAAAAATAAATGACGTCACAAAATATATAACGTCACAAAAACAAATGACGTCACAAAATACATAACGTCACAAAAATAAATGACGTCACAAAATACATAACGTCACAAAAATTAATGACGTCACAAAATACAAAACGTCACAAAATACATAACGTCACAAAAATATATGACTTCAAAAAATAAATAGCGTCACAAAAATAAATGACGTCACAAAATACATAACGTCACAAAAATAAATGACGTCACAAACATAATGACGTCACAAAATACATATCGTCACAAAAATAAATGACGTCACAAAATACATAACGTCACAAAAATAAATGACGTCACAAAATACATAACGTAACAAAAATAAATGACTTCTCAAAATACATAACGTCATAAAAATAAATGACGTCACAAAAATTAATTACTTCACAAAATACATAATGTCACAAAAATAAATGACGTCACAAAATACATAACGTCACAAAATACATTACGTCACAAAAATAAATGACGTCACAAAATACATAACGTCACAAAAATAAATGACGTCACAAAATACATAACGTCACAAAAATAAATGACGTCACAAAATACATAACGTCACGAAAATAATTGAGGTAACAAAATACATAACGTCACAAAATACATAACGTCACAAAAATAAATGACGTCACAAAATACATAACGTTACAAAAATTAATGACGTCACAAAATACATAACGTCACAAAATACATAACGTCACATAAATAAATTACGTCACAAAATACATAACGTCACAAAAATAAATGACGTCACAAAATACATAACGTCACAAAAAATAAATGACGTCACAAAATGCATAACGTCTCAAAAATAAATGATGTCACAAAATACATAACGTCACAAAATATATGACGTAATAAAATACATAATGTCACAAAAATAAATGAGGTCACAACAATTTATCACGTCACAAAAATAAATAACGTCACAAAATACATAACGTCACAAAATACATAACGGCACAAAAATAAATGACGTCACAAAATACATAACCTCACAAAAATAAATGACGTCACAAAATACATTACGTCACAAAAATAAATGACGTCACAAAATACATAACGTCACAAAAATAAATGACGTCACAAAATACATAACGTCACAAAAATAAATGACGTCACAAAATACATAACGTCACAAAAATAAATGACGTCACACAAATTAATAACGTCACAAAATACATAACGTCACAAAAATAAATGACGTCACAAAATACATAACGTCACAAAAATAAATGACGTCACAAAATACATAACGTCACAAAAATAAATGACGTCACAAAATACAAAACGTCACAAAATACATAACGTCAAAAAATACATAACGTCACAAAAATATATGACTTCAAAAAATAAATAGCGTCACAAAAATAAATGACGTCACAAAATACATAACGTCACAAAAATAAATGACGTGACAAAAATTAATAACGTCACAAAATACATAACGTCACAAAAATAAATGATGTCACAAAATACATAACGTCACAAAAATAAATGACGTCACAAAATATTTAACGACACAAAATTAAATGACGTCACAAAAGACATATTTCATAAAATACATAACGTCACAAAAAAAATGACGTCACAAAATACATAACGTAACAAAAATAAATGACGTCACAAAATACATAACGTCACAAAAATAAATGACGTCACAAAATATTCAACGACACAAAACTAAATGACGTCACAAAATACATTTTTCATAAAGTCACAAAAATAAATGACGTCACAAAATACATAACGTCACAAAAACAAATGACGTCACAAAATACATAACGTCACAAAAATTAATGACGTCACAAAATACATAACGTCACAAAAATAAATGACGTCACAAAATACAAAACGTCACAAAATACATAACGTCAAAAAATACATAACGTCACAAAACTATATGACTTAAAAAAAAAATAGCGTCACAAAAATAAATGACGTCACAAAAATTAATGACTTCACAAAATACATAATGTCACGAAAATAAATGACGTCACAAAATACATAACGTCACAAAATACATTACGTCACAAAAATAAATGACGTCACAAAATACATAACGTCACAAAAATAAATGACGTCACAAAATACATAACGTCACAAAAATAAATGACGTCACAAAAATTAATTACGTCACAAAATAAATAACGTAACAAAAATAAATGACGTCACAAAATACATAACGTCACAAAATACATAACGTCACAAAAAAAAATGACGTCACAAAATGCATAACGTCTCAAAAATAAATGATGTCACAAAATACATAACGTCACAAAATAAATGACGTCATAAAATACATAACGTCACAAAAATAAATGACGTCACAAAAATTTATTACGTCACAAAGATAAATAACGTCACAAAATACATAACGTCACAAAAATAAATGACGTCACAAAATACATAACGTCACAAAAACAAATGACGTCACAAAATACATAACGTCACAAAAATAAATGACGTCACAAAATACATAACGTCACAAAAATTAATGACGTCACAAAATACAAAACGTCACAAAATACATAACGTCAAAAAATACATAACGTCACAAAAATATATGACTTCAAAAAATAAATAGCGTCACAAAAATAAATGACGTCACAAAATACATAACGTCACAAAAATAAATGACGTCACAAACATAATGACGTCACAAAATACATATCGTCACAAAAATAAATGACGTCACAAAATACATAACGTCACAAAAATAAATGACGTCACAAAATACATAACGTAACAAAAATAAATGACGTCTCAAAATACATAACGTCATAAAAATAAATGACGTCACAAAAATTAATTACTTCACAAAATACATAATGTCACAAAAATAAATGACGTCACAAAATACATAACGTCACAAAATACATTACGTCACAAAAATAAATGACGTCACAAAATACATAACGTCACAAAAATAAATGACGTCACAAAATACATAACGTCACAAAAATAAATGACGTCACAAAATACATAACGTCACGAAAATAATTGAGGTAACAAAATACATAACGTCACAAAATACATAACGTCACAAAAATAAATGACGTCACAAAATACATAACGTTACAAAAATTAATGACGTCACAAAATACATAACGTCACAAAATACATAACGTCACATAAATAAATTACGTCACAAAATACATAACGTCACAAAAATAAATGACGTCACAAAATACATAACGTCACAAAAAATAAATGACGTCACAAAATGCATAACGTCTCAAAAATAAAAGATGTCACAAAATACATAATGTCACAAAATATATGACGTCATAAAATACATAATGTCACAAAAATAAATGAGGTCACAACAATTTATTACGTCACAAAAATAAATAACGTCACAAAATACATTACGTCACAAAATACATAACGGCACAAAAATAAATGACGTCACAAAATACATAACGTCACAAAAATAAATGACGTCACAAAATACATAACGTCAAAAAAAGAAATGACATCACAAAATACATAACGTCACAAAAATAACTGACGTCACAAAATACATAACGTCACAAAAATAAATGACGTCACAATAATAAATGACGTCACAAAATACATAACGTCACAAAAATAAATGACGTCACAAAATACATAACGCCACAAAAATAAATGACGTCACAAAATACTTAACGTCACAAAAAAAAAATGACGTCACAAAATGCATAACGTCTCAAAAATAAATGATTTCACAAAATACATAACGTCACAAAATAAATGACGTCATAAAATACATAACGTCACAAAAATAAATGACGTCACAAAAATTTATTACGTCACAAAAATAAATAACGTCACAAAATACATAACGTCACAAAAATAAATGACGTCACAAAATACATAACGTCACAAAAATAAATTACGTCACAAAATACAAAACGTCACAAAATACATAACGTCAAAAAATACATAACGTCACAAAAATATATGACTTCAAAAAATAAATAGCGTCACAAAAATAAATGACGTCACAAAATACATAACGTCACAAAAATAAATGACGTGACAAAAATTAATAACGTCACAAAATACATAACGTCACAAAAATAAATGATGTCACAAAATACATAACGTCACAAAAAATAAATGACGTCACAAAATGCATAACGTCTCAAAAATAAATGATGTCACAAAATACATAACGTCACAAAATATATGACGTCATAAAATACATAATGTCACAAAAATAAATGAGGTCACAACAATTTATTACGTCACAAAAATAAATAACGTCACAAAATACATAACGTCACAAAATACATAACGGCACAGAAATAAATGACGTCACAAAATACATAACCTCACAAAAATAAATGACGTCACAAAATACATTACGTCACAAAAATAAATGACGTCACAAAATACATAACGTCACAAAAATAAATTACGTCACAAAATACATAACGTCACAAAAATAAATGACGTCACAAAATACATAACGTCACAAAAATAAATGACGTCACAAAAATTAATAACGTCACAAAATACATAACAACACAAAAATAAATGACGTCACAAAATACATAACGTCACAAAAATAAATGACGTCACAAAATACATAACGTCACAAAAATAAATGACGTCACAAAATACAAAACGTCACAAAATACATAACGTCAAAAAATACATAACGTCACAAAAATATATGACTTCAAAAAATAAATAGCGTCACAAAAATAAATGACGTCACAAAATACATAACGTCACAAAAATAAATGACGTGACAAAAATTAATAACGTCACAAAATACATAACGTCACAAAAATAAATGATGTCACAAAATACATAACGTCACAAAAATAAATGACGTCACAAAATATTTAACGACACAAAATTAAATGACGTCACAAAAGACATATTTCATAAAATACATAACGTCACAAAAAAAATGACGTCACAAAATACATAACGTAACAAAAATAAATGACGTCACAAAATACATAACGTCACAAAAATAAATGACGTCACAAAATATTCAACGACACAAAACTAAATGACGTCACAAAATACATTTTTCATAAAGTCACAAAAATAAATGACGTCACAAAATACATAACGTCACAAAAACAAATGACGTCACAAAATACATAACGTCACAAAAATTAATGACGTCACAAAATACATAACGTCACAAAAATAAATGACGTCACAAAATACAAAACGTCACAAAATACATAACGTCAAAAAATACATAACGTCACAAAACTATATGACTTAAAAAAAAATAGCGTCACAAAAATAAATGACGTCACAAAAATTAATGACTTCACAAAATACATAATGTCACGAAAATAAATGACGTCACAAAATACATAACGTCACAAAATACATTACGTCACAAAAATAAATGACGTCACAAAATACATAACGTCACAAAAATAAATGACGTCACAAAATACATAACGTCACAAAAATAAATGACGTCACAAAAATTAATTACGTCACAAAATAAATAACGTCACAAAAATAAATGACGTCACAAAATACATAACGTCACAAAATACATAACGTCACAAAAAAAAATGACGTCACAAAATGCATAACGTCTCAAAAATAAATGACGTCACAAAATACATAACGTCACAAAATAAATGACGTCATAAAATACATAACGTCACAAAAATAAATGACGTCACAAAAATTTATTACGTCACAAAGATAAATAACGTCACAAAATACATAACGTCACAAAAATAAATGACGTCACAAAATACATAACGTCACAAAAACAAATGACGTCACAAAATACATAACGTCACAAAAATAAATGACGTCACAAAATACATAACGTCACAAAAATTAATGACGTCACAAAATACAAAACGTCACAAAATACATAACGTCAAAAAATACATAACGTCACAAAAATATATGACTTCAAAAAATAAATAGCGTCACAAAAATAAATGACGTCACAAAATACATAACGTCACAAAAATAAATGACGTCACAAACATAATGACGTCACAAAATACATATCGTCACAAAAATAAATGTCGTCACAAAATACATAACGTCACAAAAATAAATGACGTCACAAAATACATAACGTAACAAAAATAAATGACGTCTCAAAATACATAACGTCATAAAAATAAATGACGTCACAAAAATTAATTACTCCACAAAATACATAATGTCACAAAAATAAATGACGTCACAAAATACATAACGTCACAAAATACATTACGTCACAAAAATAAATGACGTCACAAAATACATAACGTCACGAAAATAATTGAGGTAACAAAATACATAACGTCACAAAATACATAACGTTACAAAATACATAACGTCACAAAAAATAAATGACGTCACAAAATGCATAACGTCACAAAAATAAATGACGTCACAAAATACATAACGTCACAAAAATAAATGACGTCACAAAATACATAACGTCACGAAAATAATTGAGGTAACAAAATACATAACGTCACAAAATACATAACGTCACAAAAATAAATGACGTCACAAAATACATAACGTTACAAAAATTAATGACGTCACAAAATACATAACGTCACAAAATACATAACGTCACATAAATAAATTACGTCACAAAATACATAACGTCACAAAAATAAATGACGTCACAAAATACATAACGTCACAAAAAATAAATGACGTCACAAAATGCATAACGTCTCAAAAATAAATGATGTCACAAAATACATAACGTCACAAAATATATGACGTCATAAAATACATAATGTCACAAAAATAAATGAGGTCACAACAATTTATTACGTCACAAAAATAAATAACGTCACAAAATACATTACGTCACAAAATACATAACGGCACAAAAATAAATGACGTCACAAAATACATAACGTCACAAAAATAAATGACGTCACAAAATACATAACGTCAAAAAGATAAATGACATCACAAAATACATAACGTCACAAAAATAACTGACGTCACAAAATACATAACGTCACAAAAATAAATGACGTCACAATAATAAATGACGTCACAAAATACATAACGTCACAAAAATAAATGACGTCACAAAATACATAACGCCACAAAAATAAATGACGTCACAAAATACTTAACGTCACAAAAAAAAAATGACGTCACAAAATGCATAACGTCTCAAAAATAAATGATGTCACAAAATACATAACGTCACAAAATAAATGACGTCATAAAATACATAACGTCACAAAAATAAATGACGTCACAAAAATTTATTACGTCACAAAAATAAATAACGTCACAAAATACATAACGTCACAAAAATAAATGACGTCACAAAATACATAACGTCACAAAAACAAATGACGTCACAAAATACATAACGTCACAAAAATAAATGACGTCACAAAATACATAACGTCACAAAAATTAATGACGTCACAAAATACGAAACGTCACAAAATACATAACGTCAAAAAATACATAACGTCACAAAAATATATGACTTCAAAAAATAAATAGCGTCACAAAAATAAATGACGTCACAAAATACATAACGTCACAAAAATAAATGACGTCACAAACATAATGACGTCACAAAATACATATCGTCACAAAAATAAATGACGTCACAAAATACATAACGTCACAAAAATAAATGACGTCACAAAATACATAACGTAACAAAAATAAATAACGTCTCAAAATACATAACGTCATAAAAATAAATGACGTCACAAAAATTAATTACTCCACAAAATACATAATGTCACAAAAATAAATGACGTCACAAAATACATAACGTCACAAAATACATTACGTCACAAAAATAAATGACGTCACAAAATACATAACGTCACGAAAATAATTGAGGTAACAAAATACATAACGTCACAAAATACATAACGTTACAAAATACATAACGTCACAAAAAATAAATGACGTCACAAAATGCATAACGTCACAAAAATAAATGACGTCACAAAATACATAACGTCACAAAAATAAATGACGTCACAAAATACATAACGTCACGAAAATAATTGAGGTAACAAAATACATAACGTCACAAAATACATAACGTCACAAAAATAAATGACGTCACAAAATACATAACGTTACAAAAATTAATGACGTCACAAAATACATAACGTCACAAAATACATAACGTCACATAAATAAATTACGTCACAAAATACATAACGTCACAAAAATAAATGACGTCACAAAATACATAACGTCACAAAAAATAAATGACGTCACAAAATGCATAACGTCTCAAAAATAAATGATGTCACAAAATACATAACGTCACAAAATATATGACGTCATAAAATACATAATGTCACAAAAATAAATGAGGTCACAACAATTTATTACGTCACAAAAATAAATAACGTCACAAAATACATTACGTCACAAAATACATAACGGCACAAAAATAAATGACGTCACAAAATACATAACGTCACAAAAATAAATTACGTCACAAAATACATAACGTCAAAAAAATAAATGACATCACAAAATACATAACGTCACAAAAATAACTGACGTAACAAAATACATAACGTCACAAAAATAAATGACGTCACAATAATAAATGACGTCACAAAATACATAACGTCACAAAAATAAATGACGTCACAAAATACATAACGCCACAAAAATAAATGACGTCACAAAATACTTAACGTCACAAAAAAAATGACGTCACAAAATGCATAACGTCTCAAAAATAAATGATGTCACAAAATACATAACGTCACAAAATAAATGACGTCATAAAATACATAACGTCACAAAAATAAATGACGTCACAAAAATTTATTACGTCACAAAAATAAATAACGTCACAAAATACATAACGTCACAAAAATAAATGACGTCACAAAATACATAACGTCACAAAAATAAATTACGTCACAAAATACAAAACGTCACAAAATACATAACGTCAAAAAATACATAACGTCACAAAAATATATGACTTCAAAAAATAAATAGCGTCACAAAAATAAATGACGTCACAAAATACATAACGTCACAAAAATAAATGACGTCACAAAAATTAATAACGTCACAAAATACATAACGTCACAAAAATAAATGATGTCACAAAATACATAACGTCACAAAAATAAATGACGTCACAAAATATTTAACGACACAAAATTAAATGACGTCACAAAATACATATTTCTAAAAATACATAACGTCAAAAAAAATGACGTCACAAAATACATAACGTCACAAAAATAAATGACGTCACAAAATACATAACGTCACAAAAATAAATGACGTCACAAAATATTTAACGACACAAAATTAAATGACGGCACAAATACATATTTCATAGAATGCATAACGTCACAAAAATAAATGACGTCACAAAATACATAACGTCACAAAAAAAATGACGTCACAAATTACATAACGTCACAAAAATAAATGACGTCACAAAATACATAACGTCACCAAAATAAATGACGTCACAAAATACATAACGTCACATAAAATAAATGACGTCACAAAATACATAACGTCACAAAAACAAATGACGTCACAAAATACATAATGTCACAAAAATAAATGACGTCACAAAATACATAACGTCACAAAAATAAATGACGTCACAAAATACAAAACGTCATAAAATACATAACGTCAAATAATACATAACGTCACAAAAATATATGACTTCAAAAAATAAATAGCGTCACAAAAATAAATGACGTCACAAAATACATAACGTTACAAAAATAAATGACGTCACAAACATAATGACGTCACAAAATACATATCGTCACAAAAATAAATGACGTCACAAAATACATAACGTCACAAAAATAAATGACGTAACAAAATACATAACGTCACAAAAATAAATGACGTCACAAAATACATAACGTCATAAAAATAAATGACGTCACAAAAATTAATTACTTCACAAAATTCATAATGTCACAAAAATAAATGACGTCACAAAATACATAACGTCACAAAATACATTACGTCACAAAAATAACTGACGTCACAAAATACATAACGTCACAAAAATAAATGACGTCACAAAATACATAACGTCACAAAAATAATTGACGTCACAAAATACATAACGTCACAAAAATAATTGAGGTAACAAAATACATAACGTCACAAAATACATAACGTCACAAAAATAAATGACGTCACAAAATACATAACGTCACAAAAATAAATGACGTCACAAAATACATAACGTCACAAAATACATAACGTCACAAAATACATAACGTCACAAAAATAAAAGACGTCACAAAATACATAACGTCACAAAAACAAATTACGTCACAAAATACATAACGTTACAAAAATAAATGACGTCACAAAATACATAACGTCACAAAATAAATGACGTCACAAAAATTAATTACGTCACAAAATATATAACGTCACAAAATATATAACGTCACAAAAATAAATGACGTCACAAAAATTAATTACGTCACAAAATACATAACGTCACAAAATACATAACGTCACAAAAATAAATAACGTCACAAAATACATAACGTCACAAAATACATAACGTCAGAAAAATAAATGACGTCACAAAATAAATAAAGTCACAAAAATAAATGACGTCACAAAATACATAACGTCACAAAAATAAATGACGTCACAAAATACATAACGTCACAAAATTAATGACGTCACAAAAATTAATTACGTCACAAAATACATAACGTCACAAAAATTAATTACGTCAAAAAATACATAAACTCAAAAAAATAAATAACGTCACAAAATACATAACGTCACAAAAATAAATGACGTCACAAAATACATAACGTCACAAAAACAAATGACGTCACAAAATACATAATGTCACAAAAATAAATGACGTCACAAAATACATAACGTCACAAAAATAAATGACGTCACAAAATACAAAACGTCATAAAATACATAACGTCAAATAATACAAAACGTCACAAAAATATATGACTTCAAAAAATTAAAAGGGTCACAAAAATAAATGACGTCACAAAATACATAACGTTACAAAAATAAATGACGTCACAAACATAATGACGTCACAAAATACATATCGTCACAAAAATAAATGACGTCACAAAATACATAACGTCACAAAAATAAATGACGTCACAAAATACATAACGTCACAAAAATAAATGACGTCACAAAATACATAACGTCATAAAAATAAATGACGTCACAAAAATTAATTACTTCACAAAATTCATAATGTCACAAAAATAAATGACGTCACAAAATACATAACGTCACAAAATACATTACGTCACAAAAATAACTGACGTCACAAAATACATAACGTCAAAAAAATAAATGACGTCACAAAATACATAACGTCACAAAAATAATTGACGTCACAAAATACATAACGTCACAAAAATAATTGAGGTAACAAAATACATAACGTCACAAAATACATAACGTCACAAAAATAAATGACGTTACAAAATACATAACGTCACAAAAATAAATGACGTCACAAAATACATAACGTCACAAAATACATAACGTCACAAAAATAAAAGACGTCACAAAATACATAACGTCACAAAAACAAATGACGTCACAAAATACATAACGTTACAAAAATAAATGACGTCACAAAATACATAACGTCACAAAAAAAATGACGTCACAAAAATTAATTACGTCACAAAATACATAACGTCACAAAATATATAACGTCACAAAAATAAATGACGTCACAAAAATTAATTACGTCACAAAATACATAACGTCACAAAAATAAATAACGTCACAAAATACATAACGTCACAAAATACATAACGTCACAAAAATAAATGACGTCACAAAATAAATAAAGTCACAAAAATAAATGACGTCACAAAATACATAACGTCACAAAAATAAATGACGTCACAAAATACATAACGTCACAAAATTAATGACGTCACAAAAATTAATTACGTCACAAAATACATAACGTCACAAAAAGTAATTACGTCAAAAAATACATAACCTCACAAAAATAAATGACGTCACAAAATACATTACGTCACAAAAATAAATGACGTCACAAAATACATAACGTCACAAAAATAAATGACGTCACAAAATACATAACGTCACAAAAATAAATGACGTCACAAAATACATAACGTCACAAAAATAAATGACGTCACACAAATTAATAACGTCACAAAATACATAACGTCACAAAAATAAATGACGTCACAAAATACATAACGTCACAAAAATAAATGACGTCACGAAATACATAACGTCACAAAAATAAATGACGTCACAAAATACAAAACGTCACAAAATACATAACGTCAAAAAATACATAACGTCACAAAAATATATGACTTCAAAAAATAAATAGCGTCACAAAAATAAATGACGTCACAAAATACATAACGTCACAAAAATAAATGACGTGACAAAAATTAATAACGTCACAAAATACATAACGTCACAAAAATAAATGATGTCACAAAATACATAACGTCACAAAAATAAATGACGTCACAAAATATTTAACGACACAAAATTAAATGACGTCACAAAAGACATATTTCATAAAAAAATAACGTCACAAAAAAATGACGTCACAAAATACATAACGTCACAAAAATAAATGACGTCACAAAATACATAACGTCACAAAAATAAATGACGTCACAAAATATTCAACGACACACAACTAAATGACGTCACAAAATACATTTTTCATAAAGTCACAAAAATAAATGACGTCACAAAATACATAACGTCACAAAAATAAATGACGTCACAAAATACATAACGTCATAAAAATAAATGACGTCACAAAAATTAATTACTTCACTAAATACATAATGTCACGAAAATAAATGACGTCACAAAATACATAACGTCACAAAATACATTACGTCACAAAAATAAATGACGTCACAAAATACATAACGTCACAAAAATAAATGACGTCACAAAATACATAACCTCACAAAAATAAATGACGTCACAAAATAAATAACGTCACAAAAATAAATGACGTCACAAAATACATAACGTCACAAAATACATAACGTCACAAAAAAAAATGACGTCACAAAATGCATAACGTCTCAAAAATAAATGATGTCACAAAATACATAACGTCACAAAATAAATGACGTCATAAAATACATAACGTTACAAAAATAAATGACGTCACAAAAATTTATTACGTCACAAAGATAAATAACGTCACAAAATACATAACGTCACAAAAATAAATGACGTCACAAAATACATAACGTCACAAAAACAAATGACGTCACAAAATACATAACGTCACAAAAATAAATGACGTCACAAAATACATAACGTCACAAAAATTAATGACGTCACAAAATACGAAACGTCACAAAATACATAACGTCAAAAAATACATAACGTCACAAAAATATATGACTTCAAAAAATAAATAGCGTCACAAAAATAAATGACGTCACAAAATACATAACGTCACAAAAATAAATGACGTCACAAACATAATGACGTCACAAAATACATATCGTCATAAAAATAAATGACGTCACAAAATACATAACGTCACAAAAATAAATGACGTCACAAAATACATAACGTAACAAAAATAAATGACGTCTCAAAATACATAACGTCATAAAAATAAATGACGTCACAAAAAATAATTACTTCACAAAATACATAATGTCACAAAAATAAATGACGTCACAAAATACATAACGTCACAAAATACATTACGTCACAAAAATAAATGACGTCAAAAAATACATAACGTCACAAAAATAAATGACGTCACAAAATACATAACGTCACAAAAATAAATGACGTCACAAAATACATAACGTCACGAAAATAATTGAGGTAACAAAATACATAACGTCACAAAATACATAACATCACAAAAATAAATGACGTCACAAAATACATAACGTTACAAAAATTAATGACGTCACAAAATACATAACGTCACAAAATACATAACGTCACATAAATAAATTACGTCACAAAATACATAACGTCACAAAAATAAATGACGTCACAAAATACATAACGTCACAAAAAATAAATGACGTCACAAAATGCATAACGTCTCAAAAATAAATGATGTCACAAAATACATAACGTCACAAAATATATGACGTCATAAAATGCATAATGTCACAAAAATAAATGAGGTCACAACAATTTATTACGTCACAAAAATAAATAACGTCACAAAATACATTACGTCACAAAATACATAACGGCACAAAAATAAATGACGTCACAAAATACATAACGTCACAAAAATAAATGACGTCACAAAATACACAACGTCAAAAAAATAAATGACATCACAAAATACATAACGTCACAAAAATAACTGACGTCACAAAATACATAACGTCACAAAAATAAATGACGTCACAATAATAAATGACGTCACAAAATACATAACGTCACAAAAATAAATGACGTCACAAAATACATAACGCCACAAAAATAAATAACGTCACAAAATACTTAACGTCACAAAAAAAAATGACGTCACAAAATGCATAACGTCTCAAAAATAAATGATGTCACAAAATACATAACGTCACAAAATAAATGACGTCATAAAATACATAACGTCACAAAAATAAATGACGTCACAAAAATTTATTACGTCACAAAAATAAATGACGTCACAAAATACATAACGTCACAAAAATAAATGACGTCACAAAATACATAACATCAAAAAAATAAATGACATCACAAAATACATAACGTCACAAAAATAACTGACGTCACAAAATACATAACGTCACAAAAATAAATTACGTCACAAAATACAAAACGTCACAAAATACATAACGTCAAAAAATACATAACGTCACAAAAATATATGACTTCAAAAAATAAATAGCGTCACAAAAATAAATGACGTCACAAAATACATAACGTCACAAAAATAAATGACGTGACAAAAATTTATAACGTCACAAAATACATAACGTCACAAAAATAAATGATGTCACAAAATACATAACGTCACAAAAAATAAATGACGTCACAAAATGCATAACGTCTCAAAAATAAATGATGTCACAAAATACATAACGTCACAAAATATATGACGTCATAAAATACATAATGTCACAAAAATAAATGAGGTCACAACAATTTATTACGTCACAAAAATAAATAACGTCACAAAATACATAACGTCACAAAATACATAACGGCACAGAAATAAATGACGTCACAAAATACATAACCTCACAAAAATAAATGACGTCACAAAATACATTACGTCACAAAAATAAATGACGTCACAAAATACATAACGTCACAAAAATAAATGACGTCACAAAATACATAACGTCACAAAAATAAATGACGTCACAAAATACATAACGTCACAAAAATAAATGACGTCACACAAATTAATAACGTCACAAAATACATAACGTCACAAAAATAAATGACGTCACAAAATACATAACGTCACAAAAATAAATGACGTCACAAAATACATAACGTCACAAAAATAAATGACGTCACAAAATACAAAACGTCACAAAATACATAACGTCAAAAAATACATAACGTCACAAAAATATATGACTTCAAAAAATAAATAGCGTCACAAAAATAAATGACGTCACAAAATACATAACGTCACAAAAATAAATGACGTGACAAAAATTAATAACGTCACAAAATACATAACGTCACAAAAATAAATGATGTCACAAAATACATAACGTCACAAAAATAAATGACGTCACAAAATATTTAACGACACAAAATTAAATGACGTCACAAAAGACATATTTCATAAAATACATAACGTCACAAAAAAAATGACGTCACAAAATACATAACGTAACAAAAATAAATGACGTCACAAAATACATAACGTCACAAAAATAAATGACGTCACAAAATATTCAACGACACAAAACTAAATGACGTCACAAAATACATTTTTCATAAAGTCACAAAAATAAATGACGTCACAAAATACATAACGTCACAAAAACAAATGACGTCACAAAATACATAACGTCACAAAAATTAATGACGTCACAAAATACATAACGTCACAAAAATAAATGACGTCACAAAATACAAAACGTCACAAAATACATAACGTCAAAAAATACATAACGTCACAAAACTATATGACTTAAAAAAAAAATAGCGTCACAAAAATAAATGACGTCACAAAAATTAATGACTTCACAAAATACATAATGTCACGAAAATAAATGACGTCACAAAATACATAACGTCACAAAATACATTACGTCACAAAAATAAATGACGTCACAAAATACATAACGTCACAAAAATAAATGACGTCACAAAATACATAACGTCACAAAAATAAATGACGTCACAAAAATTAATTACGTCACAAAATAAATAACGTCACAAAAATAAATGACGTCACAAAATACATAACGTCACAAAATACATAACGTCACAAAAAAAAATGACGTCACAAAATGCATAACGTCTCAAAAATAAATGATGTCACAAAATACATAACGTCACAAAATAAATGACGTCATAAAATACATAACGTCACAAAAATAAATGACGTCACAAAAATTTATTACGTCACAAAGATAAATAACGTCACAAAATACATAACGTCACAAAAATAAATGACGTCACAAAATACATAACGTCACAAAAACAAATGACGTCACAAAATACATAACGTCACAAAAATAAATGACGTCACAAAATACATAACGTCACAAAAATTAATGACGTCACAAAATACAAAACGTCACAAAATACATAACGTCAAAAAATACATAACGTCACAAAAATATATGACTTCAAAAAATAAATAGCGTCACAAAAATAAATGACGTCACAAAATACATAACGTCACAAAAATAAATGACGTCACAAACATAATGACGTCACAAAATACATATCGTCACAAAAATAAATGACGTCACAAAATACATAACGTCACAAAAATAAATAACGTCACAAAATACATAACGTAACAAAAATAAATGACGTCTCAAAATACATAACGTCATAAAAATAAATGACGTCACAAAAATTAATTACTCCACAAAATACATAATGTCACAAAAATAAATGACGTCACAAAATACATAACGTCACAAAATACATTACGTCACAAAAATAAATGACGTCACAAAATACATAACGTCACGAAAATAATTGAGGTAACAAAATACATAACGTCACAAAATACATAACGTTACAAAATACATAACGTCACAAAAAATAAATGACGTCACAAAATGCATAACGTCACAAAAATAAATGACGTCACAAAATACATAACGTCACAAAAATAAATGACGTCACAAAATACATAACGTCAAGAAAATAATTGAGGTAACAAAATACATAACGTCACAAAATACATAACGCCACAAAAATAAATGACGTTACAAAATACATAACGTTACAAAAATTAATGACGTCACAAAATACATAACGTCACAAAATACATAACGTCACATAAATAAATTACGTCACAAAATACATAACGTCACAAAAATAAATGACGTCACAAAATACATAACGTCACAAAAAATAAATGACGTCACAAAATGCATAACGTCTCAAAAATAAATGATGTCACAAAATACATAACGTCACAAAATATATGACGTCATAAAATACATAATGTCACAAAAATAAATGAGGTCACAACAATTTATTACGTCACAAAAATAAATAACGTCACAAAATACATTACGTCACAAAATACATAACGGCACAAAAATAAATGACGTCACAAAATACATAACGTCACAAAAATAAATGACGTCACAAAATACATAACGTCAAAAAAATAAATGACATCACAAAATACATAACGTCACAAAAATAACTGACGTCACAAAATACATAACGTCACAAAAATAAATGACGTCACAAAATACATAACGTCACAAAAACAAATGACGTCACAAAATACATAATGTCACAAAAATAAATGACGTCACAAAATACATAACGTCACAAAAATAAATGACGTCACAAAATACAAAACGTCATAAAATACATAACGTCAAATAATACATAACGTCACAAAAATATATGACTTCAAAAAATAAATAGCGTCACAAAAATAAATGACGTCACAAAATACATAACGTTACAAAAATAAATGACGTCACAAACATAATGACGTCACAAAATACATATCGTCACAAAAATAAATGACGTCACAAAATACATAACGTCACAAAAATAAATGACGTCACAAAATACATAACGTCACAAAAATAAATGACGTCACAAAATACATAACGTCATAAAAATAAATGACGTCACAAAAATTAATTACTTCACAAAATTCATAATGTCACAAAAATAAATGACGTCACAAAATACATAACGTCACAAAATACATTACGTCACAAAAATAACTGACGTCACAAAATACATAACGTCACAAAAATAAATGACGTCACAAAATACATAACGTCACAAAAATAATTGACGTCACAAAATACATAACGTCACAAAAATAATTGAGGTAACAAAATACATAACGTCACAAAATACATAACGTCACAAAAATAAATGACGTCACAAAATACATAACGTCACAAAAATAAATGACGTCATAAAATACATAACGTCACAAAATACATAACGTCACAAAATACATAACGTCACAAAAATAAAAGACGTCACAAAATACATAACGTCACAAAAATAAATGACGTCACAAAATACATAACGTTACAAAAATAAATGACGTCACAAAATACATAACGTCACAAAATAAATGACGTCACAAAAATTAATTACGTCACAAAATATATAACGTCACAAAATATATAACGTCACAAAAATAAATGACGTCACAAAAATTAATTACGTCACAAAATACATAACGTCACAAAATACATAACGTCACAAAAATAAATAACGTCACAAAATACATAACGTCACAAAATACATAACGTCAGAAAAATAAATGACGTCACAAAATAAATAAAGTCACAAAAATAAATGACGTCACAAAATACATAACGTCACAAAAATAAATGACGTCACAAAATACATAACGTCACAAAATTAATGACGTCACAAAAATTAATTACGTCACAAAATACATAACGTCACAAAAATTAATTACGTCAAAAAATACATAAACTCAAAAAAATAAATGACGTCACAAAATACATAACGTCACAAAAATAAATGACGTCACAAAATACATAACGTCACAAAATACATAATGTCACAAAAATAAATGACGTCACAAAATACATAACGTCACAAAAATAAATGACGTCACAAAATACAAAACGTCATAAAATACATAACGTCAAATAATACATAACGTCACAAAAATATATGACTTCAAAAAATTAAAAGGGTCACAAAAATAAATGACGTCACAAAATACATAACGTTACAAAAATAAATGACGTCACAAACATAATGACGTCACAAAATACATATCGTCACAAAAATAAATGACGTCACAAAATACATAACGTCACAAAAATAAATGACGTCACAAAATACATAACGTCACAAAAATAAATGACGTCACAAAATACATAACGTCATAAAAATAAATGACGTCACAAAAATTAATTACTTCACAAAATTCATAATGTCACAAAAATAAATGACGTCACAAAATACATAACGTCACAAAATACATTACGTCACAAAAATAACTGACGTCACAAAATACATAACGTCACAAAAATAAATGACGTCACAAAATACATAACGTCACAAAAATAATTGACGTCACAAAATACATAACGTCACAAAAATAATTGAGGTAACAAAATACATAACGTCACAAAATACATAACGTCACAAAAATAAATGAAGTTACAAAATACATAACGTCACAAAAATAAATGACGTCACAAAATACATAACGTCACAAAATACATAACGTCACAAAAATAAAAGACGTCACAAAATACATAACGTCACAAAAACAAATGACGTCACAAAATACATAACGTTACAAAAATAAATGACGTCACAAAATACATAACGTCACAAAATAAATGACGTCACAAAAATTAATTACGTCACAAAATACATAACGTCACAAAATATATAACGTCACAAAAATAAATGACGTCACAAAAATTAATTACGTCACAAAATACATAACGTCACAAAAATAAATAACGTCACAAAATACATAACGTCACAAAATACATAACGTCACAAAAATAAATGACGTCACAAAATAAATAAAGTCACAAAAATAAATGACGTCACAAAATACATAACGTCACAAAAATAAATGACGTCACAAAATACATAACGTCACAAAATTAATGACGTCACAAAAATTAATTACGTCACAAAATACATAACGTCACAATAAGTAATTACGTCAAAAAATACATAACCTCACAAAAATAAATGACGTCACAAAATACATTACGTCACAAAAATAAATGACGTCACAAAATACATAACGTCACAAAAAAATGACGTCACAAATTACATAACGTCACAAAAATAAATGACGTACAAAATACATAACGTCACAAAAATAAATGACGTCACAAAATACATAACGTCACAAAAATAAATGACGTCACAAAATACATAACGTCACAAAAATAAATGACGTCACAAAATACATAACGTCACAAAAATAAATGACGTCACGAAATACATAACGTCACAAAAATAAATGACGTCACAAAATACAAAACGTCACAAAATACATAACGTCAAAAAATACATAACGTCACAAAAATATATGACTTCAAAAAATAAATAGCGTCACAAAAATAAATGACGTCACAAAATACATAACGTCACAAAAATAAATGACGTGACAAAAATTAATAACGTCACAAAATACATAACGTCACAAAAATAAATGATGTCACAAAATACATAACGTCACAAAAATAAATGACGTCACAAAATATTTAACGACACAAAATTAAATGACGTCACAAAAGACATATTTCATAAAAAAATAACGTCACAAAAAAAATGACGTCACAAAATACATAACGTCACAAAAATAAATGACGTCACAAAATACATAACGTCACAAAAATAAATGACGTCACAAAATATTCAACGACACATAACTAAATGACGTCACAAAATACATTTTTCATAAAGTCACAAAAATAAATGACGTCACAAAATACATAACGTCACAAAAATAAATGACGTCACAAAATACATAACGTCATAAAAATAAATGACGTCACAAAAATTAATTACTTCACTAAATACATAATGTCACGAAAATAAATGACGTCACAAAATACATAACGTCACAAAATACATTACGTCACAAAAATTAATGACGTCACAAAATACATAACGTCACAAAAATAAATGACGTCACAAAATACATAACGTCACAAAAATAAATGACGTCACAAAATACAAAACGTCACAAAATACATAACGTCAAAAAATACATAACGTCCAAAAAATATATGACTTCAAAAAATAAATAGCGTCACAAAAATAATTGACGTCACAAAATACATAACGTCACAAAAATAAATGACGTCACAAAAATTAATAACGTCACAAAATACATAACGTCACAAAAATAAATGATGTCACAAAATACATAACGTCACAAAAATAAATGCCGTCACAAAATATTTAACGACACAAAATTAAATGACGTCACAAAATACATATTTCTAAAAATACATAACGTCACAAAAAATGACGTCACAAAATACATAACGTCACAAAAATAAATGACGTCACAAAATATTCAACGACACACAACTAAATGACGTCACAAAATACATTTTTCATAAAGTCACAAAAATAAATGACGTCACAAAATACATAACGTCACAAAAATAAATGACGTCACAAAATACATAACGTCACAAAAATAAATGACGTCACAAACTACATAACGTCACAAAAACAAATGACGTCACAAAATACATAATGTCACAAAAATAAATGACGTCACAAAATACATAACGTCACAAAAATAAATGACGTCACAAAATACAAAACGTCACAAAATACATAACGTCAAATAATACATAACGTCACAAAAATATATGACTTCAAAAAATAAATAGCGTCACAAAAATAAATGACGTCAAAAAATACATAACGTCACAAAAATAAATGACGTCACAAAATACATAACGTAACAAAAACAAATGACGTCACAAAATATATAATGTCACAAAAATAAATGACGTCACAAAATACATAACGTCACAAAAATAAATGACGTCACAAAATACAAAACGTCACAAAATACATAAAGTCAAATAATACATAACGTCACAAAAATATATGACTTCAAAAAATAAATAGCGTCACAAAAATAAATGACGTCACAAAATACATAACGTCACAAAAATAAATGACGTCACAAAATACATAACGTCATAAAAATAAATGACGTCACAAAAATTAATTACTTCACAAAATACATAATGTCACAAAAATAAATGACGTCACAAAATACATAACGTCACAAAATACATTACGTCACAAAAATAAATGACGTCACAAAATACATAACGTCACAAAAATAAATGACGTCACAAAATACATAACGTCACAAAAATAAATGACGTCACAAAATACATAACGTCACGAAAATAATTGAGGTAACAAAATACATAACGTCACAAAATACATAACGTCACAAAAATAAATGACGTCACAAAATACATAACGTCACAAAAATAAATGACGTCACAAAATACAAAACGTCACAAAATACATAACGTCAAATAATACATAACGTCACAAAAATATATGACTGCAAAAAATAAATAGCGTCACAAAAATAAATGACGTCACAAAATACATAACGTCACAAAATACATTACGTCACAAAAATAAATGACGTCACAAAATACATAACGTCACAAAAATAAATGACGTCACAAAATACATAACGTCATAAAAATAAATGACGTCACAAAAATTAATTACTTCACAAAATACATAATGTCACAAAAATAAATGACGTCACAAAATACATAACGTCACAAAATACATTACGTCACAAAAATAAATGACGTCACAAAATACATAACGTCACAAAAATAAATGACGTCACAAAATACATAACGTCACAAAAATAAATGACGTCACAAAATACATAACGTCACGAAAATAATTGAGGTAACAAAATACATAACGTCACAAAATACATAACGTCACAAAAATAAATGACGTCACAAAATACATAACGTCACAAAAATAAATGACGTCACAAAATACATAACGTCACAAAAATAAATGACGTCACAAAATACAAAACGTCACAAAATACATAACGTCAAAAAATACATAACGTCACAAAAATATATGACTTCAAAAAATAAATAGCGTCACAAAAATAAATGACGTCACAAAATACATAACGTCACAAAAATAAATGACGTGACAAAAATTAATAACGTCACAAAATACATAACGTCACAAAAATAAATGATGTCACAAAATACATAACGTCACAAAAATAAATGACGTCACAAAATATTTAACGACACAAAATTAAATGACGTCACAAAAGACATATTTCATAAAATACATAACGTCACAAAAAAAATGACGTCACAAAATACATAACGTCACAAAAATAAATGACGTCACAAAATACATAACGTCACAAAAATAAATGACGTCACAAAAAATTCAACGACACAAAACTAAATGACGTCACAAAATACATTTTTCATAAAGTCACAAAAATAAATGACGTCACAAAATACATAACGTCACAAAAACAAATGACGTCACAAAATACATAACGTCACAAAAATAAATGACGTCACAAAATACATAACGTCACAAAAATAAATGACTTCAAAAAATAAATAGCGTCACAAAAATAAATGACGTCACAAAATACATAACGTCACAAAAATAAATGACGTCACAAACATAATGA
Organism: Flexamia atlantica; assembly: GCA_035578135.1. NCBI lineage: Eukaryota > Metazoa > Arthropoda > Insecta > Hemiptera > Cicadellidae > Flexamia > Flexamia atlantica. Next base: position 312,196 of record JAQJVK010000087.1, read on the forward strand.
CGTCACAAAATACATATCGTCACAAAAATAAATGACGTCACAAAATACATAACGTCACAAAAATAAATGACGTCACAAAATACATAACGTCACAAAAATAAATGACGTCACAAAATACATAACGTCACAAAAATAAATGACGTCACAATACATATTTAATAAAATACATAACGTCACAAAAATAAATGGCTTCACAAAATACATAACGTCACAAAAAAATGACGTCACAAAATACATAACGTCACAAAAATAAATGACGTCACAAAATACATAACGTCACAAAAATAAATGACGTCACAAAATACATAACGTCACGAAAATAATTGAGGTAACAAAATACATAACGTCACAAAATACATAACGTCACAAAAATAAATGACGTCACAAAATACATAACGTTACAAAAATTAATGACGTCACAAAATACATAACGTCACAAAAATAAATGACGTCACAAAATACATAACGTCACAAAAATAAATGACGTCACACAAATTAATAACGTCACAAAATACATAACGTCACAAAAATAAATGACGTCACAAAATACATAACGTCACAAAAATAAATGACGTCACAAAATACATAACGTCACAAAAATAAATGACGTCACAAAATACAAAACGTCACAAAATACATAACGTCAAAAAATACATAACGTCACAAAAATATATGACTTCAAAAAATAAATAGCGTCACAAAAATAAATGACGTCACAAAATACATAACGTCACAAAAATAAATGACGTGACAAAAATTAATAACGTCACAAAATACATAACGTCACAAAAATAAATGATGTCACAAAATACATAACGTCACAAAAATAAATGACGACACAAAATATTTAACGACACAAAATTAAATGACGTCACAAAAGACATATTTCATAAAATACATAACGTCACAAAAAAAATGACGTCACAAAATACATAACGTCACAAAAATAAATGACGTCACAAAATACATAACGTCACAAAAATAAATGACGTCACAAAATTAATTACGTCACAAAATACATAACGTCACAAAAATAAATGACGTCAAAAAATACATAACCTCACAAAAATAAATGATGTCACAAAATACATAACGTCACTAAAATAAATGACGTCAAAAAATACATAACGTCACAAAAATAAATGACGTCATAAAATACATAACGTCACAAAAATAAATGACGTCACAAAATACATAACGACACAAAAATAAATGACGTCACAAAAATTAATGACGTCACAAAATACATAACGTCACTTAAATAAATGACGTCACAAAATACATAACGTCACAAAATTAATGACGTCACAAAAATTAATTACGTCACAAAATACATAACGTCACAAAAATTAATTACGTCAAAAAATACATAACCTCACAAAAATAAATGACGTCACAAAATACATAACGTCACAAAAATAAATGACGTCACAAAATACATAACGACACAAAAATAAATGACGTCACAAAAATTAATGACGTCACAAAATACATAACGTCACAAAAATAAATGACGTTACAAAATTAATTACGTCACAAAATACATAACGTCACAAAAATAAATGACGTCAAAAAATACATAACCTCACAAAAATAAATGATGTCACAAAATACATAACGTCACTAAAATAAATGACGTCAAAAAATACATAACGTCACAAAAATAAATGACGTCACAAAATACATAACGTCACAAAAATAAATGACGTCACAAAATACATAACGTCACAAAAATAAATGACGTCACAAAAATAAATAACGTCACAAAATACATAACGTCACAAAATACATAACGGCACAAAAATAAATGACGTCACAAAATACATAACGTCACAAAAATAAATGACGTCACAAAATACATACCGTCAAAAAAATAAATGACGTCACAAAATACATAACGTCACAAAAATAAATGACGTCACAAAATACATAACGTCACAAAAATAAAGGACGTCACAATAATAAATGACGTCACAAAATACATAACGTCACAAAAATAAATGACGTCACAAAATACATAACGTCACAAAAATAAATGAAGTCACAAAATACATAACGTCACAAAAAAATGACGTCACAAAATACATAACGTCACAAAAATAAATGACGTCACAAAATACATAACGACACAAAAATAAATGACGTCACAAAATACATAACGTCACAAAAATAAATGACGTCACAAAATACATAACGTCACAAAAATAAATGACGTCACAAAATACATAACGTCACAAAAATAAATGACGTCACAAAATACATAACGTCACAAAAACAAATGACGTCACAAAATACATAACGTCACAAAAATAAATGACGTCACAAAATACATAACGTCACAAAAATAAATGACGTCACAAAATACATAACGTCACAAAAATAAATGACGTCACAAAATACATAACGTCACAAAAATAAATGACGTCACAAAATACATAACGTCACTAAAATAAATGACGTCACAAAATACATAACGTCAAAAAAATAAATGACGTCACAAAATACATAACGTCACAAAAATAAATGACGTCACAAAAATTAATGACGTCACAAAATACATAACGTCACAAAAATAAATGACGTCACAAAATTAATTACGTCACAAAATACATAACGTCACAAAAATAAATGACGTCAAAAAATACATAACCTCACAAAAATAAATGATGTCACAAAATACATAACGTCACTAAAATAAATGACGTCACAAAATACATAACGTCACAAAAATAAATGACGTCACAAAATACATAACGTCACAAAAATAAATGACGTCACAAAATACATAACGTCACAAAAATAAATGATGTCACAAAATACATAACGTCACAAAAATAAATGACGTCACAAAATACATAACGTCACAAAAATAAATGACGTCACAAAATAAATAACGTCACAAAAATAAATGACGTCACAAAATACATAACGTCACAAAAATAAATGACGTCACAAAAATAAATAACGTCACAAAATACATAACGTCACAAAATACATAACGACAAAAAAATAAATGACGTCACAAAATACATAACGTCACAAAAATAAATGACGTCACAAAATACATAACGTCACAAAAATAAATGACGTCACAAAATACATAACGTCACAAAAATAAATGACGTCACAAAATACATAACGTCACAAAATTAATGACGTCACAAAAATTAATTTCGTCACAAAATACATAACGTCACAAAAATTAATTAAGTCAAAAAATACATAACCTCACAAAAATAAATGACGTCACAAAATACATAACGTCACAAAAATAAATGACGTCACAAAATACATAACGTCACAAAAATAAATGACGTCACAAAATACATAACGTCACAAAAATAAATGACGTCACAATAATAAATGACGTCACAAAATACATAACGTCACAAAAATAAATGACGTCACAAAATACATAACGTCACAAAAATAAATGACGTCACAAAATACATAACGTCACAAAAAATGACTTCACAAAATACATAACGTCACAAAAATAAATGACGTCACAAAATACATAACGACACAAAAATAAATGACGTCACAAAATACATAACGTCACAAAAATAAATGACGTCACAAAATACATAACGTCACAAAAATAAATGACGTCACAAAATACATAACGTCACAAAAATAAATGACGTCACAAAATACATAACGTCACAAAAACAAATGACGTCACAAAATACATAACGTCACAAAAATAAATGACGTCACAAAATACATAACGTCACAAAAATAAATGACGTCACAAAATACATAACGTCACAAAAATAAATGACGTCACAAAATACATAACGTCACAAAAATAAATGACGTCACAAAATACATAACGTCACAAAAATAAATGACGTCACAAAATACATACCGTCAAAAAAATAAATGACGTCACAAAATACATAACGTCACAAAAATAAATGACGTCACAAAATACATAACGTCACAAAAATAAAGGACGTCACAATAATAAATGACGTCACAAAATACATAACGTCACAAAAATAAATGACGTCACAAAATACATAACGTCACAAAAATAAATGAAGTCACAAAATACATAACGTCACAAAAAAATGACGTCACAAAATACATAACGTAACAAAAATAAATGACGTCACAAAATACATAACGACACAAAAATAAATGACGTCACAAAATACATAACGTCACAAAAATAAATGACGTCACAAAATACATAACGTCACAAAAATAAATGACGTCACAAAATACATAACGTCACAAAAATAAATGACGTCACAAAATACATAACGTCACAAAAACAAATGACGTCACAAAATACATAACGTCACAAAAATAAATGACGTCACAAAATACATAACGTCACAAAAATAAATGACGTCACAAAATACATAACGTCACAAAAATAAATGACGTCACAAAATACATAACGTCACAAAAATAAATGACGTCACAAAATACATAACGTCACTAAAATAAATGACGTCACAAAATACATAACGTCAAAAAAATAAATGACGTCACAAAATACATAACGTCACAAAAATAAATGACGTCACAAAAATTAATGACGTCACAAAATACATAACGTCACAAAAATAAATGACGTCACAAAATTAATTACGTCACAAAATACATAACGTCACAAAAATAAATGACGTCAAAAAATACATAACCTCACAAAAATAAATGATGTCACAAAATACATAACGTCACTAAAATAAATGACGTCACAAAATACATAACGTCACAAAAATAAATGACGTCACAAAATACATAACGTCACAAAAATAAATGACGTCACAAAATACATAACGTCACAAAAATAAATGATGTCACAAAATACATAACGTCACAAAAATAAATGACGTCACAAAATACATAACGTCACAAAAATAAATGACGTCACAAAATACATAACGTCACAAAAATAAATGACGTCACAAAATACATAACGTCACAAAAATAAATGACGTCACAAAAATAAATAACGTCAAAAAATACATAACGTCACAAAATACATAACGGCAAAAAAATAAATGACGTCACAAAATACATAACGTCACAAAAATAATTGACGTCACAAAATACATAACGTCAAAAAAATAAATGACGTCAAAAAATACATAACGTCACAAAAATAAATGACGTCACAAAATACATAACGTCACAAAAATAAATGACGTCACAATAATAAATGACGTCACAAAATACATAACGTCACAAAAATAAATGACGTCACAAAATACATAACGTCACAAAAATAAATGACGTCACAAAATACATAACGTCACAAAAAATGACTTCACAAAATACATAACGTCACAAAAATAAATGACGTCACAAAATACATAACGACACAAAAATAAATGACGTCACAAAATACATAACGTCACAAAAATAAATGACGTCACAAAATACATAACGTCACAAAAATAAATGACGTCACAAAATACATAACGTCACAAAAATAAATGACGTCACAAAATACATAACGTCACAAAAACAAATGACGTCACAAAATACATAACGTCACAAAAATAAATGACGTCACAAAATACATAACGTCACAAAAATAAATGACGTCACAAAATACATAACGTCACAAAAATAAATGACGTCACAAAATACATAACGTCACAAAAATAAATGACGTCACAAAAATTAAATAAGTCACAAAATACATAACGTCACAAAAATAAATAACGTCACAAAATACATAACGTCACAAAATACATAACGTTACAAAAATAAATGACGTCACAAAATAAATAAAGTCACAAAAATAAATGACGTCACAAAATACATAACGTCACAAAAATAAATGACGTCACAACATACATAACGTCACAAAATTAATGACGTCACAAAAATTAATTTCGTCACAAAATACATAACGTCACAAAAATTCATTAAGTCAAAAAATACATAACCTCACAAAAATAAATGACGTCACAAAATACATAACGTCACAAAAATAAATGACGTCACAAAATACATAACGTCACAAAAATAAATGACGTCACAAAATGCATAACGTCACAAAAAATAAATTACGTCACAAAATGCATAACGTCACAAAAATAAATAATGTCACAAAATACATAACGTCACAAAAATAAATGATATCATAAAATACATAACGTCACAAAAATAAATGACGTCACAAAAATTTATTACGTCACAAAAATAAATAACGTCACAAAATACATAACGTCACAAAATACATAACGGCACAAAAATAAATGACGTCACAAAATACATAACGTCACAAAAATAAATGACGTCACAAAATACATACCGTCAAAAAAATAAATGACGTCACAAAATACATAACGTCACAAAAATAAATGACGTCACAAAATACATAACGTCACAAAAATAAATGACGTCACAATAATAAATGACGTCACAAAATACATAACGTCACAAAAATAAATGACGTCACAAAATACATAACGTCACAAAAAAAATGACGTCACAAAATACATAACGTCACAAAAATAATTGACGTCACAAAATACATAACGTCACAAAAATAAATGACGTCACAAAATACATAACGTCACAAAAAATAAATTACGTCACAAAATGCATAACGTCACCAAAATAAATAATGTCACAAAATACATAACGTCAAAAAATACATGATATCATAAAATACATAACGTCACAAAAATAAATGACGTCACAAAAATTTATTACGTCACAAAAATAAATAACGTCACAAAATACATAACGTCACAAAATACATAACGGCACAAAAATAAATGACGTCACAAAATACATAACGTCACAAAAATAAATGACGTCACAAAATACATACCGTCAAAAAAATAAATGACGTCACAAAATACATAACGTCACAAAAATAAATGACGTCACAAAATACATAACGTCACAAAAATAAATGACGTCACAATAATAAATGACGTCACAAAATACATAACGTCACAAAAAAAATGACGTCACAAAATACATAACGTCACAAAAATAATTGACGTCACAAAATAAATAAAGTCACAAAAATAAATGACGTCACAAAATACATAACGTCACTTAAATAAATGACGTCACAAAATACATAACGTCACAAAATTAATGACGTCACAAAAATTAATTACGTCACAAAATACATAACGTCACAAAAATTAATTACGTCAAAAAATACATAACCTCACAAAAATAAATGACGTCACAAAATACATAACGTCACAAAAATAAATGACGTCACAAAATACATAACGTCACAAAAATAAATGACGTCACAAAAATTAATGACGTCACAAAATACATAACGTCACAAAAATAAATGACGTCACAAAATACATAACGTCACAAAAATAAATGACGTCACAAAATACATAACGTCACAAAAATAAATGACGTCACAAAATTAATTACGTCACAAAATACATAACGTCACAAAAATAAATGACGTCAAAAAATACATAACCTCACAAAAATAAATGATGTCACAAAATACATAACGTCACTAAAATAAATGACGTCACAAAATACATAACGTCACAAAAATAAATGACGTCACAAAATACATAACGTCACAAAAATAATTGACGTCACAAAATAAATAAAGTCACAAAAATAAACGACGTCACAAAATACATAACGTCACTTAAATAAATGACGTCACAAAATACATAACGTCACAAAATTAATGACGTCACAAAAATTAATTACGTCACAAAATACATAACGTCACAAAAATTAATTACGTCAAAAAATACATAACCTCACAAAAATAAATGACGTCACAAAATACATAACGTCACAAAAATAAATGACGTCACAAAATACATACCGTCAAAAAAATAAATGACGTCACAAAATACATAACGTCACAAAAATAAATGACGTCACAAAATACATAACGTCACAAAAATAAATGACGTCACAATAATAAATGACGTCACAAAATACATAACGTCACAAAAAAAATGACGTCACAAAATACATAACGTCACAAAAATAATTGACGTCACAAAATAAATAAAGTCACAAAAATAAATGACGTCACAAAATACATAACGTCACTTAAATAAATGACGTCACAAAATACATAACGTCACAAAATTAATGACGTCACAAAAATTAATTACGTCACAAAATACATAACGTCACAAAAAATTAATTACGTCAAAAAATACATAACCTCACAAAAATAAATGACGTCATAAAATACATAACGTCACAAAAATAAATGACGTCACAAAATACATAACGTCACAAAAATAAATGACGTCACAAAAATTAATGACGTCACAAAATACATAACGTCACAAAAATAAATTACGTCACAAAATACATAACGTCACAAAAATAAATGACGTCACAATAATAAATGACGTCACAAAATACATAACGTCACAAAAAAATGACGTCACAAAATACATAACGTCACAAAAATAATTGACGTCACAAAATAAATAAAGTCACAAAAATAAATGACGTCACAAAATACATAACGTCACTTAAATAAATGACGTCACAAAATACATAACGTCACAAAATTAATGACGTCACAAAAATTAATTACGTCACAAAATACATAACGTCACAAAAATTAATTACGTCAAAAAATACATAACCTCACAAAAATAAATGACGTCACAAAATACATAACGTCACAAAAATAAATGACGTCACAAAATACATAACTTCACAAAAATAAATGACGTCACAAAAATTAATGACGTCACAAAATACATAACGTCACAAAAATAAATGACGTCACAAAATACATAACGTCACAAAAATAAATGACGTCACAAAATACATAACGTCACAAAAATAAATGACGTCACAAAATTAATTACGTCACAAAATACATAACGTCACAAAAATAAATGACGTCAAAAAATACATAACCTCACAAAAATAAATGATGTCACAAAATACATAACGTCACTAAAATAAATGACGTCACAAAATACATAACGTCACAAAAATAAATGACGTCACAAAATACATAACGTCACAAAAATAATTGACGTCACAAAATAAATAAAGTCACAAAAATAAATGACGTCACAAAATACATAACGTCACTTAAATAAATGACGTCACAAAATACATAACGTCACAAAATTAATGACGTCACAAAAATTAATTACGTCACAAAATACATAACGTCACAAAAATTAATTACGTCAAAAAATACATAACCTCACAAAAATAAATGACGTCACAAAATACATAACGTCACAAAAATAAATGACGTCACAAAATACATACCGTCAAAAAAATAATTGACGTCACAAAATACATAACGTCACAAAAATAAATGACGTCACAAAATACATAACGTCACAAAAATAAATGACGTCACAATAATAAATGACGTCACAAAATACATAACGTCACAAAAAAAATGACGTCACAAAATACATAACGTCACAAAAATAATTGACGTCACAAAATAAATAAAGTCACAAAAATAAATGACGTCACAAAATACATAACGTCACTTAAATAAATGACGTCACAAAATACATAACGTCACAAAATTAATGACGTCACAAAAATTAATTACGTCACAAAATACATAACGTCACAAAAATTAATTACGTCAAAAAATACATAACCTCACAAAAATAAATGACGTCACAAAATACATAACGTCACAAAAATAAATGACGTCACAAAATACATAACGTCACAAAAATAAATGACGTCACAAAAATTAATGACGTCACAAAATACATAACGTCACAAAAATAAATGACGTCACAAAATACATAACGTCACAAAAAAAATGACGTCACAAAATACATAACGTCACAAAAATAATTGACGTCACAAAATACATAACGTCACAAAAATAAATGACGTCACAAAATACATAACGTCACAAAAAATAAATTACGTCACAAAATGCATAACGTCACAAAAATAAATAATGTCACAAAATACATAACGTCAAAAAATACATGATATCATAAAATACATAACGTCACAAAAATAAATGACGTCACAAAAATTTATTACGTCACAAAAATAAATAACGTCACAAAATACATAACGTCACAAAATACATAACGGCACAAAAATAAATGACGTCACAAAATACATAACGTCACAAAAATAAATGACGTCACAAAATACATACCGTCAAAAAAATAAATGACGTCACAAAATACATAACGTCACAAAAATAAATGACGTCACAAAATACATAACGTCACAAAAATAAATGACGTCACAATAATAAATGACGTCACAAAATACATAACGTCACAAAAAAAATGACGTCACAAAATACATAACGTCACAAAAATAATTGACGTCACAAAATAAATAAAGTCACAAAAATAAATGACGTCACAAAATACATAACGTCACTTAAATAAATGACGTCACAAAATACATAACGTCACAAAATTAATGACGTCACAAAAATTAATTACGTCACAAAATACATAACGTCACAAAAATTAATTACGTCAAAAAATACATAACCTCACAAAAATAAATGACGTCACAAAATACATAACGTCACAAAAATAAATGACGTCACAAAATACATAACGTCACAAAAATAAATGACGTCACAAAAATTAATGACGTCACAAAATACATAACGTCACAAAAATAAATGACGTCACAAAATACATAACGTCACAAAAATAAATGACGTCACAAAATACATAACGTCACAAAAATAAATGACGTCACAAAATTAATTACGTCACAAAATACATAACGTCACAAAAATAAATGACGTCAAAAAATACATAACCTCACAAAAATAAATGATGTCACAAAATACATAACGTCACTAAAATAAATGACGTCACAAAATACATAACGTCACAAAAATAAATGACGTCACAAAATACATAACGTCACAAAAATAAATGACGTCACAAAATACATAACGTCACAAAAATAAATGACTTAAAAAAATACATAACGTCACAAAAATAAATGACGTCACAAAATACATAACGTCTAAAAAACAAATGACGTCACAAAATACATAACGTCACAAAAATAAATGACGTCACAAAATACATAACGTCACAAAAATAAATGACGTCACAAAATACATAACGTCACAAAAATAAATGACGTCACAAAAATAAATAACGTCACAAAATACATAACGTCACAAAATACATAACGGCAAAAAAATAAATGACGTCACAAAATACATAACGTCACAAAAATAAATGACGTCACAAAATACATAACGTCAAAAAAATAAATGACGTCACAAAATACATAACGTCACAAAAATAAATGACGTCACAAAATACATAACGTCACAAAAATAAAGGACGTCACAATAATAAATGACGTCACAAAATACATAACGTCACAAAAATAAATGACGTCACAAAATACATAACGTCACAAAAATAAATGAAGTCACAAAATACATAACGTCACAAAAAAATGACGTCACAAAATACATAACGTCACAAAAATAAATGACGTCACAAAATACATAACGACACAAAAATAAATGACGTCAGAAAATACATAACGTCACAAAAATAAATGACGTCACAAAATACATAACGTCACAAAAATAAATGACGTCACAAAATACATAACGTCACAAAAATAAATGACGTCACAAAATACATAACGTCTAAAAAACAAATGACGTCACAAAATACATAACGTCACAAAATACATAACGTCACAAAAATAAATGACGTCACAAAATACATAACGTCACAAAAATAAATGACGTCACAAAATACATAACGTCACAAAAATAAATGACGTCGAAAAAATTAATGACGTCACAAAATACATAACGTCACAAAAATAAATGACGTCACAAAATTAATTACGTCACAAAATACATAACGTCACAAAAATAAATGACGTCAAAAAATACATAACCTCACAAAAATAAATGATGTCACAAAATACATAACGTCACTAAAATAAATGACGTCTCAAAATACATAACGTCACAAAGATAAATGACGTCACAAAATACATAACGTCACAAAAATAAATGACGTCACAAAATACATAACGTCACAAAAATAAATGACGTCACAAAAATAAATAACGTCACAAAATACATAACGTCACAAAATACATAACGGCAAAAAAATAAATTACGTCACAAAATACATAACGTCACAAAAATAAATGACGTCAAAAAATACATAACGTCAAAAAAATAAATGACGTCACAAAATACATAACGTCACAAAAATAAATGACGTCACAAAATACATAACGTCACAAAAATAAATGACGTCACAATAATAAATGACGTCACAAAATACATAACGTCACAAAAATAAATGACGTCACAAAATACATAACGTCACAAAAATAAATGAAGTCACAAAATACATAACGTCACAAAAAAATGACGTCACAAAATTAATAACGTCACAAAAATAAATGACTTCACAAAATACATAACGACACAAAAATAAATGACGTCACAAAATACATAACGTCACAAAAATAAATGACGTCACAAAATACATAACGTCAAAAAAATAAATGACGTCACAAAATACATAACGTCACAAAAATAAATGACGTCACAAAATACATAACGTCACAAAAACAAATGACGTCACAAAATACATAACGTCACAAAAATAAATGACGTCACAAAATACATAACGTCACAAAAATAAATGACGTCACAAAATACATAACGTCACAAAAATAAATGACGTCACAAAATACATAACGTCACAAAAATAAATGACGTCACAAAAATTAATTAAGTCACAAAATACATAACGTCACAAAAATAAATAACGTCACAAAATACATAACGTCACAAAATACATAACGTTACAAAAATAAATGACGTCACAAAATAAATAAAGTCACAAAAATAAATGACGTCACAAAATACATAACGTCACAAAAATAAATGACGTCACAAAATACATAACGTCACAAAAATAATGACGTCACAAAAATTAATTACATCACAAAATACATAACGTCACAAAAATTAATTAAGTCAAAAAATACATAACCTCACAAAAATAAATGACGTCACAAAATACATAACGTCACAAAAATAAATGACGTCACAAAATACATAACGTCACAAAAATAAATGACGTCACAAAATACATAACGTCACAAAAATTAATGACGTCACAAAATACATAACGTCCAAAAATAAATGACGTCACAAAAAGTAATGACGTCACAAAATACATAACGTCACAAAAATAAATGACGTCACAAAAATTAATTACGTCACAGAATACATAACGTCACAAAAATAAATGACGTCACAAAATACATAACGTCACAAAATACATAACGTCACAAAAATAAATGACGTCACAAAATAAATAACGTCACAAAAAATAAATTACGTCACAAAATGCATAACGTCACAAAAATAAATAATGTCACAAAATACATAACGTCACAAAAATAAATGATATCATAAAATACATAACGTCACAAAAATAAATGACGTCACAAAAATTTATTACGTCACAAAAATAAATAACGTCACAAAATACATAACGTCACAAAATACATAACGGCACAAAAATAAATGACGTCATAAAATACATAACGTCACAAAAATAAATGACGTCACAAAATACATAACGTCACAAAAATAAATGACGTCACAAAATACATAACGTCACAAAAATAAATGACGTCACAATAATAAATGACGTCACAAAATACATAACGTCACAAAAATAAATGACGTCACAAAATACATAACTTCACAAAAATAAATGACGTCACAAAAATTAATGACGTCACAAAATACATAACGTCACAAAAATAAATGACGTCACAAAATACATAACGTCACAAAAATAAATGACGTCACAAAATACATAACGTCACAAAAATAAATGACGTCACAAAATTAATTACGTCACAAAATACATAACGTCACAAAAATAAATGACGTCAAAAAATACATAACCTCACAAAGATAAATGATGTCACAAAATACATAACGTCACTAAAATAAATGACGTCACAAAATACATAACGTCACAAAAATAAATGACGTCACAAAATACATAACGTCACAAAAATAATTGACGTCACAAAATAAATAAAGTCACAAAAATAAATGACGTCACAAAATACATAACGTCACTTAAATAAATGACGTCACAAAATACATAACGTCACAAAATTAATGACGTCACAAAAATTAATTACGTCACAAAATACATAACGTCACAAAAATTAATTACGTCAAAAAATACATAACCTCACAAAAATAAATGACGTCACAAAATACATAACGTCACAAAAATAAATGACGTCACAAAATACATACCGTCAAAAAAATAAATGACGTCACAAAATACATAACGTCACAAAAATAAATGACGTCACAAAATACATAACGTCACAAAAATAAATGACGTCACAATAATAAATGACGTCACAAAATACATAACGTCACAAAAAAAATGACGTCACAAAATACATAACGTCACAAAAATAATTGACGTCACAAAATAAATAAAGTCACAAAAATAAATGACGTCACAAAATACATAACGTCACTTAAATAAATGACGTCACAAAATACATAACGTCACAAAATTAATGACGTCACAAAAATTAATTACGTCACAAAATACATAACGTCACAAAAATTAATTACGTCAAAAAATACATAACCTCACAAAAATAAATGACGTCACAAAATACATAACGTCACAAGAATAAATGACGTCACAAAATACATAACGTCACAAAAATAAATGACGTCACAAAAATTAATGACGTCACAAAATACATAACGTCACAAAAATAAATGACGTCACAAAATACATAACGTCACAAAAAAAATGACGTCACAAAATACATAACGTCACAAAAATAATTGACGTCACAAAATACATAACGTCACAAAAATAAATGACGTCACAAAATACATAACGTCACAAAAAATAAATTACGTCACAAAATGCATAACGTCACAAAAATAAATAATGTCACAAAATACATAACGTCAAAAAATACATGATATCATAAAATACATAACGTCACAAAAATAAATGACGTCACAAAAATTTATTACGTCACAAAAATAAATAACGTCACAAAATACATAACGTCACAAAATACATAACGGCACAAAAATAAATGACGTCACAAAATACATAACGTCACAAAAATAAATGACGTCACAAAATACATACCGACAAAAAAATAAATGACGTCACAAAATACATAACGTCACAAAAATAAATGACGTCACAAAATACATAACGTCACAAAAATAAATGACGTCACAATAATAAATGACGTCACAAAATACATAACGTCACAAAAAAAATGACGTCACAAAATACATAACGTCACAAAAATAATTGACGTCACAAAATAAATAAAGTCACAAAAATAAATGACGTCACAAAATACATAACGTCACTTAAATAAATGACGTCACAAAATACATAACGTCACAAAAATAAAGGACGTCACAATAATAAATGACGTCACAAAATACATAACGTCACAAAAATAAATGACGTCACAAAATACATAACGTCACAAAAATAAATGAAGTCACAAAATACATAACGTCACAAAAAAATGACGTCACAAAATACATAACGTCACAAAAATAAATGACGTCACAAAATACATAACGACACAAAAATAAATGACGTCACAAAATACATAACGTCACAAAAATAAATGACGTCACAAAATACATAACGTCACAAAAATAAATGACGTCACAAAATACATAACGTCACAAAAATAAATGACGTCACAAAATACATAACGTCTAAAAAACAAATGACGTCACAAAATACATAACGTCACAAAATACATAACGTCACAAAAATAAATGACGTCACAAAATACATAACGTCACAAAAATAAATGACGTCACAAAATACATAACGTCACAAAAATAAATGACGTCACAAAATTAATTACGTCACAAAATACATAACGTCACAAAAATAAATGACGTCAAAAAATACATAACCTCACAAAAATAAATGATGTCACAAAATACATAACGTCACTAAAATAAATGACGTCTCAAAATACATAACGTCACAAAGATAAATGACGTCACAAAATACATAACGTCACAAAAATAAATGACGTCACAAAATACATAACGTCACAAAAATAAATGACGTCACAAAAATAAATAACGTCACAAAATACATAACGTCACAAAATACATAACGGCAAAAAAATAAATGACGTCACAAAATACATAACGTCACAAAAATAAATGACGTCAAAAAATACATAACGTCAAAAAAATAAATGACGTCACAAAATACATAACGTCACAAAAATAAATGACGTCACAAAATACATAACGTCACAAAAATAAATGACGTCACAATAATAAATGACGTCACAAAATACATAACGTCACAAAAATAAATGACGTCACAAAATACATAACGTCACAAAAATAAATGAAGTCACAAAATACATAACGTCACAAAAAAATGACGTCACAAAATTAATAACGTCACAAAAATAAATGACGTCACAAAATACATAACGACACAAAAATAAATGACGTCACAAAATACATAACGTCACAAAAATAAATGACGTCACAAAATACATAACGTCAAAAAAATAAATGACGTCACAAAATACATAACGTCACAAAAATAAATGACGTCACAAAATACATAACGTCACAAAAACAAATGACGTCACAAAATACATAACGTCACAAAAATAAATGACGTCACAAAAATTAATTAAGTCACAAAATACATAACGTCACAAAAATAAATAACGTCACAAAATACATAACGTCACAAAATACATAACGTTACAAAAATAAATGACGTCACAAAATAAATAAAGTCACAAAAATAAATGACGTCACAAAATACATAACGTCACTTAAATAAATGACGTCACAAAATACATAACGTCACAAAATTAATGACGTCACAAAAATTAATTACGTCACAAAATACATAACGTCACAAAAATTAATTACGTCAAAAAATACATAACCTCACAAAAATAAATGACGTCACAAAATACATAACGTCACAAAAATAAATGACGTCACAAAATACATACCGTCAAAAAAATAAATGACGTCACAAAATACATAACGTCACAAAAATAAATGACGTCACAAAATACATAACGTCACAAAAATAAATGACGTCACAATAATAAATGACGTCACAAAATACATAACGTCACAAAAAAAATGACGTCACAAAATACATAACGTCACAAAAATAATTGACGTCACAAAATAAATAAAGTCACAAAAATAAATGACGTCACAAAATACATAACGTCACTTAAATAAATGACGTCACAAAATACATAACGTCACAAAATTAATGACGTCACAAAAATTAATTACGTCACAAAATACATAACGTCACAAAAATTAATTACGTCAAAAAATACATAACCTCACAAAAATAAATGACGTCACAAAATACATAACGTCACAAGAATAAATGACGTCACAAAATACATAACGTCACAAAAATAAATGACGTCACAAAAATTAATGACGTCACAAAATACATAACGTCACAAAAATAAATGACGTCACAAAATACATAACGTCACAAAAAAAATGACGTCACAAAATACATAACGTCACAAAAATAATTGACGTCACAAAATACATAACGTCACAAAAATAAATGACGTCACAAAATACATAACGTCACAAAAAATAAATTACGTCACAAAATGCATAACGTCACAAAAATAAATAATGTCACAAAATACATAACGTCAAAAAATACATGATATCATAAAATACATAACGTCACAAAAATAAATGACGTCACAAAAATTTATTACGTCACAAAAATAAATAACGTCACAAAATACATAACGTCACAAAATACATAACGGCACAAAAATAAATGACGTCACAAAATACATAACGTCACAAAAATAAATGACGTCACAAAATACATACCGACAAAAAAATAAATGACGTCACAAAATACATAACGTCACAAAAATAAATGACGTCACAAAATACATAACGTCACAAAAATAAATGACGTCACAATAATAAATGACGTCACAAAATACATAACGTCACAAAAAAAATGACGTCACAAAATACATAACGTCACAAAAATAATTGACGTCACAAAATAAATAAAGTCACAAAAATAAATGACGTCACAAAATACATAACGTCACTTAAATAAATGACGTCACAAAATACATAACGTCACAAAAATAAAGGACGTCACAATAATAAATGACGTCACAAAATACATAACGTCACAAAAATAAATGACGTCACAAAATACATAACGTCACAAAAATAAATGAAGTCACAAAATACATAACGTCACAAAAAAATGACGTCACAAAATACATAACGTCACAAAAATAAATGACGTCACAAAATACATAACGACACAAAAATAAATGACGTCACAAAATACATAACGTCACAAAAATAAATGACGTCACAAAATACATAACGTCACAAAAATAAATGACGTCACAAAATACATAACGTCACAAAAATAAATGACGTCACAAAATACATAACGTCTAAAAAACAAATGACGTCACAAAATACATAACGTCACAAAATACATAACGTCACAAAAATAAATGACGTCACAAAATACATAACGTCACAAAAATAAATGACGTCACAAAATACATAACGTCACAAAAATAAATGACGTCACAAAATTAATTACGTCACAAAATACATAACGTCACAAAAATAAATGACGTCAAAAAATACATAACCTCACAAAAATAAATGATGTCACAAAATACATAACGTCACTAAAATAAATGACGTCTCAAAATACATAACGTCACAAAGATAAATGACGTCACAAAATACATAACGTCACAAAAATAAATGACGTCACAAAATACATAACGTCACAAAAATAAATGACGTCACAAAAATAAATAACGTCACAAAATACATAACGTCACAAAATACATAACGGCAAAAAAATAAATGACGTCACAAAATACATAACGTCACAAAAATAAATGACGTCAAAAAATACATAACGTCAAAAAAATAAATAACGTCACAAAATACATAACGTCACAAAAATAAATGACGTCACAAAATACATAACGTCACAAAAATAAATGACGTCACAATAATAAATGACGTCACAAAATACATAACGTCACAAAAATAAATGACGTCACAAAATACATAACGTCACAAAAATAAATGAAGTCACAAAATACATAACGTCACAAAAAAATGACGTCACAAAATTAATAACGTCACAAAAATAAATGACGTCACAAAATACATAACGACACAAAAATAAATGACGTCACAAAATACATAACGTCACAAAAATAAATGACGTCACAAAATACATAACGTCAAAAAAATAAATGACGTCACAAAATACATAACGTCACAAAAATAAATGACGTCACAAAATACATAACGTCACAAAAACAAATGACGTCACAAAATACATAACGTCACAAAAATAAATGACGTCACAAAAATTAATTAAGTCACAAAATACATAACGTCACAAAAATAAATAACGTCACAAAATACATAACGTCACAAAATACATAACGTTACAAAAATAAATGACGTCACAAAATAAATAAAGTCACAAAAATAAATGACGTCACAAAATACATAACGTCACAAAAATAAATGACGTCACAAAATACATAACGTCACAAAAATAATGACGTCACAAAAATTAATTACATCACAAAATACATAACGTCACAAAAATTAATTAAGTCAAAAAATACATAACCTCACAAAAATAAATGACGTCACAAAATACATAACGTCACAAAAATAAATGACGTCACAAAATACATAACGTCACAAAAATAAATGACGTCACAAAATACATAACGTCACAAAAATTAATGACGTCACAAAATACATAACGTCACAAAAATAAATGACGTCACAAAAAGTAATGACGTCACAAAATACATAACGTCACAAAAATAAATGACGTCACAAAAATTAATTACGTCACAGAATACATAACGTCACAAAAATAAATGACGTCACAAAATACATAACGTCACAAAATACATAACGTCACAAAATACATAACGTCACAAAAATAAATGACGTCACAAAATAAATAACGTCACAAAAAATAAATTACGTCACAAAATGCATAACGTCACAAAAATAAATAATGTCACAAAATACATAACGTCACAAAAATAAATGATATCATAAAATACATAACGTCACAAAAATAAATGACGTCACAAAAATTTATTACGTCACAAAAATAAATAACGTCACAAAATACATAACGTCACAAAATACATAACGGCACAAAAATAAATGACGTCATAAAATACATAACGTCACAAAAATAAATGACGTCACAAAATACATAACGTCACAAAAATAAATGACGTCACAAAATACATAACGTCACAAAAATAAATGACGTCACAATAATAAATGACGTCACAAAATACATAACGTCACAAAAATAAATGACGTCACAAAATACATAACTTCACAAAAATAAATGACGTCACAAAAATTAATGACGTCACAAAATACATAACGTCACAAAAATAAATGACGTCACAAAATACATAACGTCACAAAAATAAATGACGTCACAAAATACATAACGTCACAAAAATAAATGACGTCACAAAATTAATTACGTCACAAAATACATAACGTCACAAAAATAAATGACGTCAAAAAATACATAACCTCACAAAAATAAATGATGTCACAAAATACATAACGTCACTAAAATAAATGACGTCACAAAATACATAACGTCACAAAAATAAATGACGTCACAAAATACATAACGTCACAAAAATAATTGACGTCACAAAATAAATAAAGTCACAAAAATAAATGACGTCACAAAATACATAACGTCACTTAAATAAATGACGTCACAAAATACATAACGTCACAAAATTAATGACGTCACAAAAATTAATTACGTCACAAAATACATAACGTCACAAAAATTAATTACGTCAAAAAATACATAACCTCACAAAAATAAATGACGTCACAAAATACATAACGTCACAAAAATAAATGACGTCACAAAATACATACCGTCAAAAAAATAAATGACGTCACAAAATACATAACGTCACAAAAATAAATGACGTCACAAAATACATAACGTCACAAAAATAAATGACGTCACAATAATAAATGACGTCACAAAATACATAACGTCACAAAAAAAATGACGTCACAAAATACATAACGTCACAAAAATAATTGACGTCACAAAATAAATAAAGTCACAAAAATAAATGACGTCACAAAATACATAACGTCACTTAAATAAATGACGTCACAAAATACATAACGTCACAAAATTAATGACGTCACAAAAATTAATTACGTCACAAAATACATAACGTCACAAAAATTAATTACGTCAAAAAATACATAACCTCACAAAAATAAATGACGTCACAAAATACATAACGTCACAAAAATAAATGACGTCACAAAATACATAACGTCACAAAAATAAATGACGTCACAAAAATTAATGACGTCACAAAATACATAACGTCACAAAAATAAATGACGTCACAAAATACATAACGTCACAAAAAAAATGACGTCACAAAATACATAACGTCACAAAAATAATTGACGTCACAAAATACATAACGTCACAAAAATAAATGACGTCACAAAATACATAACGTCACAAAAAATAAATTACGTCACAAAATGCATAACGTCACAAAAATAAATAATGTCACAAAATACATAACGTCAAAAAATACATGATATCATAAAATACATAACGTCACAAAAATAAATGACGTCACAAAAATTTATTACGTCACAAAAATAAATAACGTCACAAAATACATAACGTCACAAAATACATAACGGCACAAAAATAAATGACGTCACAAAATACATAACGTCACAAAAATAAATGACGTCACAAAATACATACCGTCAAAAAAATAAATGACGTCACAAAATACATAACGTCACAAAAATAAATGACGTCACAAAATACATAACGTCACAAAAATAAATGACGTCACAATAATAAATGACGTCACAAAATACATAACGTCACAAAAAAAATGACGTCACAAAATACATAACGTCACAAAAATAATTGACGTCACAAAATAAATAAAGTCACAAAAATAAATGACGTCACAAAATACATAACGTCACTTAAATAAATGACGTCACAAAATACATAACGTCACAAAATTAATGACGTCACAAAAATTAATTACGTCACAAAATACATAACGTCACAAAAATTAATTACGTCAAAAAATACATAACCTCACAAAAATAAATGACGTCACAAAATACATAACGTCACAAAAATAAATGACGTCACAAAATACATAACGTCACAAAAATAAATGACGTCACAAAAATTAATGACGTCACAAAATACATAACGTCACAAAAATAAATGACGTCACAAAATACATAACGTCACAAAAATAAATGACGTCACAAAATACATAACGTCACAAAAATAAATGACGTCACAAAATTAATTACGTCACAAAATACATAACGTCACAAAAATAAATGACGTCAAAAAATACATAACCTCACAAAAATAAATGATGTCACAAAATACATAACGTCACTAAAATAAATGACGTCACAAAATACATAACGTCACAAAAATAAATGACGTCACAAAATACATAACGTCACAAAAATAAATGACGTCACAAAATACATAACGTCACAAAAATAAATGACGTCACAAAAATAAATAACGTCACAAAATACATAACGTCACAAAATACATAACGGCAAAAAAATAAATGACGTCACAAAATACATAACGTCACAAAAATAAATGACGTCAAAAAATACATAACGTCAAAAAAATAAATGACGTCACAAAATACATAACGTCACAAAAATAAATGACGTCACAAAATACATAACGTCACAAAAATAAATGACGTCACAATAATAAATGACGTCACAAAATACATAACGTCACAAAAATAAATGACGTCACAAAATACATAACGTCACAAAAATAAATGAAGTCACAAAATACATAACGTCACAAAAAAATGACGTCACAAAATTAATAACGTCACAAAAATAAATGACGTCACAAAATACATAACGACACAAAAATAAATGACGTCACAAAATACATAACGTCACAAAAATAAATGACGTCACAAAATACATAACGTCAAAAAAATAAATGACGTCACAAAATACATAACGTCACAAAAATAAATGACGTCACAAAATACATAACGTCACAAAAACAAATGACGTCACAAAATACATAACGTCACAAAAATAAATGACGTCACAAAATACATAACGTCACAAAAATAAATGACGTCACAAAATACATAACGTCACAAAAATAAATGACGTCACAAAATACATAACGTCACAAAAATAAATGACGTCACAAAAATTAATTAAGTCACAAAATACATAACGTCACAAAAATAAATAACGTCACAAAATACATAACGTTACAAAGATAAATGACGTCACAAAATAAATAAAGTCACAAAAATAAATGACGTCACAAAATACATAACGTCACAAAAATAAATGACGTCACAAAATACATAACGTCACAAAAATAATGACGTCACAAAAATTAATTACATCACAAAATACATAACGTCACAAAAATTAATTAAGTCAAAAAATACATAACCTCACAAAAATAAATGACGTCACAAAATACATAACGTCACAAAAATAAATGACGTCACAAAATACATAACGTCACAAAAATAAATGACGTCACAAAAATTAATGACGTCACAAAATACATAACGTCACAAAAATAAATGACGTCACAAAATACATAACGTCACAAAAATAAATGACGTCACAAAATACATAACGTCACAAAAATAAATGACGTCACAAAATTAATTACGTCACAAAATACATAACGTCACAAAAATAAATGACGTCAAAAAATACATAACCTCACAAAAATAAATGATGTCACAAAATACATAACGTCACTAAAATAAATGACGTCACAAAATACATAACGTCACAAAAATAAATGACGTCACAAAATACATAACGTCACAAAAATAAATGACGTCACAAAATACATAACGTCACAAAAATAAATGACGTCACAAAAATAAATAACGTCACAAAATACATAACGTCACAAAATACATAACGGCAAAAAAATAAATGACATCACAAAATACATAACGTCACAAAAATAAATGACGTCAAAAAATACATAACGTCAAAAAAATAAATGACGTCACAAAATACATAACGTCACAAAAATAAATGACGTCACAAAATACATAACGTCACAAAAATAAATGACGTCACAATAATAAATGACGTCACAAAATACATAACGTCACAAAAATAAATGACGTCACAAAATACATAACGTCACAAAAATAAATGAAGTCACAAAATACATAACGTCACAAAAAAATGACGTCACAAAATTAATAACGTCACAAAAATAAATGACGTCACAAAATACATAACGACACAAAAATAAATGACGTCACAAAATACATAACGTCACAAAAATAAATGACGTCACAAAATACATAACGTCAAAAAAATAAATGACGTCACAAAATACATAACGTCACAAAAATAAATGACGTCACAAAATACATAACGTCACAAAAACAAATGACGTCACAAAATACATAACGTCACAAAAATAAATGACGTCACAAAATACATAACGTCACAAAAATAAATGACGTCACAAAATACATAACGTCACAAAAATAAATGACGTCACAAAATACATAACGTCACAAAAATAAATGACGTCACAAAAATTAATTAAGTCACAAAATACATAACGTCACAAAAATAAATAACGTCACAAAATACATAACGTTACAAAGATAAATGACGTCACAAAATAAATAAAGTCACAAAAATAAATGACGTCACAAAATACATAACGTCACAAAAATAAATGACGTCACAAAATACATAACGTCACAAAAATAATGACGTCACAAAAATTAATTACATCACAAAATACATAACGTCACAAAAATTAATTAAGTCAAAAAATACATAACCTCACAAAAATAAATGACGTCACAAAATACATAACGTCACAAAAATAAATGACGTCACAAAATACATAACGTCACAAAAATAAATGACGTCACAAAATACATAACGTCACAAAAATTAATGACGTCACAAAATACATAACGTCACAAAAATAAATGACGTCACAAAAAGTAATGACGTCACAAAATACATAACGTCACAAAAATAAATGACGTCACAAAAATTAATTACGTCACAGAATACATAACGTCACAAAAATAAATGACGTCACAAAATACATAACTTCACAAAATACATAACGTCACAAAAATAAATGACGTCACAAAATAAATAACGTCACAAAAAATAAATTACGTCACAAAATGCATAACGTCACAAAAATAAATAATGTCACAAAATACATAACGTCACAAAAATAAATGATATCATAAAATACATAACGTCACAAAAATAAATGACGTCACAAAAATTTATTACGTCACAAAAATAAATAACGTCACAAAATACATAACGTCACAAAATACATAACGGCACAAAAATAAATGACGTCATAAAATACATAACGTCACAAAAATAAATGACGTCACAAAATACATAACGTCACAAAAATAAATGACGTCACAAAATATTTTACGACACAAAATTAAATGACGTCACAAAATACATATTTCATAATATACATAACGTCACAAAAATAAATGACGTCACAAAATAAATAACGTCACAAAAATAAATGACGTCACAAAATACATAACGTCACAAAAATAAATGACGTCACAATAATAAATGACGTCACAAAATACATAACGTCACAAAAATAAATGACGTCACAAAATACATAACGTCACAAAAATAAATGAAGTCACAAAATACATAACGTCACAAAAAAATGACGTCACAAAATTAATAACGTCACAAAAATAAATGACGTCACAAAATACATAACGACACAAAAATAAATGACGTCACAAAATACATAACGTCACAAAAATAAATGACGTCACAAAATACATAACGTCAAAAAAATAAATGACGTCACAAAATACATAACGTCACAAAAATAAATGACGTCACAAAATACATAACGTCACAAAAACAAATGACGTCACAAAATACATAACGTCACAAAAATAAATGACGTCACAAAATACATAACGTCACAAAAATAAATGACGTCACAAAATACATAACGTCACAAAAATAAATGACGTCACAAAATACATAACGTCACAAAAATAAATGACGTCACAAAAATTAATTAAGTCACAAAATACATAACGTCACAAAAATAAATAACGTCACAAAATACATAACGTTACAAAAATAAATGACGTCACAAAATAAATAAAGTCACAAAAATAAATGACGTCACAAAATACATAACGTCACAAAAATAAATGACGTCACAAAATACATAACGTCACAAAAATAATGACGTCACAAAAATTAATTACATCACAAAATACATAACGTCACAAAAATTAATTAAGTCAAAAAATACATAACCTCACAAAAATAAATGACGTCACAAAATACATAACGTCACAAAAATAAATGACGTCACAAAATACATAACGTCACAAAAATAAATGACGTCACAAAATACATAACGTCAAAAAAATTAATGACGTCACAAAATACATAACGTCACAAAAATAAATGACGTCACAAAAAGTAATGACGTCACAAAATACATAACGTCACAAAAATAAATGACGTCACAAAAATTAATTACGTCACAGAATACATAACGTCACAAAAATAAATGACGTCACAAAATACATAACGTCACAAAATTCATAACGTCACAAAAATAAATGACGTCACAAAATAAATAACGTCACAAAAAATAAATTACGTCACAAAATGCATAACGTCACAAAAATAAATAATGTCACAAAATACATAACGTCACAAAAATAAATGATATCATAAAATACATAACGTCACAAAAATAAATGACGTCACAAAAATTTATTACGTCACAAAAATAAATAACGTCACAAAATACATAACGTCACAAAATACATAACGGCACAAAAATAAATGACGTCATAAAATACATAACGTCACAAAAATAAATGACGTCACAAAATACATAACGTCACAAAAATAAATGACGTCACAAAATATTTTACGACACAAAATTAAATGACGTCACAAAATACATATTTCATAATATACATAACGTCACAAAAATAAATGACGTCACAAAATAAATAACGTCACAAAAATAAATGACGTCACAAAATTCACAACGTCACAAAAATAAATGACGTCACAAAATACATAACGTCACATGTATACATAACGTCACAAAAATAAATGACGTCACAAAATACATATTGTCACAAAAATAAATGACGTCACAAAAATTAATTACGTCACAAAATACATAACGTCACAAAAATAAATAACGTCACAGAATACATAACGTCACAAAATACACAACGTCACAAAAATAAATGACGTCACAAAATATATAACGTCACAAAAATAAATGACGTCACAAAAAATAATTACGTCACAAAATACATAACGTCACGAAAATAAATAACGTCATAAAATACATAACGTCACAAAATACTTAACGTCACAAAAATAAATGACGTCACAAAATAAATAAAGTCACAAAAATAAATGACGTCACAAAATACATAACGTCACAAAAATAAATGACGTCACAAAATACATAAAGTCACAAAATTAATGACGTCACAAAAATTAATTACATCACAAAATACATAACGTCACGAAAATTAATTACGTCAAAAAATACATAACCTCACAAAAATAAATGACGTCACAAAATACATAAGGTCACAAAAATAAATGACGTCACAAAATACATAACGTCACAAAAATAAATGACGTCACAAAATACATAACGTCACAAAAATAAATGACGTCACAAAATACATAACGTCACAAAAATAAATGACGTCACAAAAATAAATAACGTCACAAAATACATAACGTCACAAAATACATAACGGCAAAAAAATAAATGACGTCACAAAATACATAACGTCACAAAAATAAATGACGTCACAAAATACATAACGTCAAAAAAATAAATGACGTCACAAAATACATAACGTCACAAAAATAAATGACGTCACAAAATACATAACGTCACAAAAATAAAGGACGTCACAATAATAAATGACGTCACAAAATACATAACGTCACAAAAATAAATGACGTCACAAAATACATAACGTCACAAAAATAAATGAAGTCACAAAATACATAACGTCACAAAAAAATGACGTCACTAAATACATAACGTCACAAAAATAAATGACGTCACAAAATACATAACGACACAAAAATAAATGACGTCACAAAATACATAACGTCACAAAAATAAATGACGTCACAAAATACATAACGTCACAAAAATAAATGACGTCACAAAATACATAACGTCACAAAAATAAATGACGTCACAAAATACATAACGTCTAAAAAACAAATGACGTCACAAAATACATAACGTCACAAAAATAAATGACGTCACAAAATACATAACGTCACAAAAATAAATGACGTCACAAAATACATAACGTCACAAAAATAAATGACGTCACAAAATACATAACGTCACAAAAATAAATGACGTCACAAAATACATAACGTCACTAAAATAAATGACGTCACAAAATACATAACGTCACAAAAATAAATGACGTCACAAAATACATAACGTCACAAAAATAAATGACGTCACAAAAATTAATGACGTCACAAAATACATAACGTCACAAAAATAAATGACGTCACAAAATTAATTACGTCACAAAATACATAACGTCACAAAAATAAATGACGTCAAAAAATACATAACCTCACAAAAATAAATGATGTCACAAAATACATAACGTCACAAAAATAAATGACGTCACAAAATACATAACGTCACAAAAATAAATGACGTCACAAAAATTAATTAAGTCACAAAATACATAACGTCACAAAAATAAATAACGTCACAAAATACATAACGTTACAAAGATAAATGACGTCACAAAATAAATAAAGTCACAAAAATAAATGACGTCACAAAATACATAACGTCACAAAAATAAATGACGTCACAAAATACATAACGTCACAAAAATAATGACGTCACAAAAATTAATTACATCACAAAATACATAACGTCACAAAAATTAATTAAGTCAAAAAATACATAACCTCACAAAAATAAATGACGTCACAAAATACATAACGTCACAAAAATAAATGACGTCACAAAATACATAACGTCACAAAAATAAATGACGTCACAAAATACATAACGTCACAAAAATTAATGACGTCACAAAATACATAACGTCACAAAAATAAATGACGTCACAAAAAGTAATGACGTCACAAAATACATAACGTCACAAAAATAAATGACGTCACAAAAATTAATTACGTCACAGAATACATAACGTCACAAAAATAAATGACGTCACAAAATACATAACTTCACAAAATACATAACGTCACAAAAATAAATGACGTCACAAAATAAATAACGTCACAAAAAATAAATTACGTCACAAAATGCATAACGTCACAAAAATAAATAATGTCACAAAATACATAACGTCACAAAAATAAATGATATCATAAAATACATAACGTCACAAAAATAAATGACGTCACAAAAATTTATTACGTCACAAAAATAAATAACGTCACAAAATATATAACGTCACAAAATACATAACGGCACAAAAATAAATGACGTCATAAAATACATAACGTCACAAAAATAAATGACGTCACAAAATACATAACGTCACAAAAATAAATGACGTCACAAAATATTTTACGACACAAAATTAAATGACGTCACAAAATACATATTTCATAATATACATAACGTCACAAAAATAAATGACGTCACAAAATAAATAACGTCACAAAAATAAATGACGTCACAAAATACATAACGTCACAAAAATAAATGACGTCACAATAATAAATGACGTCACAAAATACATAACGTCACAAAAATAAATGACGTCACAAAATACATAACGTCACAAAAATAAATGAAGTCACAAAATACATAACGTCACAAAAAAATGACGTCACAAAATTAATAACGTCACAAAAATAAATGACGTCACAAAATACATAACGACACAAAAATAAATGACGTCACAAAATACATAACGTCACAAAAATAAATGACGTCACAAAATACATAACGTCAAAAAAATAAATGACGTCACAAAATACATAACGTCACAAAAATAAATGACGTCACAAAATACATAACGTCACAAAAACAAATGACGTCACAAAATACATAACGTCACAAAAATAAATGACGTCACAAAATACATAACGTCACAAAAATAAATGACGTCACAAAATACATAACGTCACAAAAATAAATGACGTCACAAAATACATAACGTCACAAAAATAAATGACGTCACAAAAATTAATTAAGTCACAAAATACATAACGTCACAAAAATAAATAACGTCACAAAATACATAACGTTACAAAAATAAATGACGTCACAAAATAAATAAAGTCACAAAAATAAATGACGTCACAAAATACATAACGTCACAAAAATAAATGACGTCACAAAATACATAACGTCACAAAAATAATGACGTCACAAAAATTAATTACATCACAAAATACATAACGTCACAAAAATTAATTAAGTCAAAAAATACATAACCTCACAAAAATAAATGACGTCACAAAATACATAACGTCACAAAAATAAATGACGTCACAAAATACATAACGTCACAAAAATAAATGACGTCACAAAATACATAACGTCACAAAAATTAATGACGTCACAAAATACATAACGTCACAAAAATAAATGACGTCACAAAAAGTAATGACGTCACAAAATACATAACGTCACAAAAATAAATGACGTCACAAAAATTAATTACGTCACAGAATACATAACGTCACAAAAATAAATGACGTCACAAAATACATAACGTCACAAAATTCATAACGTCACAAAAATAAATGACGTCACAAAATAAATAACGTCACAAAAAATAAATTACGTCACAAAATGCATAACGTCACAAAAATAAATAATGTCACAAAATACATAACGTCACAAAAATAAATGATATCATAAAATACATAACGTCACAAAAATAAATGACGTCACAAAAATTTATTACGTCACAAAAATAAATAACGTCACAAAATACATAACGTCACAGAATACATAACGTCACAAAAATAAATGACGTCACAAAATACATAACTTCACAAAATACATAACGTCACAAAAATAAATGACGTCACAAAATAAATAACGTCACAAAAAATAAATTACGTCACAAAATGCATAACGTCACAAAAATAAATAATGTCACAAAATACATAACGTCACAAAAATAAATGATATCATAAAATACATAACGTCACAAAAATAAATGACGTCACAAAAATTTATTACGTCACAAAAATAAATAACGTCACAAAATACATAACGTCACAAAATACATAACGGCACAAAAATAAATGACGTCATAAAATACATAACGTCACAAAAATAAATGACGTCACAAAATACATAACGTCACAAAAATAAATGACGTCACAAAATATTTTACGACACAAAATTAAATGACGTCACAAAATACATATTTCATAATATACATAACGTCACAAAAATAAATGACGTCACAAAATAAATAACGTCACAAAAATAAATGACGTCACAAAATACATAACGTCACAAAAATAAATGACGTCACAATAATAAATGACGTCACAAAATACATAACGTCACAAAAATAAATGACGTCACAAAATACATAACGTCACAAAAATAAATGAAGTCACAAAATACATAACGTCACAAAAAAATGACGTCACAAAATTAATAACGTCACAAAAATAAATGACGTCACAAAATACATAACGACACAAAAATAAATGACGTCACAAAATACATAACGTCACAAAAATAAATGACGTCACAAAATACATAACGTCAAAAAAATAAATGACGTCACAAAATACATAACGTCACAAAAATAAATGACGTCACAAAATACATAACGTCACAAAAACAAATGACGTCACAAAATACATAACGTCACAAAAATAAATGACGTCACAAAATACATAACGTCACAAAAATAAATGACGTCACAAAATACATAACGTCACAAAAATAAATGACGTCACAAAATACATAACGTCACAAAAATAAATGACGTCACAAAAATTAATTAAGTCACAAAATACATAACGTCACAAAAATAAATAACGTCACAAAATACATAACGTTACAAAAATAAATGACGTCACAAAATAAATAAAGTCACAAAAATAAATGACGTCACAAAATACATAACGTCACAAAAATAAATGACGTCACAAAATACATAACGTCACAAAAATAATGACGTCACAAAAATTAATTACATCACAAAATACATAACGTCACAAAAATTAATTAAGTCAAAAAATACATAACCTCACAAAAATAAATGACGTCACAAAATACATAACGTCACAAAAATAAATGACGTCACAAAATACATAACGTCACAAAAATAAATGACGTCACAAAATACATAACGTCACAAAAATTAATGACGTCACAAAATACATAACGTCACAAAAATAAATGACGTCACAAAAAGTAATGACGTCACAAAATACATAACGTCACAAAAATAAATGACGTCACAAAAATTAATTACGTCACAGAATACATAACGTCACAAAAATAAATGACGTCACAAAATACATAACGTCACAAAATTCATAACGTCACAAAAATAAATGACGTCACAAAATAAATAACGTCACAAAAAATAAATTACGTCACAAAATGCATAACGTCACAAAAATAAATAATGTCACAAAATACATAACGTCACAAAAATAAATGATATCATAAAATACATAACGTCACAAAAATAAATGACGTCACAAAAATTTATTACGTCACAAAAATAAATAACGTCACAAAATACATAACGTCACAAAATACATAACGGCACAAAAATAAATGACGTCATAAAATACATAACGTCACAAAAATAAATGACGTCACAAAATACATAACGTCACAAAAATAAATGACGTCACAAAATATTTTACGACACAAAATTAAATGACGTCACAAAATACATATTTCATAATATACATAACGTCACAAAAATAAATGACGTCACAAAATAAATAACGTCACAAAAATAAATGACGTCACAAAATTCACAACGTCACAAAAATAAATGACGTCACAAAATACATAACGTCACATGTATACATAACGTCACAAAAATAAATGACGTCACAAAATACATATTGTCACAAAAATAAATGACGTCACAAAAATTAATTACGTCACAAAATACATAACGTCACAAAAATAAATAACGTCACAGAATACATAACGTCACAAAATACATAACATCACAAAAATAAATGACGTCACAAAATAAATAAAGTCACAAAAATAAATGACGTCACAAAATACACAACGTCACAAAAATAAATGACGTCACAAAATATATAACGTCACAAAAATAAATGACGTCACAAAAAATAATTACGTCACAAAATACATAACGTCACGAAAATAAATAACGTCATAAAATACATAACGTCACAAAATACTTAACGTCACAAAAATAAATGACGTCACAAAATAAATAAAGTCACAAAAATAAATGACGTCACAAAATACATAACGTCACAAAAATAAATGACGTCACAAAATACATAAAGTCACAAAATTAATGACGTCACAAAAATTAATTACAT
Organism: Flexamia atlantica; assembly: GCA_035578135.1. Lineage (NCBI taxonomy): Eukaryota > Metazoa > Arthropoda > Insecta > Hemiptera > Cicadellidae > Flexamia > Flexamia atlantica. Next base: position 346,001 of record JAQJVK010000087.1, read on the forward strand.
CACAAAATACATAACGTCACGAAAATTAATTACGTCAAAAAATACATAACCTCACAAAAATAAATGACGTCACAAAATACATAAGGTCACAAAAATAAATGACGTCACAAAATACATAACGTCACAAAAATAAATGACGTCACAAAATACATAACGTCACAAAAATAAATGACGTCACAAAATACATAACGTCACAAAAATAAATGACGTCACAAAAATAAATAACGTCACAAAATACATAACGTCACAAAATACATAACGGCAAAAAAATAAATGACGTCACAAAATACATAACGTCACAAAAATAAATGACGTCACAAAATACATAACGTCAAAAAAATAAATGACGTCACAAAATACATAACGTCACAAAAATAAATGACGTCACAAAATACATAACGTCACAAAAATAAAGGACGTCACAATAATAAATGACGTCACAAAATACATAACGTCACAAAAATAAATGACGTCACAAAATACATAACGTCACAAAAATAAATGAAGTCACAAAATACATAACGTCACAAAAAAATGACGTCACAAAATACATAACGTCACAAAAATAAATGACGTCACAAAATACATAACGACACAAAAATAAATGACGTCACAAAATACATAACGTCACAAAAATAAATGACGTCACAAAATACATAACGTCACAAAAATAAATGACGTCACAAAATACATAACGTCACAAAAATAAATGACGTCACAAAATACATAACGTCTAAAAAACAAATGACGTCACAAAATACATAACGTCACAAAAATAAATGACGTCACAAAATACATAACGTCACAAAAATAAATGACGTCACAAAATACATAACGTCACAAAAATAAATGACGTCACAAAATACATAACGTCACAAAAATAAATGACGTCACAAAATACATAACGTCACTAAAATAAATGACGTCACAAAATACATAACGTCACAAAAATAAATGACGTCACAAAATACATAACGTCACAAAAATAAATGACGTCACAAAAATTAATGACGTCACAAAATACATAACGTCACAAAAATAAATGACGTCACAAAATTAATTACGTCACAAAATACATAACGTCACAAAAATAAATGACGTCAAAAAATACATAACCTCACAAAAATAAATGATGTCACAAAATACATAACGTCACTAAAATAAATGACGTCACAAAATACATAACGTCACAAAAATAAATGACGTCACAAAATACATAACGTCACAAAAATAAATGACGTCACAAAATACATAACGTCACAAAAATAAATGACGTCACAAAAATAAATAACGTCACAAAATACATAACGTCACAAACACGTAACGGCAAAAAAATAAATGACGTCACAAAATACATAACGTCACAAAAATAAATGACGTCAAAAAATACATAACGTCAAAAAAATAAATGACGTCACAAAATACATAACGTCACAAAAATAAATGACGTCACAAAATACATAACGTCACAAAAATAAATGACGTCACAATAATAAATGACGTCACAAAATACATAACGTCACAAAAATAAATGACGTCACAAAATACATAACGTCACAAAAATAAATGAAGTCACAAAATACATAACGTCACAAAAAAATGACGTCACAAAATACATAACGTCACAAAAATAAATGACGTCACAAAATACATAACGACACAAAAATAAATGACGTCACAAAATACATAACGTCACAAAAATAAATGACGTCACAAAATACATAACGTCACAAAAATAAATGACGTCACAAAATACATAACGTCACAAAAATAAATGACGTCACAAAATACATAACGTCACAAAAACAAATGACGTCACAAAATACATAACGTCACAAAAATAAATGACGTCACAAAATACATAACGTCACAAAAATAAATGACGTCACAAAATACATAACGTCACAAAAATAAATGACGTCACAAAATACATAACGTCACTAAAATAAATGACGTCACAAAAATTAATTAAGTCACAAAATACATAACGTCACAAAAATAAATAACGTCACAAAATACATAACGTCACAAAATACATAACGTTACAAAAATAAATGACGTCACAAAATAAATAAAGTCACAAAAATAAATGACGTCACAAAATACATAACGTCACAAAAATAAATGACGTCACAAAAATTAATTAAGTCACAAAATACATAACGTCACAAAAATAAATAACGTCACAAAATACATAACGTTACAAAAATAAATGACGTCACAAAATAAATAAAGTCACAAAAATAAATGACGTCACAAAATACATAACGTCACAAAAATAAATGACGTCACAAAATACATAACGTCACAAAAATAATGACGTCACAAAAATTAATTACATCACAAAATACATAACGTCACAAAAATTAATTAAGTCAAAAAATACATAACCTCACAAAAATAAATGACGTCACAAAATACATAACGTCACAAAAATAAATGACGTCACAAAATACATAACGTCACAAAAATAAATGACGTCACAAAATACATAACGTCACAAAAATTAATGACGTCACAAAATACATAACGTCACAAAAATAAATGACGTCACAAAAAGTAATGACGTCACAAAATACATAACGTCACAAAAATAAATGACGTCACAAAAATTAATTACGTCACAGAATACATAACGTCACAAAAATAAATGACGTCACAAAATACATAACGTCACAAAATTCATAACGTCACAAAAATAAATGACGTCACAAAATAAATAACGTCACAAAAAATAAATTACGTCACAAAATGCATAACGTCACAAAAATAAATAATGTCACAAAATACATAACGTCACAAAAATAAATGATATCATAAAATACATAACGTCACAAAAATAAATGACGTCACAAAAATTTATTACGTCACAAAAATAAATAACGTCACAAAATACATAACGTCACAAAATACATAACGGCACAAAAATAAATGACGTCATAAAATACATAACGTCACAAAAATAAATGACGTCACAAAATACATAACGTCACAAAAATAAATGACGTCACAAAATATTTTACGACACAAAATTAAATGACGTCACAAAATACATATTTCATAATATACATAACGTCACAAAAATAAATGACGTCACAAAATAAATAACGTCACAAAAATAAATGACGTCACAAAATTCACAACGTCACAAAAATAAATGACGTCACAAAATACATAACGTCACATGTATACATAACGTCACAAAAATAAATGACGTCACAAAATACATATTGTCACAAAAATAAATGACGTCACAAAAATTAATTACGTCACAAAATACATAACGTCACAAAAATAAATAACGTCACAGAATACATAACGTCACAAAATACATAACGTCACAAAAATAAATGACGTCACAAAATAAATAAAGTCACAAAAATAAATGACGTCACAAAATACACAACGTCACAAAAATAAATGACGTCACAAAATATATAACGTCACAAAAATAAATGACGTCACAAAAAATAATTACGTCACAAAATACATAACGTCACGAAAATAAATAACGTCATAAAATACATAACGTCACAAAATACTTAACGTCACAAAAATAAATGACGTCACAAAATAAATAAAGTCACAAAAATAAATGACGTCACAAAATACATAACGTCACAAAAATAAATGACGTCACAAAATACATAAAGTCACAAAATTAATGACGTCACAAAAATTAATTACATCACAAAATACATAACGTCACGAAAATTAATTACGTCAAAAAATACATAACCTCACAAAAATAAATGACGTCACAAAATACATAAGGTCACAAAAATAAATGACGTCACAAAATACATAACGTCACAAAAATAAATGACGTCACAAAATACATAACGTCACAAAAATAAATGACGTCACAAAATACATAACGTCACAAAAATAAATGACGTCACAAAAATAAATAACGTCACAAAATACATAACGTCACAAAATACATAACGGCAAAAAAATAAATGACGTCACAAAATACATAACGTCACAAAAATAAATGACGTCACAAAATACATAACGTCAAAAAAATAAATGACGTCACAAAATACATAACGTCACAAAAATAAATGACGTCACAAAATACATAACGTCACAAAAATAAAGGACGTCACAATAATAAATGACGTCACAAAATACATAACGTCACAAAAATAAATGACGTCACAAAATACATAACGTCACAAAAATAAATGAAGTCACAAAATACATAACGTCACAAAAAAATGACGTCACAAAATACATAACGTCACAAAAATAAATGACGTCACAAAATACATAACGACACAAAAATAAATGACGTCACAAAATACATAACGTCACAAAAATAAATGACGTCACAAAATACATAACGTCACAAAAATAAATGACGTCACAAAATACATAACGTCACAAAAATAAATGACGTCACAAAATACATAACGTCTAAAAAACAAATGACGTCACAAAATACATAACGTCACAAAAATAAATGACGTCACAAAATACATAACGTCACAAAAATAAATGACGTCACAAAATACATAACGTCACAAAAATAAATGACGTCACAAAATACATAACGTCACAAAAATAAATGACGTCACAAAATACATAACGTCACTAAAATAAATGACGTCACAAAATACATAACGTCACAAAAATAAATGACGTCACAAAATACATAACGTCACAAAAATAAATGACGTCACAAAATACATAACGTCACAAAAATAAATGACGTCACAAAATACATAACGTCACAAAAATAAATGACGTCACAAAATTAATTACGTCACAAAATACATAACGTCACAAAAATAAATGACGTCAAAAAATACATAACCTCACAAAAATAAATGATGTCACAAAATACATAACGTCACTAAAATAAATGACGTCACAAAATACATAACGTCACAAAAATAAATGACGTCACAAAATACATAACGTCACAAAAATAAATGACGTCACAAAATACATAACGTCACAAAAATAAATGACGTCACAAAAATAAATAACGTCACAAAATACATAACGTCACAAACACGTAACGGCAAAAAAATAAATGACGTCACAAAATACATAACGTCACAAAAATAAATGACGTCAAAAATACATAACGTCAAAAAAATAAATGACGTCACAAAATACATAACGTCACAAAAATAAATGACGTCACAAAATACATAACGTCACAAAAATAAATGACGTCACAATAATAAATGACGTCACAAAATACATAACGTCACAAAAATAAATGACGTCACAAAATACATAACGTCACAAAAATAAATGAAGTCACAAAATACATAACGTCACAAAAAAATGACGTCACAAAATACATAACGTCACAAAAATAAATGACGTCACAAAATACATAACGACACAAAAATAAATGACGTCACAAAATACATAACGTCACAAAAATAAATGACGTCACAAAATACATAACGTCACAAAAATAAATGACGTCACAAAATACATAACGTCACAAAAATAAATGACGTCACAAAATACATAACGTCACAAAAATAAATGACGTCACAAAATACATAACGTCACAAAAACAAATGACGTCACAAAATACATAACGTCACAAAAATAAATGACGTCACAAAATACATAACGTCACAAAAATAAATGACGTCACAAAATACATAACGTCACTAAAATAAATGACGTCACAAAAATTAATTAAGTCACAAAATACATAACGTCACAAAAATAAATAACGTCACAAAATACATAACGTCACAAAATACATAACGTTACAAAAATAAATGACGTCACAAAATAAATAAAGTCACAAAAATAAATGACGTCACAAAATACATAACGTCACAAAAATAAATGACGTCACAATAATAAATGACGTCACAAAATACATAACGTCACAAAAATAAATGACGTCACAAGATACATAACGTCACAAAAATAAATGAAGTCACAAAATACATAACGTCACAAAAAAATGACGTCACAAAATACATAACGTCACAAAAATAAATGACGTCACAAAATACATAACGACACAAAAATAAATGACGTCACAAAATACATAACGTCACAAAAATAAATGACGTCACAAAATACATAACGTCACAAAAATAAATGACGTCACAAAATACATAACGTCACAAAAATAAATGACGTCACAAAATACATAACGTCACAAAAACAAATGACGTCACAAAATACATAACGTCACAAAAATAAATGACGTCACAAAATACATAACGTCACAAAAATAAATGACGTCACAAAATACATAACGTCACAAAAATAAATGACGTCACAAAATACATAACGTCACAAAAATAAATGACGTCACAAAAATTAATTAAGTCACAAAATACATAACGTCACAAAAATAAATAACGTCACAAAATACATAACGTCACAAAATACATAACGTTACAAAAATAAATGACGTCACAAAATAAATAAAGTCACAAAAATAAATGACGTCACAAAATACATAACGTCACAAAAATAAATGACGTCACAAAATACATAACGTCACAAAAATAATGACGTCACAAAAATTAATTACATCACAAAATACATAACGTCACAAAAATTAATTAAGTCAAAAAATACATAACCTCACAAAAATAAATGACGTCACAAAATACATAACGTCACAAAAATAAATGACGTCACAAAATACATAACGTCACAAAAATAAATGACGTCACAAAATACATAACGTCACAAAAATTAATGACGTCACAAAATACATAACGTCACAAAAATAAATGACGTCACAAAAAGTAATGACGTCACAAAATACATAACGTCACAAAAATAAATGACGTCACAAAAATTAATTACGTCACAGAATACATAACGTCACAAAAATAAATGACGTCACAAAATACATAACGTCACAAAATACATAACGTCACAAAAATTAATGACGTCACAAAATAAATAACGTCACAAAAAATAAATTACGTCACAAAATGCATAACGTCACAAAAATAAATAATGTCACAAAATACATAACGTCACAAAAATAAATGATATCATAAAATACATATCGTCACAAAAATAAATGACGTCACAAAAATTTATTACGTCACAAAAATAAATAACGTCACAAAATACATAACGTCACAAAATACATAACGGCACAAAAATAAATGACGTCATAAAATACATAACGTCACAAAAATAAATGACGTCACAAAATACATAACGTCACAAAAATAAATGACGTCACAAAATACATAACGTCACAAAAATAAATGACGTCACAAAAAGTAATGACGTCACAAAATACATAACGTCACAAAAATAAATGACGTCACAAAAATTAATTACGTCACAGAATACATAACGTCACAAAAATAAATGACGTCACAAAATACATAACGTCACAAAATACATAAGGTCACAAAAATAAATGACGTCACAAAATACATAACGTCACAAAAAATAAATTACGTCACAAAATGCATAACGTCACAAAAATAAATAATGTCACAAAATATATAACGTCACAAAAATAAATGATATCATAAAATACATAACGTCACAAAAATAAATGACGTCACAAAAATTTATTACGTCAAAAAAATAAATAACGTCACAAAATACATAACGGCACATGAATAAATGACGTCACAAAATACCTAACGTCACAAAAATAAATGACGTCACAAAATACATACCGTCAAAAAAATAAATGACGTCACAAAATACATAACGTCACAAAAATAAATGACGTCACAAAATACATAACGTCACAAAAATAAATGACGTCACAATAATAAATGACGTCACAAAATACATAACGTCACAAAAATAAATGACGTCACAAAATACATAACGTCACAAAAATAAATGACGTCACAAAATACATAACGTCACAAAAATAAATGACGTCACAAAATACATAACGTCACAAAAAAAATGACGTCACAAAATACATAACGTCACAAAAATAATTGACGTCACAAAATAAATAAAGTCACAAAAATAAATGACGTCACAAAATACATAACGTCACTTAAATAAATGACGTCACAAAATACATAACGTCACAAAATTAATGACGTCACAAAAATTAATTACGTCACAAAATACATAACGTCACAAAAATTAATTACGTCAAAAAATACATAACCTCACAAAAATAAATGACGTCACAAAATACATAACGTCACAAAAATAAATGACGTCACAAAATACATAACGTCACAAAAATAAATGACGTCACAAAAATTAATGACGTCACAAAATACATAACGTCACAAAAATAAATGACGTCACAAAATACATAACGTCTAAAAAACAAATGACGTCACAAAATACATAACGTCACAAAAATAAATGACGTCACAAAATACATAACGTCACAAAAATAAATGACGTCACAAAATACATAACGTCACAAAAATAAATGACGTCACAAAATACATAACGTCACAAAAATAAATGACGTCACAAAATACATAACGTCACTAAAATAAATGACGTCACAAAATACATAACGTCACAAAAATAAATGACGTCACAAAATACATAACGTCACAAAAATAAATGACGTCACAAAAATTAATGACGTCACAAAATACATAACGTCACAAAAATAAATGACGTCACATAATTAATTACGTCACAAAATACATAACGTCACAAAAATAAATGACGTCAAAAAATACATAACCTCACAAAAATAAATGATGTCACAAAATACATAACGTCACTAAAATAAATGACGTCACAAAATACATAACGTCACAAAAATAAATGACGTCACAAAATACATAACGTCACAAAAATAAATGACGTCACAAAATACATAACGTCACAAAAATAAATGACGTCACAAAAATAAATAACGTCACAAAATACATAACGTCACAAACACGTAACGGCAAAAAAATAAATGACGTCACAAAATACATAACGTCACAAAAATAAATGACGTCAAAAAAAACATAACGTCAAAAAAATAAATGACGTCACAAAATACATAACGTCACAAAAATAAATGACGTCACAAAATACATAACGTCACAAAAATAAATGACGTCACAATAATAAATGACGTCACAAAATACATAACGTCACAAAAATAAATGACGTCACAAAATACATAACGTCACAAAAATAAATGAAGTCACAAAATACATAACGTCACAAAAAAATGACGTCACAAAATACATAACGTCACAAAAATAAATGACGTCACAAAATACATAACGACACAAAAATAAATGACGTCACAAAATACATAACGTCACAAAAATAAATGACGTCACAAAATACATAACGTCACAAAAATAAATGACGTCACAAAATACATAACGTCACAAAAATAAATGACGTCACAAAATACATAACGTCACAAAAACAAATGACGTCACAAAATACATAACGTCACAAAAATAAATGACGTCACAAAATACATAACGTCACAAAAATAAATGACGTCACAAAATACATAACATCACAAAAATAAATGACGTCACAAAATACATAACGTCACAAAAATAAATGACGTCACAAAAATTAATTAAGTCACAAAATACATAACGTCACAAAAATAAATAACGTCACAAAATACATAACGTCACAAAATACATAACGTTACAAAAATAAATGACGTCACAAAATAAATAAAGTCACAAAAATAAATGACGTCACAAAATACATAACGTCACAAAAATAAATGACGTCACAAAATACATAACGTCACAAAAATAATGACGTCACAAAAATTAATTACATCACAAAATACATAACGTCACAAAAATTAATTAAGTCAAAAAATACATAACCTCACAAAAATAAATGACGTCACAAAATACATAACGTCACAAAAATAAATGACGTCACAAAATACATAACGTCACAAAAATAAATGACGTCACAAAATACATAACGTCACAAAAATTAATGACGTCACAAAATACATAACGTCACAAAAATAAATGACGTCACAAAAAGTAATGACGTCACAAAATACATAACGTCACAAAAATAAATGACGTCACAAAAATTAATTACGTCACAGAATACATAACGTCACAAAAATAAATGACGTCACAAAATACATAACGTCACAAAATACATAACGTCACAAAAATAAATGACGTCACAAAATAAATAACGTCACAAAAAATAAATTACGTCACAAAATGCATAACGTCACAAAAATAAATAATGTCACAAAATACATAACGTCACAAAAATAAATGATATCATAAAATACATATCGTCACAAAAATAAATGACGTCACAAAAATTTATTACGTCACAAAAATAAATAACGTCACAAAATACATAACGTCACAAAATACATAACGGCACAAAAATAAATGACGTCATAAAATACATAACGTCACAAAAATAAATGACGTCACAAAATACATAACGTCACAAAAATAAATGACGTCACAAAATACATAACGTCACAAAAATAAATGACGTCACAAAAAGTAATGACGTCACAAAATACATAACGTCACAAAAATAAATGACGTCACAAAAATTAATTACGTCACAGAATACATAACGTCACAAAAATAAATGACGTCACAAAATACATAACGTCACAAAATACATAAGGTCACAAAAATAAATGACGTCACAAAATACATAACGTCACAAAAAATAAATTACGTCACAAAATGCATAACGTCACAAAAATAAATAATGTCACAAAATACATAACGTCACAAAAATAAATGATATCATAAAATACATAACGTCACAAAAATAAATGACGTCACAAAAATTTATTACGTCAAAAAAATAAATAACGTCACAAAATACATAACGGCACATAAATAAATGACGTCACAAAATACATAACGTCACAAAAATAAATGACGTCACAAAATACATACCGTCAAAAAAATAAATGACGTCACAAAATACATAACGTCACAAAAATAAATGACGTCACAAAATACATAACGTCACAAAAATAAATGACGTCACAATAATAAATGACGTCACAAAATACATAACGTCACAAAAATAAATGACGTCACAAAATACATAACGTCACAAAAATAAATGACGTCACAAAATACATAACGTCACAAAAATAAATGACGTCACAAAATACATAACGTCACAAAAAAAATGACGTCACAAAATACATAACGTCACAAAAATAATTGACGTCACAAAATAAATAAAGTCACAAAAATAAATGACGTCACAAAATACATAACGTCACTTAAATAAATGACGTCACAAAATACATAACGTCACAAAATTAATGACGTCACAAAAATTAATTACGTCACAAAATACATAACGTCACAAAAATTAATTACGTCAAAAAATACATAACCTCACAAAAATAAATGACGTCACAAAATACATAACGTCACAAAAATAAATGACGTCACAAAATACATAACGTCACAAAAATAAATGACGTCACAAAAATTAATGACGTCACAAAATACATAACGTCACAAAAATAAATGACGTCACAAAATTAATTACGTCACAAAATACATAACGTCACAAAAATAAATGACGTCAAAAAATACATAACGTCACAAAAATAAATGATGTCACAAAATACATAACGTCACTAAAATAAATGACGTCACAAAATACATAACGTCACAAAAATAAATGACGTCACAAAATACATAACGTCACAAAAATAAATGACGTCACAAAATACATAACGTCACAAAAATAAATGACGTCACAAAAATAAATAACGTCACAAAATACATAACGTCACAAAATACATAACGGCAAAAAAATAAATGACGTCACAAAATACATAACGTCACAAAAATAAATGACGTCACAAAATACATAACGTCAAAAAAATAAATGACGTCACAAAATACATAACGTCACAAATATAAATGACGTCACAAAATACATAACGTCACAAAAATAAAGGACGTCACAATAATAAATGACGTCACAAAATACATAACGTCACAAAAATAAATGACGTCACAAAATACATAACGACACAAAAATAAATGACGTCACAAAATACATAACGTCACAAAAATAAATGACGTCACAAAATACATAACGTCACAAAAATAAATGACGTCACAAAATACATAACGTCACAAAAATAAATGACGTCACAAAATACATAACGTCTAAAAAACAAATGACGTCACAAAATACATAACGTCACAAAAATAAATGACGTCACAAAATACATAACGTCACAAAAATAAATGACGTCACAAAATACATAACGTCACAAAAATAAATGACGTCACAAAATACATAACGTCACAAAAATAAATGACGTCACAAAATACATAACGTCACTAAAATAAATGACGTCACAAAATACATAACGTCACAAAAATAAATGACGTCAAAAAATACATAACGTCACAAAAATAAATGACGTCACAAAAATTAATGACGTCACAAAATACATAACGTCACAAAAATAAATGACGTCACAAAATTAATTACGTCACAAAATACATAACGTCACAAAAATAAATGACGTCAAAAAATACATAACCTCACAAAAATAAATGATGTCACAAAATACATAACGTCACTAAAATAAATGACGTCACAAAATACATAACGTCACAAAAATAAATGACGTCACAAAATACATAACGTCACAAAAATAAATGACGTCACAAAATACATAACGTCACAAAAATAAATGACGTCAAAAAAATAAATAACGTCACAAAATACATAACGTCACAAAATACATAACGGCAAAAAAATAAATGACGTCACAAAATACATAACGTCACAAAAATAAATGACGTCAAAAAATACATAACGTCAAAAAAATAAATGACGTCACAAAATACATAACGTCACAAAAATAAATGACGTCACAAAATACATAACGTCACAAAAATAAATGACGTCACAATAATAAATGACGTCACAAAATACATAACGTCACAAAAATAAATGACGTCACAAAATACATAACGTCACAAAAATAAATGAAGTCACAAAATACATAACGTCACAAAAAAATGACGTCACAAAATACATAACGTCACAAAAATAAATGACGTCACAAAATACATAACGACACAAAAATAAATGACGTCACAAAATACATAACGTCACAAAAATAAATGACGTCACAAAATACATAACGTCACAAAAATAAATGACGTCACAAAATACATAACGTCACAAAAATAAATGACGTCACAAAATACATAACGTCACAAAAACAAATGACGTCACAAAATACATAACGCCACAAAAATAAATGACGTCACAAAATACATAACGTCACAAAAATAAATGACGTCACAAAATACATAACGTCACAAAAATAAATGACGTCACAAAATACATAACGTCACAAAAATAAATGACGTCACAAAAATTAATTAAGTCACAAAATACATAACGTCACAAAAATAAATAACGTCACAAAATACATAACGTCACAAAATACATAACGTTACAAAAATAAATGACGTCACAAAATAAATAAAGTCACAAAAATAAATGACGTCACAAAATACATAACGTCACAAAAATAAATGACGTCACAAAATACATAACGTCACAAAAATAATGACGTCACAAAAATTAATTACATCACAAAATACATAACGTCACAAAAATTAATTAAGTCAAAAAATACATAACCTCACAAAAATAAATGACGTCACAAAATACATAACGTCACAAAAATAAATGACGTCACAAAATACATAACGTCACAAAAATAAATGACGTCACAAAATACATAACGTCACAAAAATTAATGACGTCACAAAATACATAACGTCACAAAAATAAATGACGTCACAAAAAGTAATGATGTCACAAAATACATAACGTCACAAAAATAAATGACGTCACAAAAATTAATTACGTCACAGAATACATAACGTCACAAAAATAAATGACGTCACAAAATACATAACGTCACAAAATACATAACGTCACAAAAATAAATGACGTCACAAAATAAATAACGTCACAAAAAATAAATTACGTCACAAAATTCACAACGTCACAAAAATAAATGACGTCACAAAATACATAACATCACATGTATACATAACGTCACAAAAATAAATGACGTCACAAAATACATATTGTCACAAAAATTAATGACGTCACAAAAATTAATTACGTCACAAAATACATAACGTCACAAAATATATAACGTCACAAAAATAAATGACGTCACAAAAATTAATTACGTCACAAAATACATAACGTCACAAAAATAAATAACGTCACAGAATACATAACGTCACAAAATACATAACGTCACAAAAATAAATGACGTCACAAAATAAATAAAGTCACAAAAATAAATGACGTCACAAAATACACAACGTCACAAAAATAAATGACGTCACAAAATATATAACGTCACAAAAATAAATGACGTCACAAAAATTAATTACGTCACAAAATACATAACGTCACGAAAATAAATAACGTCATAAAATACATAACGTCACAAAATACATAACGTCACAAAAATAAATGACGTCACAAAATAAATAAAGTCACAAAAATAAATGACCTCACAAAATACATAACGTCACAAAAATAAATGACGTCACAAAATACATAACGTCACAAAATTAATGACGTCACAAAAATTAATTACGTCACAAAATACATAACGTCACAAAAATTAATTACGTCAAAAAATACATAACCTCACAAAAATAAATGACGTCACAAAATACATAATGTCACAAAAATAAATGACGTCACAAAATACATAACGTCACAAAAATAAATGACGTCACAAAAATTAATGACGTCACAAAATACATAACGTCACAAAAATAAATGACGTCAGAAAAATTAATTACGTCACAAAATACATAACGTCACAAAAATAAATGACGTCAAAAATTACATGACCTGATAAAAATTAATGATGTCACAAAATACATAACGTCACAAAAATAAATGACGTCACAAAATACATAACGTCACAAAAATAAATGACGTCACAAAATACATATTGTCACAAAAATAAATGACGTCACAAAAATTGATTACGTCACAAAATACATAACGTCACAAATTATATAACGTCTCAAAAATAAATGACGTCACAAAAATTAATTACGTCACAAAATACATAACGTCACAAAAATAAATAACGTCTCAGAATACATAACGTCACAAAATACATAACGTCACAAAATAAATAACGTCACAAAATAAATAAAGTCACAAAAATAAATGACGTCACAAAATACACAACGTCACAAAAATAAATGACGCCACAAAATATATAACGTCACAAAAATAAATGACGTCACAAAAAATAATTACGTCACAAAATACATAACGTCACGAAAATAAATAACGTCATAAAATACATAACGTCACAAAATACATAACGTCACAAAAATAAATGACGTCACAAAATAAATAAAGTCACAAAAATAAATGACGTCACAAAATACATAACGTCACAAAAAAAAATGACGTCACAAAAATTAATGACGTCACAAAATACATAACGTCACAAAAATAAATGACGTCAGAAAAATTAATTACGTCACAAAGTACATAACGTCACAAAAACAAATGACGTCAAAAAATACATGACCTGACAAAAATTAATGATGTCACAAAATACATAACGTCACAAAAATAAATGACGTCACAAAATACATAACGTCACAAAAATAAATGACGTCACAAAATACATAACGTCACAAAAATAAATGACGTCACAAAAATTAATTATGTCACAAAATACATAACGTCAAAAAATATATAACGTCACAAAAATAAATGACGTCACAAAAATTAATTACGTCACAAAATACATAACGTCACAAAAATAAATAACGTCACAAAATACATAACGTCACAAAATACATATCGTTACAAAAATAAATGACGTCACAAAATAAATAATGTCACAAAAAAAAATGACGTCACAAAATACATAACGTCACAAAAATTAATTACGTCGAAAAATACATAACCTCACAAAAATAAATGACGTCACAAAATACATAACGTCACAAAAATTAATTACGTCAAAAAATACATAACCTCACAAAAATAAATGACGTCACAAAATACATAACGTCACAAAAATAAATGACGTCACAAAATACATAACGTCACAAAATTAATGACGTCACAAAAATTAATTACGTCACAAAATACATAACGTCACAAAAATTAATTACGTCAAAAAATACATAACCTCACAAAAATAAATGACGTCACAAAATACATAATGTCACAAAAATAAATGACGTCACAAAATACATAACGTCACAAAAATAAATGACGTCACAAAAATTAATGACGTCACAAAATACATAACGTCACAAAAATAAATGACGTCAGAAAAATTAATTACGTCACAAAATACATAACGTCACAAATATAAATGACGTCAAAAATTACATGACCTGATAAAAATTAATGATGTCACAAAATACATAACGTCACAAAAATAAATGACGTCACAAAATACATAACGTCACAAAAATAAATGACGTCACAAAATACATATTGTCACAAAAATAAATGACGTCATAAAAATTGATTACGTCACAAAATACATAACGTCACAAATTATATAACGTCTCAAAAATAAATGACGTCACAAAAATTAATTACGTCACAAAATACATAACGTCACAAAAATAAATAACGTCACAGAATACATAACGTCACAAAATACATAACGTCACAAAATAAATGACGTCACAAAATAAATAAAGTCACAAAAATAAATGACGTCACAAAATACACAACGTCACAAAAATAAATGACGTCACAAAATATATAACGTCACAAAAATAAATGACGTCACAAAAAATAATTACGTCACAAAATACATAACGTCACGAAAATAAATAACGTCATAAAATACATAACGTCACAAAATACATAACGTCACAAAAATAAATGACGCCACAAAATAAATAAAGTCACAAAAATAAATGACGTCACAAAATACATAACGTCACAAAAATAATTGACGTCACAAAATACATAACGTCACAAAATTAATGACGTCACAAAAATTAATTACATCACAAAATACATAACGTCACAAAAATTAATTACGTCAAAAAATACATAACCTCACAAAAATAAATGACGTCACAAAATACATAACGTCACAAAAATAAATGACGTCACAAAATACATAACGTCACAAAAATAAATGACGTCACAAAATACATAACGTCACAAAAATAAATGACATCACAAAAATTAATGACGTCACAAAATACATAACGTCACAAAAATAAATGACGTCAGAAAAATTAATTACGTCACAAAATACATAACGTCACAAATATAAATGACGTCAAAAATTACATGACCTGATAAAAATTAATGATGTCACAAAATACATAACGTCACAAAAATAAATGACGTCACAAAATACATAACGTCACAAAAATAAATGACGTCACAAAATACATATTGTCACAAAAATAAATGACGTCACAAAAATTGATTACGTCACAAAATACATAACGTCACAAATTATATAACGTCTCAAAAATAAATGACGTCACAAAAATTAATTACGTCACAAAATACATAACGTCACAAAAATAAATAACGTCACAGAATACATAACGTCACAAAATACATAACGTCACAAAATAAATGACGTCACAAAATAAATAAAGTCACAAAAATAAATGACGTCACAAAATACACAATGTCACAAAAATAAATGACGTCACAAAATATATAACGTCACAAAAATAAATGACGTCACAAAAAATAATTACGTCACAAAATACATAACGTCACGAAAATAAATAACGTCATAAAATACATAACGTCACAAAATACATAACGTCACAAAAATAAATGACGTCACAAAATAAATAAAGTCACAAAAATAAATGACGTCACAAAATACATAACGTCACAAAAATAATTGACGTCACAAAATACATAACGTCACAAAATTAATGACGTCACAAAAATTAATTACATCACAAAATACATAACGTCACAAAAATTAATTACGTCAAAAAATACATAACCTCACAAAAATAAATGACGTCACAAAATACATAACGTCACAAAAATAAATGACGTCACAAAATACATAACGTCACAAAAATAAATGACGTCACAAAATACATAATGTCACAAAAATAAATGACATCACAAAAATTAATGACGTCACAAAATACATAACGTCACAAAAATAAATGACGTCAGAAAAATTAATTACGTCACAAAGTACATAACGTCACAAAAACAAATGACGTCAAAAAATACATGACCTGACAAAAATTAATGATGTCACAAAATACATAACGTCACAAAAATAAATGACGTCACAAAATACATAACGTCACAAAAATAAATGACGTCACAAAATACATAACGTCACAAAAATAAATGACGTCACAAAAATTAATTATGTCACAAAATACATAACGTCAAAAAATATATAACGTCACAAAAATAAATGACGTCACAAAAAATAATTACGTCACAAAATACATAACGTCACAAAAATAAATAACGTCACAAAATACATAACGTCACAAAATACATATCGTTACAAAAATAAATGACGTCACAAAATAAATAATGTCACAAAAAAATGACGTCACAAAATACATAACGTCACAAAAATTAATTACGTCGAAAAATACATAACCTCACAAAAATAAATGACGTCACAAAATACATAACGTCACAAAAATTAATTACGTCAAAAAATACATAACCTCACAAAAATAAATGACGTCACAAAATACATAACGTCACAAAAATAAATGACGTCACAAAATACATAACGTCACAAAAATAAATGACGTCACAAAAATAATGACGTCACAAAATACATAACGTCACAAAAATAAATGACGTCAGAAAAATTAATTACGTCACAAAATACATAACGTCACAAAAATATATGACGTCAAAAAATGCATGACCTGACATAAATAAATGATGTCACAAAATACATAACGTCACAAAAATAAATGACGTCACAAAATACATAACGTCACAAAAATAAATGACGTCACAAAATACATAACGTCACAAAAATAAATGACGTCACAAAAATTAATTACGTCACAAAATACATAACGTCACAAAATATATAACGTCACAAAAATAAATGACGTCACAAAAATTAATTACGTCACAAAATACATAACGTCACAAAAATAAATAACGTCACAAAATACATAACGTCACAAAATACATAACGTTACAAAAATAAATGACGTCACAAAATAAATAAAGTCACAAAAATAAATGACGTCACAAAATACATAACGTCACAAAAAAAAGGATGTCACAAAATACATAACGTCACAAAAATAAATGACGTCACAAAATACATAACGTCAAAAAAATAAATGACGTCACAAAATACATAACGTCACAAAAATAAATGATGTCACAAAATACATAACGTCACAAAAATAAATGACGTCACAAAATACATAACGTCATAAAAATAAATGACGTCACAAAAATTAATTACTTCACAAAATACATAACGTCACAAAAATAAATGACGTCACAAAATACATAACGTCACAAAATACATTACGTCACAAAAATAAATGACGTCACAAAATACATAACGTCACAAAAATAAATGACGTCACAAAATACATAACGTCACAAAAATTAATGACGTCACAAAAATTAATTACGTCACAAAATACATAACGTCACAAAAATAAATGACGTCAAAAAATACATAACCTCACAAAAATAAATGACGTCACAAAATACATAACGTCACAAAAATAAATGACTTCACAAAAATAAATAACGTCACAAAATACATAACGTCACAAAAATAAATGACGTCACAAAATACATAACGTCACAAAAATAAATGACGTCACAAAAAAATAACGTCAAAAAAATAAATGACGTCACAAAATACATAACGTCACAAAAATAAATGACGTCAAAAAATACATAACGTCACAAAAATAAATGACGTCACAATAATAAATGACGTCACAAAATACATAACGTCACAAAAATAAATGACGTCACAAAATACATAACGTTACAAAAATAAATGACGTCACAAAATACATAACGTCACAAAAATAAATGACGTCACAAAATACATAACGTCACAAAAAATGACGTCTCAAAATACATAACGTCACAAAAATAAATGACGTCACAAAATACATAACGTCACAAAAATAAATGACGTTACAAAAAACATAACGTCACAAAAATAAATGACGTCACAAAATACCTAACGTCACAAAAATAAATGACGTCACAAAATACATAACGTCACAAACATATATGACGTCACAAAATACATAACGTCACAAAATACATAACGTCACAAAAATAAATGACGTCACAAAATAAATAAAGTCAAAAAAATAAATGACGTCACAAAATACATAACGTCACAAAAATAAATGACGTCACAAAATACATAATGTCACAAAAATTAATGACGTCACAAAAATTAATTACGTCACAAAATACATAACGTCACAAAAATTAATTACGTCAAAAAATACATAACCTCACGAAAATAAATGACGTCACAAAATTTATAACGTCACAAAAATAAATGACGTCACAAAATACATAACGTCACAAAAATAAATGTCGTCACAAAATACATAACGTCATAAAAATAAATGACGTCACAAAAATTAATTACTTCACAAAATACATAACGTCACAAAAATAAATGACGTCACAAAATACATAACGTCACAAAATACATTACGTCACAAAAATAAATGACGTCACAAAATACATAACGTCACAAAAATAAATGACGTCACAAAATACATAACGTCACAAAAATAAATGACGTCACAAAAATTAATTACGCCACAAAATACATAACGTCACAAAAATAAATGACGTCACAAAAATTAATTACGTCACAAAATACATAACGTCACAAAAATAAATGACGTCAAAAATACATAACCTCACAAAAATAAATGATGTCACAAAATACATAACGTTACAAAAATAAATGTCGTCACAAAATAAATAAAGTCTCAAAAATAAATGACGTCACAAAATACATAACGTCACAAAAATAAATGATGTCACAAAATACATAACGTCACAAAAATAAATGACGTCAAAAAATACATAACGTCACAAAA
Organism: Flexamia atlantica; assembly: GCA_035578135.1. Taxonomy (NCBI): domain Eukaryota; kingdom Metazoa; phylum Arthropoda; class Insecta; order Hemiptera; family Cicadellidae; genus Flexamia; species Flexamia atlantica. Next base: position 367,066 of record JAQJVK010000087.1, read on the forward strand.
ATAAATGACGTCACAAAATACATAACGTCACAAAAATAAATGATGTCACAAAATACATAACGTCACAAAAATAAATGACGTCACAAAATACATAACGTCATAAAAATAAATGACGTCACAAAAATTAATTACTTCACAAAATACATAACGTCACAAAAATAAATTACGTCACAAAATACATAACGTCACAAAATACATTACGTCACAAAAATAAATGACGTCACAAAATACATAACGTCACAAAAATAAATGACGTCACAAAATACATAACGTCACAAAAATAAATGACGTCACAAAAATTAATTACTTCACAAAATACATAACGTCACAAAAATAAATGACGTCAAAAAATACATAACCTCACAAAAATAAATGATGTCACAAAATACATAACGTCACAAAAATAAATGACGTCACAAAATACATAACGTCACAAAAATAAATGACGTCACAAAATACATAACGTCACAAAAATAAATGACGTCACAAAAAAATAACGTCAAAAAAATAAATGACGACACAAAATACATAACGTCACAAAAATAAATGACGTCAAAAAATACATAACGTCACAAAAATAAATGACGTCACAATAATAAATGACGTCACAAAATACATAACGTCACAAAAATAAATGACGTCACAAAATACATAACGTTACAAAAATAAATGACGTCACAAAATATATAACGTCACAAAAATAAATGACGTCACAAAATACATAACGTCACAAAAAATGACGTCTCAAAATACATAACGTCACAAAAATAAATGACGTTACAAAAAACATAACGTCACAAAAATAAATGACGTCACAAAATACATAACGTCACAAAAACAATTGGCGTCACAAAATACATAACGTCACAAAAATAAATGACGTCACAAAATACATAACGTCACAAAAATAAATGACGTCACAAAAATTAATTACGTCACAAAATACATAACGTCACAAAAATTAATTACGTCAAAAAAATACATAACCTCACGAAAATAAATGACGTCACAAAATACATTACGTCACAAAAATAAATGACGTCACAAAATACATAACGTCACAAAAATAAATGACGTCACAAAATACATAACGTCACAAAAAATGACGTCTCAAAATACATAACGTCACAAAAATTAATTACGTCACAAAATACATAACGTCACAAAAATAATTAACGTCACAAAATACATAACGTCACAAAATACATATCGTTACAAAAATAAATGACGTCACAAAATAAATAATGTCACAAAAATAAATGACGTCACAAAATACATAACGTCACAAAAATTAATTACGTCGAAAAATACATAACCTCACAAAAATAAATGACGTCACAAAATACATAACGTCACAAAAATTAATTACGTCAAAAAATACATAACCTCACAAAAATAAATGACGTCACAAAATACATAACGTCACAAAAATAAATGACGTCACAAAATACATAACGTCACAAAAATAAATGACGTCACAAAATACATAACGTCACAAAAATAAATGACGTCACAAAAATAATGACGTCACAAAATACATAACGTCACAAAAATAAATGACGTCAGAAAAATTAATTACGTCACAAAATACATAACGTCACAAAAATAAATGACGTCAAAAAATACATGACCTGACAAAAATAAATGATGTCACAAAATACATAACGTCACAAAAATAAATGACGTCACAAAATACATAACGTCACAAAAATAAATGACGTCACAAAATACATAACGTCACAAAAATAAATGACGTCACAAAAATGATTACGTCACAAAATACATAACGTCACAAAATATATAACGTCACAAAAATAAATGACGTCACAAAAATTAATTACGTCACAAAATACATAACGTCACAAAAATAAATAACGTCACAAAATACATAACGTCACAAAATACATAACGTTACAAAAATAAATGACGTCACAAAATAAATAAAGTCACAAAAATAAATGACGTCACAAAATACATAACGTCACAAAAAAAAGGATGTCATAAAATACATAACGTCACAAAAATAAATGACGTCACAAAATACATAACGTCACAAAAATAAATGACGTCACAAAATACATAACGTCACAAAAATAAATGATGTCACAAAATACATAACGTCACAAAAATAAATGACGTCACAAAATACATAACGTCATAAAAATAAATGACGTCACAAAAATTAATTACTTCACAAAATACATAACGTCACAAAAATAAATGACGTCACAAAATACATAACGTCACAAAATACATTACGTCACAAAAATAAATGACGTCACAAAATACATAACGTCAAAAAAATAAATGATGTCACAAAATACATAACGTCACAAAAATAAATGACGTCACAAAAATTAATTACGTCACAAAATACATAACGTCACAAAAATAAATGACGTCAAAAAATACATAACCTCACAAAATAAATGACGTCACAAAATACATAACGTCACAAAAATAAATGACGTCACAAAAATAAATAACGTCACAAAATACATAACGTCACAAAATACATAACGTCACAAAAATAAATGACGTCACAAAATACATAACGTCACAAAAATAAATGACGTCAAAAAATACATAACGTCACAAAAATAAATGACGTCACAATAATAAATGACGTCACAAAATACATAACGTCACAAAAATAAATGACGTCACAAAATACATAACGTTACAAAAATAAATGACGTCACAAAATACATAACGTCACAAAAATAAATGACGTCACAAAATACATAACGTCACAAAAAATGACGTCTCAAAATACATAACGTCACAAAAATAAATGACGTCACAAAATACATAACGTCACAAAAATAAATGACGTTACAAAAAACATAACGTCACAAAAATAAATGACGTCACAAAATACATAACGTCACAAAAATAAATGACGTCACAAAATACATAACGTCACAAACATAAATGACGTCACAAAATACATAACGTCACAAAATACATAACGTCACAAAAATAAATGACGTCAAAAATAAATAAAGTCACAAAAATAAATGACGTCACAAAATACATAACGTCACAAAAATAAATGACGTCAGAAAATACATAACGTCACAAAAATTAATGACGTCACAAAAATTAATTACGTCACAAAATACATAACGTCACAAAAATTAATTACGTCAAAAAATACATAACCTCACGAAAATAAATGACGTCACAAAATACATAACGTCACAAAAATAAATGACGTCACAAAATACATAACGTCACAAAAATAAATGACGTCACAAAATACATAACGTCATAAAAATAGATGACGTCACAAAAATTAATTACTTCACAAAATACATAACGTCACAAAAATAAATGACGTCACAAAATACATAACGTCACAAAATACATTACGTCACAAAAATAAATGACGTCACAAAATACATAACGTCACAAAAATAAATGACGTCACAAAATACATAACGTCACAAAAATAAATGACGTCACAAAAATTAATTACGTCACAAAATACATAACGTCACAAAAATAAATGACGTCACAAAAATTAATTACGTCACAAAATACATAACGTCACAAAAATAAATGACGTCAAAAAATACATAACCTCACAAAAATAAATGATGTCACAAAATACATAACATTACAAAAATAAATGACGTCACAAAATAAATAAAGTCTAAAAAATAAATGACGTCACAAAATACATAACGTCACAAAAATAAATGACGTCACAAAAATTAATTACGTCACAAAATACATAACGTCACAAAAATAAATGACGTCAAAAAATACATAACCTCACAAAATAAATGACGTCACAAAATACATAACGTCACAAAAATAAATGACGTCACAAAAATAAATAACGTCACAAAATACATAACGTCACAAAATACATAACGTCACAAAAATAAATGACGTCACAAAATACATAACGTCACAAAAATAAATGACGTCAAAAAATACATAACGTCACAAAAATAAATGACGTCACAATAATAAATGACGTCACAAAATACATAACGTCACAAAAATAAATGACGTCACAAAATACATAACGTTACAAAAATAAATGACGTCACAAAATACATAACGTCACAAAAATAAATGACGTCACAAAATACATAACGTCACAAAAAATGACGTCTCAAAATACATAACGTCACAAAAATAAATGACGTCACAAAATACATAACGTCACAAAAATAAATGACGTTACAAAAAACATAACGTCACAAAAATAAATGACGTCACAAAATACATAACGTCACAAAAATAAATGACGTCACAAAATACATAACGTCACAAACATAAATGACGTCACAAAATACATAACGTCACAAAATACATAACGTCACAAAAATAAATGACGTCAAAAATAAATAAAGTCACAAAAATAAATGACGTCACAAAATACATAACGTCACAAAAATAAATGACGTCAGAAAATACATAACGTCACAAAAATTAATGACGTCACAAAAATTAATTACGTCACAAAATACATAACGTCACAAAAATTAATTACGTCAAAAAATACATAACCTCACGAAAATAAATGACGTCACAAAATACATAACGTCACAAAAATAAATGACGTCACAAAATACATAACGTCACAAAAATAAATGACGTCACAAAATACATAACGTCATAAAAATAGATGACGTCACAAAAATTAATTACTTCACAAAATACATAACGTCACAAAAATAAATGACGTCACAAAATACATAACGTCACAAAATACATTACGTCACAAAAATAAATGACGTCACAAAATACATAACGTCACAAAAATAAATGACGTCACAAAATACATAACGTCACAAAAATAAATGACGTCACAAAAATTAATTACGTCACAAAATACATAACGTCACAAAAATAAATGACGTCACAAAAATTAATTACGTCACAAAATACATAACGTCACAAAAATAAATGACGTCAAAAAATACATAACCTCACAAAAATAAATGATGTCACAAAATACATAACATTACAAAAATAAATGACGTCACAAAATAAATAAAGTCTAAAAAATAAATGACGTCACAAAATACATAACGTCACAAAAATAAATGATGTCACAAAATACATAACGTCACAAAAATAAATGACGTCAAAAAATACATAACGTCACAAAAATAAATGACGTCACAAAATACATAACGTCACAAAAATAAATGATGTCACAAAATACATAACGTCACAAAAATAAATGACGTCACAAAATACATAACGTCACAAAAATAAATGACGTCACAAAACACATAACGTCACAAAAAATGACGTCTCAAAATACATAACGTCACAAAAATAAATGACGTTACAAAAAACATAACGTCACAAAAATAAATGACGTCACAATAATAAATGACGTCACAAAATACATAACGTCACAAAAATAAATGACGTCACAAAAATTAATTACTTCACAAAATACATAACGTCACAAAAATAAATGACGTCACAAAATACATAACGTCACAAAATACATTACGTCACAAAAATAAATGACGTCACAAAAATTAATTACGTCACAAAATACATAACGTCACAAAAATATATGACGTCAAAAAATACATAACCTCACAAAAATAAATGATGTCACAAAATACATAACGTCACAAAAATAAATGACGTCACAAAATACATAACGTCACAAAAATAAATGACGTCACAAAATACATAACGTCACAAAAATAAATGACGTCACAAAAAAAATAACGACAAAAAAATAAATGACGTCAAAAAATACATAACGTCACAAAAATAAATGACGTCAAAAAATACATAACGTCACAAAAATAAATGACGTCACAATAATAAATGACGTCACAAAATACATAACGTCACAAAAATAAATGACGTCACAAAATACATAACGTTACAAAAATAAATGACGTCACAAAATACATAACGTCACAAAAATAAATGACGTCACAAAACACATAACGTCACAAAAAATGACGTCTCAAAATACATAACGTCACAAAAATAAATGACGTTACAAAAAACATAACGTCACAAAAATAAATGACGTCACAAAAATAAATGACGTCACAAAATACATAACGTCACAAAAATAAATGACGTCACAAAATACATAACGTCACAAAAACAAATGGCGTCACAAAATACATAACGTCACAAAAATAAATGACGTCACAAAATACATAACGTCACAAAAATAAATGACGTCACAAAAATTAATTACGTCACAAAATACATAACGTCACAAAATATATAACGCCACAAAAATAAATGACGTCACAAAAATTAATTACGTTACAAAATACATAACGTCAGAAAAATAAATGACGTCACAAAATACATAACGTCACAAAAATAAATGACGTCACAAAATACATAACGTCACAAAAATAAATGACGTCACAAAATACATAACGTCACAAAATACAAAACGTTACAAAAATAAATGACGTCACAAAATAAATAATGTCAAAAATATAAATGACGTCACAAAATACATAACGTCACAAAAATTAATTACGTCGAAAAATACATAACCTCACAAAAATAAATGACGTCACAAAATACATAACGTCACAAAAATTAATTACGTCAAAAAATACATAACCTCACAAAAATAAATGACGTCACAAAATACATAACGTCACAAAAATAAATGACGTCACAAAATACATAACGTCACAAAAATAAATGACGTCACAAAATACATAACGTCACAAAAATAAATGACGTCACAAAAATTAATGACGTCACAAAATACATAACGTCACAAAAATAAATGACGTCAGAAAAATTAATTACGTCACAAAATACATAACGTCACAAAAATAAATGACGTCAAAAAATACATGACCTGACAAAAATAAATGATGTCACAAAATACATAACGTCAAAAAAATAAATGACGTCACAAAATACATAACGTCACAAAAATAAATGACGTCACAAAATACATAACGTCACAAAAATAAATGACGTCACAAAAATTAATTACGTCACAAAATACATAACGTCACAAAATATATAACGTCACAAAAATAAATGACGTCACAAAAATTAATTACGTCACAAAATGCATAACGTCACAAAAATAAATGACGTCAAAAAATACATAACCTCACAAAAATAAATGACGTCACAAAATACATAACGTCACAAAATACATAACGTCACAAAAATAAATGACGTCAAAAATAAATAAAGTCACAAAAATAAATGACGTCACAAAATACATAACGTCACAAAAATAAATGACGTCAGAAAATACATAACGTCACAAAAATTAATGACGTCACAAAAATTAATTACGTCACAAAATACATAACGTCACAAAAATTAATTACGTCAAAAAATACATAACCTCACGAAAATAAATGACGTCACAAAATACATAACGTCACAAAAATAAATGACGTCACAAAATACATAACGTCACAAAAATAAATGACGTCACAAAATACATAACGTCATAAAAATAGATGACGTCACAAAAATTAATTACTTCACAAAATACATAACGTCACAAAAATAAATGACGTCACAAAATACATAACGTCACAAAATACATTACGTCACAAAAATAAATGACGTCACAAAATACATAACGTCACAAAAATAAATGACGTCACAAAATACATAACGTCACAAAAATAAATGACGTCACAAAAATTAATTACGTCACAAAATACATAACGTCACAAAAATAAATGACGTCACAAAAATTAATTACGTCACAAAATACATAACGTCACAAAAATAAATGACGTCAAAAAATACATAACCTCACAAAAATAAATGATGTCACAAAATACATAACATTACAAAAATAAATGACGTCACAAAATAAATAAAGTCTCAAAAATAAATGACGTCACAAAATACATAACGTCACAAAAATAAATGATGTCACAAAATACATAACGTCACAAAAATAAATGACGTCAAAAAATACATAACGTCACAAAAATAAATGACGTCACAAAATACATAACGTCACAAAAATAAATGATGTCACAAAATACATAACGTCACAAAAATAAATGACGTCACAAAATACATAACGTCACAAAAATAAATGACGTCACAAAACACATAACGTCACAAAAAATGACGTCTCAAAATACATAACGTCACAAAAATAAATGACGTTACAAAAAACATAACGTCACAAAAATAAATGACGTCACAATAATAAATGACGTCACAAAATACATAACGTCACAAAAATAAATGACGTCACAAAAATTAATTACTTCACAAAATACATAACGTCACAAAAATAAATGACGTCACAAAATACATAACGTCACAAAATACATTACGTCACAAAAATAAATGACGTCACAAAAATTAATTACGTCACAAAATACATAACGTCACAAAAATATATGACGTCAAAAAATACATAACCTCACAAAAATAAATGATGTCACAAAATACATAACGTCACAAAAATAAATGACGTCACAAAATACATAACGTCACAAAAATAAATGACGTCACAAAATACATAACGTCACAAAAATAAATGACGTCACAAAAAAAATAACGACAAAAAAATAAATGACGTCAAAAAATACATAACGTCACAAAAATAAATGACGTCAAAAAATACATAACGTCACAAAAATAAATGACGTCACAATAATAAATGACGTCACAAAATACATAACGTCACAAAAATAAATGACGTCACAAAATACATAACGTTACAAAAATAAATGACGTCACAAAATACATAACGTCACAAAAATAAATGACGTCACAAAACACATAACGTCACAAAAAATGACGTCTCAAAATACATAACGTCACAAAAATAAATGACGTTACAAAAAACATAACGTCACAAAAATAAATGACGTCACAAAATACATAACGTCAAAAAAATAAATGACGTCACAAAATACATAACGTCACAAAAATAAATGACGTCACAAAATACATAACGTCACAAAAACAAATGGCGTCACAAAATACATAACGTCACAAAAATAAATGACGTCACAAAAATAAATGACGTCACAAAAATTAATTACGTCACAAAATACATAACGTCACAAAATATATAACGCCACAAAAATAAATGACGTCACAAAAATTAATTACGTTACAAAATACATAACGTCAGAAAAATAAATGACGTCACAATATACATAACGTCACAAAAATAAATGACGTCACAAAATACATAACGTCACAAAAATAAATGACGTCACAAAATACATAACGTCACAAAATACAAAACGTTACAAAAATAAATGACGTCACAAAATAAATAATGTCAAAAATATAAATGACGTCACAAAATACATAACGTCACAAAAATTAATTACGTCGAAAAATACATAACCTCACAAAAATAAATGACGTCACAAAATACATAACGTCACAAAAATTAATTACGTCAAAAAATACATAACCTCACAAAAATAAATGACGTCACAAAATACATAACGTCACAAAAATAAATGACGTCACAAAATACATAACGTCACAAAATACATAACGTCACAAAAATAAATGACGTCACAAAAATTAATTACGTCACAAAATACATAACGTCACAAAAATATATGACGTCAAAAAATACATAACCTCACAAAAATAAATGATGTCACAAAATACATAACGTCACAAAAATAAATGACGTCACAAAATACATAACGTCACAAAAATAAATGACGTCACAAAATACATAACGTCACAAAAATAAATGACGTCACAAAAAAAATAACGACAAAAAAATAAATGACGTCAAAAAATACATAACGTCACAAAAATAAATGACGTCAAAAAATACATAACGTCACAAAAATAAATGACGTCACAATAATAAATGACGTCACAAAATACATAACGTCACAAAAATAAATGACGTCACAAAATACATAACGTTACAAAAATAAATGACGTCACAAAATACATAACGTCACAAAAATAAATGACGTCACAAAACGCATAACGTCACAAAAAATGACGTCTCAAAATACATAACGTCACAAAAATAAATGACGTTACAAAAAACATAACGTCACAAAAATAAATGACGTCACAAAAATAAATGACGTCACAAAATACATAACGTCACAAAAATAAATGACGTCACAAAATACATAACGTCACAAAAACAAATGGCGTCACAAAATACATAACGTCACAAAAATAAATGACGTCACAAAATACATAACGTCACAAAAATAAATGACGTAACAAAAATTAATTACGTCACAAAATACATAACGTCACAAAATATATAACGCCACAAAAATAAATGACGTCACAAAAATTAATTACGTTACAAAATACATAACGTCAGAAAAATAAATGACGTCACAAAATACATAACGTCACAAAAATAAATGACGTCACAAAATACATAACGTCACAAAAATAAATGACGTCACAAAATACATAACGTCACAAAATACAAAACGTTACAAAAATAAATGACGTCACAAAATAAATAATGTCAAAAATATAAATGACGTCACAAAATACATAACGTCACAAAAATTAATTACGTCGAAAAATACATAACCTCACAAAAATAAATGACGTCACAAAATACACAACGTCACAAAAATTAATTACGTCAAAAAATACATAACCTCACAAAAATAAATGACGTCACAAAATACATAACGTCACAAAAATAAATGACGTCACAAAATACATAACGTCACAAAAATAAATGACGTCACAAAATACATAACGTCACAAAAATAAATGACGTCACAAAAATTAATGACGTCACAAAATACATAACGTCACAAAAATAAATGACGTCAGAAAAATTAATTACGTCACAAAATACATAACGTCACAAAAATAAATGACGTCAAAAAATACATGACCTGACAAAAATAAATGATGTCACAAAATACATAACGTCAAAAAAATAAATGACGTCACAAAATACATAACGTCACAAAAATAAATGACGTCACAAAATACATAACGTCACAAAAATAAATGACGTCACAAAAATTAATTACGTCACAAAATACATAACGTCACAAAATATATAACGTCACAAAAATAAATGACGTCACAAAAATTAATTACGTCACAAAATGCATAACGTCACAAAAATAAATGACGTCAAAAAATACATAACCTCACAAAAATAAATGACGTCACAAAATACATAACGTCACAAAATACATAACGTCACAAAAATAAATGACGTCAAAAATAAATAAAGTCACAAAAATAAATGACGTCACAAAATACATAACGTCACAAAAATAAATGACGTCAGAAAATACATAACGTCACAAAAATTAATGACGTCACAAAAATTAATTACGTCACAAAATACATAACGTCACAAAAATTAATTACGTCAAAAAATACATAACCTCACGAAAATAAATGACGTCACAAAATACATAACGTCACAAAAATAAATGACGTCACAAAATACATAACGTCACAAAAATAAATGACGTCACAAAATACATAACGTCATAAAAATAGATGACGTCACAAAAATTAATTACTTCACAAAATACATAACGTCACAAAAATAAATGACGTCACAAAATACATAACGTCACAAAATACATTACGTCACAAAAATAAATGACGTCACAAAATACATAACGTCACAAAAATAAATGACGTCACAAAATACATAACGTCACAAAAATAAATGACGTCACAAAAATTAATTACGTCACAAAATACATAACGTCACAAAAATAAATGACGTCACAAAAATTAATTACGTCACAAAATACATAACGTCACAAAAATAAATGACGTCAAAAAATACATAACCTCACAAAAATAAATGATGTCACAAAATACATAACATTACAAAAATAAATGACGTCACAAAATAAATAAAGTCTCAAAAATAAATGACGTCACAAAATACATAACGTCACAAAAATAAATGATGTCACAAAATACATAACGTCACAAAAATAAATGACGTCAAAAAATACATAACGTCACAAAAATAAATGACGTCACAAAATACATAACGTCACAAAAATAAATGATGTCACAAAATACATAACGTCACAAAAATAAATGACGTCACAAAATACATAACGTCACAAAAATAAATGACGTCACAAAACACATAACGTCACAAAAAATGACGTCTCAAAATACATAACGTCACAAAAATAAATGACGTTACAAAAAACATAACGTCACAAAAATAAATGACGTCACAATAATAAATGACGTCACAAAATACATTACGTCACAAAAATAAATGACGTCACAAAAATTAATTACTTCACAAAATACATAACGTCACAAAAATAAATGACGTCACAAAATACATAACGTCACAAAATACATTACGTCACAAAAATAAATGACGTCACAAAAATTAATTACGTCACAAAATACATAACGTCACAAAAATATATGACGTCAAAAAATACATAACCTCACAAAAATAAATGATGTCACAAAATACATAACGTCACAAAAATAAATGACGTCACAAAATACATAACGTCACAAAAATAAATGACGTCACAAAATACATAACGTCACAAAAATAAATGACGTCACAAAAAAAATAACGACAAAAAAATAAATGACGTCAAAAAATACATAACGTCACAAAAATAAATGACGTCAAAAAATACATAACGTCACAAAAATAAATGACGTCACAATAATAAATGACGTCACAAAATACATAACGTCACAAAAATAAATGACGTCACAAAATACATAACGTTACAAAAATAAATGACGTCACAAAATACATAACGTCACAAAAATAAATGACGTCACAAAACACATAACGTCACAAAAAATGACGTCTCAAAATACATAACGTCACAAAAATAAATGATGTCACAAAATACATAACGTCACAAAAATAAATGACGTCAAAAAATACATAACGTCACAAAAATAAATGACGTCACAAAATACATAACGTCACAAAATACAAAACGTTACAAAAATAAATGACGTCACAAAATAAATAATGTCAAAAATATAAATGACGTCACAAAATACATAACGTCACAAAAATTAATTACGTCGAAAAATACATAACCTCACAAAAATAAATGACGTCACAAAATACATAACGTCACAAAAATTAATTACGTCAAAAAATACATAACCTCACAAAAATAAATGACGTCACAAAATACATAACGTCACAAAAATAAATGACGTCACAAAATACATAACGTCACAAAAATAAATGACGTCACAAAATACATAACGTCACAAAATAAATGACGTCACAAAAATTAATGACGTCACAAAATACATAACGTCACAAAAATAAATGACGTCAGAAAAATTAATTACGTCACAAAATACATAACGTCACAAAAATAAATGACGTCAAAAAATACATGACCTGAAAAAAATAAATGATGTCACAAAATACATAACGTCAAAAAAATAAATGACGTCACAAAATACATAACGTCACAAAAATAAATGACGTCACAAAATACATAACGTCACAAAAATAAATGACGTCACAAAAATTAATTACGTCACAAAATACATAACGTCACAAAATATATAACGTCACAAAAATAAATGACGTCACAAAAATTAATTACGTCACAAAATGCATAACGTCACAAAAATAAATGACGTCAAAAAATACATAACCTCACAAAAATAAATGACGTCACAAAATACATAACGTCACAAAATACATAACGTCACAAAAATAAATGACGTCAAAAATAAATAAAGTCACAAAAATAACTGACGTCACAAAATACATAACGTCATAAAAATAAATGACGTCAGAAAATACATAACGTCACAAAAATTAATGACGTCACAAAAATTAATTACGTCACAAAATACATAACGTCACAAAAATTAATTACGTCAAAAAATACATAACCTCACGAAAATAAATGACGTCACAAAATACATAACGTCACAAAAATAAATGACGTCACAAAATACATAACGTCACAAAAATAAATGACGTCACAAAATACATAACGTCATAAAAATAGATGACGTCACAAAAATTAATTACTTCACAAAATACATAACGTCACAAAAATAAATGACGTCACAAAATACATAACGTCACAAAATACATTACGTCACAAAAATAAATGACGTCACAAAATACATAACGTCACAAAAATAAATGACGTCACAAAATACATAACGTCACAAAAATAAATGATGTCACAAAAATTAATTACGTCACAAAATACATAACGTCACAAAAATAAATGACGTCACAAAAATTAATTACGTCACAAAATACATAACGTCACAAAAATAAATGACGTCAAAAAATACATAACCTCACAAAAATAAATGATGTCACAAAATACATAACATTACAAAAATAAATGACGTCACAAAATAAATAAAGTCTCAAAAATAAATGACGTCACAAAATACATAACGTCACAAAAATAAATGATGTCACAAAATACATAACGTCACAAAAATAAATGACGTCAAAAAATACATAACGTCACAAAAATAAATGACGTCACAAAATACATAACGTCACAAAAATAAATGATGTCACAAAATACATAACGTCACAAAAATAAATGACGTCACAAAATACATAACGTCACAAAAATAAATGACGTCACAAAACACATAACGTCACAAAAAATGACGTCTCAAAATACATAACGTCACAAAAATAAATGACGTTACAAAAAACATAACGTCACAAAAATAAATGACGTCACAATAATAAATGACGTCACAAAATACATAACGTCACAAAAATAAATGACGTCACAAAAATTAATTACTTCACAAAATACATAACGTCACAAAAATAAATGACGTCACAAAATACATAACGTCACAAAATACATTACGTCACAAAAATAAATGACGTCACAAAAATTAATTACGTCACAAAATACATAACGTCACAAAAATATATGACGTCAAAAAATACATAACCTCACAAAAATAAATGATGTCACAAAATACATAACGTCACAAAAATAAATGACGTCACAAAATACATAACGTCACAAAAATAAATGACGTCACAAAATACATAACGTCACAAAAATAAATGACGTCACAAAAAAAATAACGACAAAAAAATAAATGACGTCAAAAAATACATAACGTCACAAAAATAAATGACGTCAAAAAATACATAACGTCACAAAAATAAATGACGTCACAATAATAAATGACGTCACAAAATACATAACGTCACAAAAATAAATGACGTCACAAAATACATAACGTTACAAAAATAAATGACGTCACAAAATACATAACGTCACAAAAATAAATGACGTCACAAAACACATAACGTCACAAAAAATGACGTCTCAAAATACATAACGTCACAAAAATAAATGACGTTACAAAAAACATAACGTCACAAAAATAAATGACGTCACAAAATACATAACGTCAAAAAAATAAATGACGTCACAAAATACATAACGTCACAAAAATAAATGACGTCACAAAATACATAACGTCACAAAAACAAATGGCGTCACAAAATACATAACGTCACAAAAATAAATGACGTCACAAAATACATAACGTCACAAAAATAAATGACGTCACAAAAATTAATTACGTCACAAAATACATAACGTCACAAAATATATAACGCCACAAAAATAAATGACGTCACAAAAATTAATTACGTTACAAAATACATAACGTCAGAAAAATAAATGACGTCACAATATACATAACGTCACAAAAATAAATGACGTCACAAAATACATAACGTCACAAAAATAAATGACGTCACAAAATACATAACGTCACAAAATACAAAACGTTACAAAAATAAATGACGTCACAAAATAAATAATGTCAAAAATATAAATGACGTCACAAAATACATAACGTCACAAAAATTAATTACTTCGAAAAATACATAACCTCACAAAAATAAATGACGTCACAAAATACATAACGTCACAAAAATTAATTACGTCAAAAAATACATAACCTCACAAAAATAAATGACGTCACAAAATACATAACGTCACAAAAATAAATGACGTCACAAAATACATAACGTCACAAAATACATTACGTCACAAAAATAAATGACGTCACAAAAATTAATTACGTCACAAAATACATAACGTCACAAAAATATATGACGTCAAAAAATACATAACCTCACAAAAATAAATGATGTCACAAAATACATAACGTCACAAAAATAAATGACGTCACAAAATACATAACGTCACAAAAATAAATGACGTCACAAAATACATAACGTCACAAAAATAAATGACGTCACAAAAAAAATAACGACAAAAAAATAAATGACGTCAAAAAATACATAACGTCACAAAAATAAATGACGTCAAAAAATACATAACGTCACAAAAATAAATGACGTCACAATAATAAATGACGTCACAAAATACATAACGTCACAAAAATAAATGACGTCACAAAATACATAACGTTACAAAAATAAATGACGTCACAAAATACATAACGTCACAAAAATAAATGACGTCACAAAACACATAACGTCACAAAAAATGACGTCTCAAAATACATAACGTCACAAAAATAAATGACGTTACAAAAAACATAACGTCACAAAAATAAATGACGTCACAAAAATAAATGACGTCACAAAATACATAACGTCACAAAAATAAATGACGTCACAAAATACATAACGTCACAAAAACAAATGGCGTCACAAAATACATAACGTCACAAAAATAAATGACGTCACAAAATACATAACGTCACAAAAATAAATGACGTCACAAAAATTAATTACGTCACAAAATACATAACGTCACAAAATATATAACGCCACAAAAATAAATGACGTCACAAAAATTAATTACGTTACAAAATACATAACGTCAGAAAAATAAATGACGTCACAAAATACATAACGTCACAAAAATAAATGACGTCACAAAATACATAACGTCACAAAAATAAATGACGTCACAAAATACATAACGTCACAAAATACAAAACGTTACAAAAATAAATGACGTCACAAAATAAATAATGTCAAAAATATAAATGACGTCACAAAATACATAACGTCACAAAAATTAATTACGTCGAAAAATACATAACCTCACAAAAATAAATGACGTCACAAAATACATAACGTCACAAAAATTAATTACGTCAAAAAATACATAACCTCACAAAAATAAATGACGTCACAAAATACATAACGTCACAAAAATAAATGACGTCACAAAATACATAACGTCACAAAAATAAATGACGTCACAAAATACATAACGTCACAAAAATAAATGACGTCACAAAAATTAATGACGTCACAAAATACATAACGTCACAAAAATAAATGACGTCAGAAAAATTAATTACGTCACAAAATACATAACGTCACAAAAATAAATGACGTCAAAAAATACATGACCTGACAAAAATAAATGATGTCACAAAATACATAACGTCAAAAAAATAAATGACGTCACAAAATACATAACGTCACAAAAATAAATGACGTCACAAAATACATAACGTCACAAAAATAAATGACGTCACAAAAATTAATTACGTCACAAAATACATAACGTCACAAAATATATAACGTCACAAAAATAAATGACGTCACAAAAATTAATTACGTCACAAAATGCATAACGTCACAAAAATAAATGACGTCAAAAAATACATAACCTCACAAAAATAAATGACGTCACAAAATACATAACGTCACAAAATACATAACGTCACAAAAATAAATGACGTCAAAAATAAATAAAGTCACAAAAATAAATGACGTCACAAAATACATAACGTCACAAAAATAAATGACGTCAGAAAATACATAACGTCACAAAAATTAATGACGTCACAAAAATTAATTACGTCACAAAATACATAACGTCACAAAAATTAATTACGTCAAAAAATACATAACCTCACGAAAATAAATGACGTCACAAAATACATAACGTCACAAAAATAAATGACGTCACAAAATACATAACGTCACAAAAATAAATGACGTCACAAAATACATAACGTCATAAAAATAGATGACGTCACAAAAATTAATTACTTCACAAAATACATAACGTCACAAAAATAAATGACGTCACAAAATACATAACGTCACAAAATACATTACGTCACAAAAATAAATGACGTCACAAAATACATAACGTCACAAAAATAAATGACGTCACAAAATACATAACGTCACAAAAATAAATGACGTCACAAAAATTAATTACGTCACAAAATACATAACGTCACAAAAATAAATGACGTCACAAAAATTAATTACGTCACAAAATACATAACGTCACAAAAATAAATGACGTCAAAAAATACATAACCTCACAAAAATAAATGATGTCACAAAATACATAACATTACAAAAATAAATGACGTCACAAAATAAATAAAGTCTCAAAAATAAATGACGTCACAAAATACATAACGTCACAAAAATAAATGATGTCACAAAATACATAACGTCACAAAAATAAATGACGTCAAAAAATACATAACGTCACAAAAATAAATGACGTCACAAAATACATAACGTCACAAAAATAAATGATGTCACAAAATACATAACGTCACAAAAATAAATGACGTCACAAAATACATAACGTCACAAAAATAAATGACGTCACAAAACACATAACGTCACAAAAAATGACGTCTCAAAATACATAACGTCACAAAAATAAATGACGTTACAAAAAACATAACGTCACAAAAATAAATGACGTCACAATAATAAATGACGTCACAAAATACATAACGTCACAAAAATAAATGACGTCACAAAAATTAATTACTTCACAAAATACATAACGTCACAAAAATAAATGACGTCACAAAATACATAACGTCACAAAATACATTACGTCACAAAAATAAATGACGTCACAAAAATTAATTACGTCACAAAATACATAACGTCACAAAAATATATGACGTCAAAAAATACATAACCTCACAAAAATAAATGATGTCACAAAATACATAACGTCACAAAAATAAATGACGTCACAAAATACATAACGTCACAAAAATAAATGACGTCACAAAATACATAACGTCACAAAAATAAATGACGTCACAAAAAAATAACGACAAAAAAATAAATGACGTCAAAAAATACATAACGTCACAAAAATAAATGACGTCAAAAAATACATAACGTCACAAAAATAAATGACGTCACAATAATAAATGACGTCACAAAATACATAACGTCACAAAAATAAATGACGTCACAAAATACATAACGTTACAAAAATAAATGACGTCACAAAATACATAACGTCACAAAAATAAATGACGTCACAAAACACATAACGTCACAAAAAATGACGTCTCAAAATACATAACGTCACAAAAATAAATGACGTTACAAAAAACATAACGTCACAAAAATAAATGACGTCACAAAATACATAACGTCAAAAAAATAAATGACGTCACAAAATACATAACGTCACAAAAATAAATGACGTCACAAAATACATAACGTCACAAAAACAAATGGCGTCACAAAATACATAACGTCACAAAAATAAATGACGTCACAAAATACATAACGTCACAAAAATAAATGACGTCACAAAAATTAATTACGTCACAAAATACATAACGTCACAAAATATATAACGCCACAAAAATAAATGACGTCACAAAAATTAATTACGTTACAAAATACATAACGTCAGAAAAATAAATGACGTCATAATATACATAACGTCACAAAAATAAATGACGTCACAAAATACATAACGTCACAAAAATAAATGACGTCACAAAATACATAACGTCACAAAATACAAAACGTTACAAAAATAAATGACGTCACAAAATAAATAATGTCAAAAATATAAATGACGTCACAAAATACATAACGTCACAAAAATTAATTACGTCGAAAAATACATAACCTCACAAAAATAAATGACGTCACAAAATACATAACGTCACAAAAATTAATTACGTCAAAAAATACATAACCTCACAAAAATAAATGACGTCACAAAATACATAACGTCACAAAAATAAATGACGTCACAAAATACATAACGTCACAAAAATAAATGACGTCACAAAATACATAACGTCACAAAAATAAATGACGTCACAAAAATTAATGACGTCACAAAATACATAACGTCACAAAAATAAATGACGTCAGAAAAATTAATTACGTCACAAAATACATAACGTCACAAAAATAAATGACGTCAAAAAATACATGACCTGACAAAAATAAATGATGTCACAAAATACATAACGTCAAAAAAATAAATGACGTCACAAAATACATAACGTCACAAAAATAAATGACGTCACAAAATACATAACGTCACAAAAATAAATGACGTCACAAAAATTAATTACGTCACAAAATACATAACGTCACAAAATATATAACGTCACAAAAATAAATGACGTCACAAAAATTAATTACGTCACAAAATGCATAACGTCACAAAAATAAATGACGTCAAAAAATACATAACCTCACAAAAATAAATGACGTCACAAAATACATAACGTCACAAAAATAAATGACGTCACAAAAATAAATAACGTCACAAAATACATAACGTCACAAAATACATAACGTCACAAAAATAAATGACGTCACAAAATACATAACGTCACAAAAATAAATGACGTCACAAAAAAATAACGTCAAAAAAATAAATGACGCCACAAAATACATAACGTCACAAAAATAAATGACGTCAAAAAATACATAACGTCACAAAAATAAATGACGTCACAATAATAAATGACGTCACAAAATACATAACGTCACAAAAATAAATGACGTCACAAAATACATAACGTCAGAAAAATAAATGACGTCTGAAAATACATAACGTCACAAAAAATGACGTCTCAAAATACATAACGTCACAAAAATAAATGACGTCACAAAATACATAACGTCACAAAAATAAATGACGTTACAAAAAACATAACGTCACAAAAATAAATGACGTCACAAAATACATAACGTCACAAAAATAAATGACGTCACAAAATATATAACGTCTCAAACATAAATGACGTCACAAAATACATAACGTCACAAAATACATAACGTCACAAAAATAAATGACGTCACAAAATAAATAAAGTCACAAAAAAATGACGTCACAAAATACATAACGTCACAAAAATAAATGACGTCACAAAATACATAACGTCACAAAAATTAATGACGTCACAAAAATTAATTACGTCACAAAATACATAACGTCACAAAAATTAATTACGTCAAAAAATACATAACCTCACGAAAATAAATGACGACACAAAATACATAACGTCACAAAAATAAATGACGTCACAAAATACATAATTTCACAAAAATAAATGACGTCACAAAATACATAACGTCATAAAAATAAATGACGTCACAAAAATTTATTACTTCACAAAATACATAACATCACAAAAATAAATGACGTCACAAAATACATAACGTCACAAAATACATTACGTCACAAAAATAAATGACGTCACAAAATACATAACGTCACAAAAATAAATGACGTCACAAAATACATAACGTCACAAAAATAAATAACGTCACAAAAATTAATTACGTCACAAAATACATAACGTCACAAAAATAAATGACGTCACAAAAATTAATTACGTCACAAAATACATAATGTCACAAAAATAAATGACGTCAAAAAATACATAACCTCACAAAAATAAATGATGTCACAAAATACATAACGTTACAAAAATAAATGACGTCACAAAATAAATAAAGTCTCAAAAATAAATGACGTCACAAAATACATAACGTCACAAAAATAAATGATGTCACAAAATACATAACGTCACAAAAATAAATGACGTCAAAAAATACATAACGTCACAAAAATAAATGACGTCACAAAATACATAACGTCTCAAAAATAAATGATGTCACAAAATACATAACGTCACAAAAATAAATGACGTCACAAAATACATAACGTCATAAAAATAAATGACGTCACAAAAATTAATTACTTCACAAAATACATAACGTCACAAAAATAAATGACGTCACAAAATACATAACGTTACAAAAATAAATGACGTCACAAAATACATAACGTCACAAAAATAAATGACGTCACAAAATACATAACGTCACAAAAAATGACGTCTCAAAATACATAACGTCACAAAAATAAATGACGTTACAAAAAACATAACGTCACAAAAATAAATGACGTCACAAAATACATAACGTCACAAAAATAAATGACGTCACAAAATACATAACGTCACAAAAATAAATGACGTCACAAAATACATAACGTCACAAAAACAAATGGCGTCACAAAATACATAACGTCACAAAAATAAATGACGTCACAAAATACATAACGTCACAAAAATAAATGACGTCACAAAATACATGACGTCACAAAAATAAATGACGTCACAAAAAAAATAACGTCAAAAAAATAAATGACGTCACAAAATACATAACGTCAAAAAAATAAATGACGTCAAAAAATACATAACGTCACAAAAATAAATGACGTCACAATAATAAATGACGTCACAAAATACATAACGTCACAAAAATAAATGACGTCAAAAAATACATAACGTTACAAAAATAAATGACGTCACAAAATACATAACGTCACAAAAATAAATGACGTCACAAAATACATAACGTCACAAAAAATGACGTCTCAAAATACATAACGTCACAAAAATAAATGACGTTACAAAAAACATAACGTCACAAAAATAAATGACGTCACAAAATACATAACGTCACAAAAATAAATGACGTCACAAAATACAAAACGTCACAAAAATAAATGACGTCACAAAATACATAACGTCACAAAAACAAATGGCGTCACAAAATACATAACGTCACAAAAATAAATGACGTCACAAAATACATAACGTCACAAAAATAAATGACGTCACAAAAATTAATTACGTCACAAAATACATAACGTCACAAAATATATAACGTCACAAAAATAAATGACGTCACAAAAATTAATTACGTCACAAAATACATAACGTCACAAAAATAAATGACGTCACAAAATACATAACGTCACAAAAATAAATGACGTCACAAAATACATAACGTCACATAAATAAATGACGTCACAAAATACATAACGTCACAAAATACAAAACGTTACAAAAATAAATGACGTCACAAAATAAATAATGTCAAAAATATAAATGACGTCACAAAATACATAACGTCACAAAAATTAATTACGTCGAAAAATACATAACCTCACAAAAATAAATGACGTCACAAAATACATAACGTCACAAAAATTAATTACGTCAAAAAATACATAACCTCACAAAAATAAATGACGTCACAAAATACATAACGTCACAAAAATAAATGACGTTACAAAATACATAACGTCACAAAAATAAATGACGTCATAAAATACATAACGTCACAAAAATAAATGACGTCACAAAAATTAATGACGTCACAAAATACATAACGTCACAAAAATAAATGACGTCAGAAAAATTAATTACGTCACAAAATACATAACGTCACAAAAATAAATGACGTCAAAAAATACATGACCTGACAAAAATAAATGATGTCACAAAATACATAACGTCACAAAAATAAATGACGTCACAAAATAAATAAAGTCTCAAAAATAAATGACGTCACAAAATACATAACGTCACAAAAATAAATGATGTCACAAAATACATAACGTCACAAAAATAAATGACGTCAAAAAATACATAACGTCACAAAAATAAATGACGTCACAAAATACATAACGTCACAAAAATAAATGATGTCACAAAATACATAACGTCACAAAAATAAATGACGTCACAAAATACATAACGTCACAAAAATAAATGACGTCACAAAACACATAACGTCACAAAAAATGACGTCTCAAAATACATAACGTCACAAAAATAAATGACGTCACAAAAATTAATTACGTCACAAAATACATAACGTCACAAAAATTAATTACGTCAAAAAATACATAACCTCACGAAAATAAATGACGACACAAAATACATAACGTCACAAAAATAAATGACGTCACAAAATACATAACCTCACAAAAATAAATGACGTCACAAAATACATAACGTCACAAAAATAAATGACGTCACAAAATATATAACGTCTCAAACATAAATGACGTCACAAAATACATAACGTCACAAAATACATAACGTCACAAAAATAAATGACGTCACAAAATAAATAAAGTCACAAAAAAATGACGTCACAAAATACATAACGTCACAAAAATAAATGACGTCACAAAATACATAACGTCACAAAAATTAATGACGTCACAAAAATTAATTACGTCACAAAATACATAACGTCACAAAAATTAATTACGTCAAAAAATACATAACCTCACGAAAATAAATGACGACACAAAATACATAACGTCACAAAAATAAATGACGTCACAAAATACATAATTTCACAAAAATAAATGACGTCACAAAATACATAACGTCATAAAAATAAATGACGTCACAAAAATTTATTACTTCACAAAATACATAACATCACAAAAATAAATGACGTCACAAAATACATAACGTCACAAAATACATTACGTCACAAAAATAAATGACGTCACAAAATACATAACGTCACAAAAATAAATGACGTCACAAAATACATAACGTCACAAAAATAAATAACGTCACAAAAATTAATTACGTCACAAAATACATAACGTCACAAAAATAAATGACGTCACAAAAATTAATTACGTCACAAAATACATAATGTCACAAAAATAAATGACGTCAAAAAATACATAACCTCACAAAAATAAATGATGTCACAAAATACATAACGTTACAAAAATAAATGACGTCACAAAATAAATAAAGTCTCAAAAATAAATGACGTCACAAAATACATAACGTCACAAAAATAAATGATGTCTCAAAATACATAACGTCACAAAAATAAATGACGTCAAAAAATACATAACGTCACAAAAATAAATGACGTCACAAAATACATAACGTCTCAAAAATAAATGATGTCACAAAATACATAACGTCACAAAAATAAATGACGTCACAAAATACATAACGTCATAAAAATAAATGACGTCACAAAAATTAATTACTTCACAAAATACATAACGTCACAAAAATAAATGACGTCACAAAATACATAACGTTACAAAAATAAATGACGTCACAAAATACATAACGTCACAAAAATAAATGACGTCACAAAATACATAACGTCACAAAAAATGACGTCTCAAAATACATAACGTCACAAAAATAAATGACGTTACAAAAAACATAACGTCACAAAAATAAATGACGTCACAAAATACATAACGTCACAAAAATAAATGACGTCACAAAATACATAACGTCACAAAAATAAATGACGTCACAAAATACATAACGTCACAAAAACAAATGGCGTCACAAAATACATAACGTCACAAAAATAAATGACGTCACAAAATACATAACGTCACAAAAATAAATGACGTCACAAAATACATGACGTCACAAAAATAAATGACGTCACAAAAAAAATAACGTCAAAAAAATAAATGACGTCACAAAATACATAACGTCAAAAAAATAAATGACGTCAAAAAATACATAACGTCACAAAAATAAATGACGTCACAATAATAAATGACGTCACAAAATACATAACGTCACAAAAATAAATGACGTCAAAAAATACATAACGTTACAAAAATAAATGACGTCACAAAATACATAACGTCACAAAAATAAATGACGTCACAAAATACATAACGTCACAAAAAATGACGTCTCAAAATACATAACGTCACAAAAATAAATGACGTTACAAAAAACATAACGTCACAAAAATAAATGACGTCACAAAATACATAACGTCACAAAAATAAATGACGTCACAAAATACAAAACGTCACAAAAATAAATGACGTCACAAAATACATAACGTCACAAAAACAAATGGCGTCACAAAATACATAACGTCACAAAAATAAATGACGTCACAAAATACATAACGTCACAAAAATAAATGACGTCACAAAAATTAATTACGTCACAAAATACATAACGTCACAAAATATATAACGTCACAAAAATAAATGACGTCACAAAAATTAATTACGTCACAAAATACATAACGTCACAAAAATAAATGACGTCACAAAATACATAACGTCACAAAAATAAATGACGTCACAAAATACATAACGTCACATAAATAAATGACGTCACAAAATACATAACGTCACAAAATACAAAACGTTACAAAAATAAATGACGTCACAAAATAAATAATGTCAAAAATATAAATGACGTCACAAAATACATAACGTCACAAAAATTAATTACGTCGAAAAATACATAACCTCACAAAAATAAATGACGTCACAAAATACATAACGTCACAAAAATTAATTACGTCAAAAAATACATAACCTCACAAAAATAAATGACGTCACAAAATACATAACGTCACAAAAATAAATGACGTTACAAAATACATAACGTCACAAAAATAAATGACGTCACAAAATACATAACGTCACAAAAATAAATGACGTCACAAAAATTAATGACGTCACAAAATACATAACGTCACAAAAATAAATGACGTCAGAAAAATTAATTACGTCACAAAATACATAACGTCACAAAAATAAATGACGTCAAAAAATACATGACCTGACAAAAATAAATGATGTCACAAAATACATAACGTCACAAAAATAAATGACGTCACAAAATAAATAAAGTCTCAAAAATAAATGACGTCACAAAATACATAACGTCACAAAAATAAATGATGTCACAAAATACATAACGTCACAAAAATAAATGACGTCAAAAAATACATAACGTCACAAAAATAAATGACGTCACAAAATACATAACGTCACAAAAATAAATGATGTCACAAAATACATAACGTCACAAAAATAAATGACGTCACAAAATACATAACGTCACAAAAATAAATGACGTCACAAAACACATAACGTCACAAAAAATGACGTCTCAAAATACATAACGTCACAAAAATAAATGACGTTACAAAAAACATAACGTCACAAAAATAAATGACGTCACAATAATAAATGACGTCACAAAATACATAACGTCACAAAAATAAATGACGTCACAAAAATTAATTACTTCACAAAATACATAACGTCACAAAAATAAATGACGTCACAAAATACATAACGTCACAAAATACATTACGTCACAAAAATAAATGACGTCACAAAAATTAATTACGTCACAAAATACATAACGTTACAAAAATAAATGACGTCACAAAATACATAACGTCACAAAAATAAATGACGTCACAAAACACATAACGTCACAAAAAATGACGTCTCAAAATACATAACGTCACAAAAATAAATGACGTTACAAAAAACATAACGTCACAAAAATAAATGACGTCACAAAATACATAACGTCAAAAAAATAAATGACGTCACAAAATACATAACGTCACAAAAATAAATGACGTCACAAAATACATAACGTCACAAAAACAAATGGCGTCACAAAATACATAACGTCACAAAAATAAATGACGTCACAAAATACATAACGTCACAAAAATAAATGACGTCACAAAAATTAATTACGTCACAAAATACATAACGTCACAAAACATATATCACGCCACAAAAATAAATGACGTCACAAAAATTAATTACGTTACAAAATACATAACGTCAGAAAAATAAATGACGTCATAATATACCTAACGTCACAAAAATAAATGACGTCACAAAATACATAACGTCACAAAAATAAATGACGTCACAAAATACATAACGTCACAAAATACAAAACGTTACAAAAATAAATGACGTCACAAAATAAATAATGTCAAAAATATAAATGACGTCACAAAATACATAACGTCACAAAAATTAATTACGTCGAAAAATACATAACCTCACAAAAATAAATGACGTCACAAAATACATAACGTCACAAAAATTAATTACGTCAAAAAATACATAACCTCACAAAAATAAATGACGTCACAAAATACATAACGTCACAAAAATAAATGACGTCACAAAATACATAACGTCACAAAAATAAATGACGTCACAAAATACATAACGTCACAAAAATAAATGACGTCACAAAAATTAATGACGTCACAAAATACATAACGTCACAAAAATAAATGACGTCAGAAAAATTAATTACGTCACAAAATACATAACGTCACAAAAATAAATGACGTCAAAAAATACATGACCTGACAAAAATAAATGATGTCACAAAATACATAACGTCAAAAAAATAAATGACGTCACAAAATACATAACGTCACAAAAATAAATGACGTCACAAAATACATAACGTCACAAAAATAAATGACGTCACAAAAATTAATTACGTCACAAAATACATAACGTCACAAAATATATAACGTCACAAAAATAAATGACGTCACAAAAATTAATTACGTCACAAAATGCATAACGTCACAAAAATAAATGACGTCAAAAAATACATAACCTCACAAAAATAAATGACGTCACAAAATACATAACGTCACAAAAATAAATGACGTCACAAAAATAAATAACGTCACAAAATACATAACGTCACAAAATACATAACGTCACAAAAATAAATGACGTCACAAAATACATAACGTCACAAAAATAAATGACGTCACAAAAAAATAACGTCAAAAAAATAAATGACGCCACAAAATACATAACGTCACAAAAATAAATGACGTCAAAAAATACATAACGTCACAAAAATAAATGACGTCACAATAATAAATGACGTCACAAAATACATAACGTCACAAAAATAAATGACGTCACAAAATACATAACGTTACAAAAATAAATGACGTCACAAAATACATAACGTCAGAAAAATAAATGACGTCTGAAAATACATAACGTCACAAAAAATGACGTCTCAAAATACATAACGTCACAAAAATAAATGACGTCACAAAATACATAACGTCACAAAAATAAATGACGTTACAAAAAACATAACGTCACAAAAATAAATGACGTCACAAAATACATAACGTCACAAAAATAAATGACGTCACAAAATATATAACGTCTCAAACATAAATGACGTCACAAAATACATAACGTCACAAAATACATAACGTCACAAAAATAAATGACGTCACAAAATAAATAAAGTCACAAAAAAATGACGTCACAAAATACATAACGTCACAAAAATAAATGACGTCACAAAATACATAACGTCACAAAAATTAATGACGTCACAAAAATTAATTACGTCACAAAATACATAACGTCACAAAAATTAATTACGTCAAAAAATACATAACCTCACGAAAATAAATGACGACACAAAATACATAACGTCACAAAAATAAATGACGTCACAAAATACATAACGTCACAAAAATAAATGACGTCACAAAATACATAACGTCATAAAAATAAATGACGTCACAAAAATTTATTACTTCACAAAATACATAACATCACAAAAATAAATGACGTCACAAAATACATAACGTCACAAAAATAAATGACGTCACAAAAATAAATAACGTCACAAAATACATAACGTCACAAAAACAAATGACGTCACAAAATACATAACGTCACAAAAATAAATGACGTCACAAAAAAATAACGTCAAAAAATAAATGACGTCACAAAATACATAACGTCACAAAAATAAATGACGTCAAAAATACATAACGTCACAAAAATAAATGACGTCACAATAATAAATGACGTCACAAAATACATAACGTCACAAAAATAAATGACGTCACAAAATACATAACGTTACAAAAATAAATGACGTCACAAAATACATAACGTCACAAAAATAAATGACGTCACAAAATACATAACGTCACAAAAAATGACGTCTCAAAATACATAACGTCACAAAAATAAATGACGTCACAAAATACATAACGTCACAAAAATAAATGACGTTACAAAAAACATAACGTCACAAAATTAAATGACGTCACAAAATACATAACGTCACAAAAATAAATGACGTCACAAAATACATAACGTCACAAAAATAAATGACGTCACAAAATACATAACGTCACAAAATACATAACGTCACAAAAATAAATGACGTCACAAAATAAATAAAGTCACAAAAATAAATGACGTCACAAAATACATAACGTCACAAAAATAAATGACGTCACAAAATACATAACGTCACAAAAATAAATGACGTCACAAAATACATAACGTCACAAAAACAAATGGCGTCACAAAATACATAACGTCACAAAAATAAATGACGTCACAAAAATAAATGACGTCACAAAAATTAATTACGTCACAAAATACATAACGTCACAAAATATATAACGCCACAAAAATAAATGACGTCACAAAAATTAATTACGTTACAAAATACATAACGTCAGAAAAATAAATGACGTCACAATATACATAACGTCACAAAAATAAATGACGTCACAAAATACATAACGTCACAAAAATAAATGACGTCACAAAATACATAACGTCACAAAATACAAAACGTTACAAAAATAAATGACGTCACAAAATAAATAATGTCAAAAATATAAATGACGTCACAAAATACATAACGTCACAAAAATTAATTACGTCGAAAAATACATAACCTCACAAAAATAAATGACGTCACAAAATACATAACGTCACAAAAATTAATTACGTCAAAAAATACATAACCTCACAAAAATAAATGACGTCACAAAATACATAACGTCACAAAAATAAATGACGTCACAAAATACATAACGTCACAAAATACATTACGTCACAAAAATAAATGACGTCACAAAAATTAATTACGTCACAAAATACATAACGTCACAAAAATATATGACGTCAAAAAATACATAACCTCACAAAAATAAATGATGTCACAAAATACATAACGTCACAAAAATAAATGACGTCACAAAATACATAACGTCACAAAAATAAATGACGTCACAAAATACATAACGTCACAAAAATAAATGACGTCACAAAAAAAATAACGACAAAAAAATAAATGACGTCAAAAAATACATAACGTCACAAAAATAAATGACGTCAAAAAATACATAACGTCACAAAAATAAATGACGTCACAATAATAAATGACGTCACAAAATACATAACGTCACAAAAATAAATGACGTCACAAAATACATAACGTTACAAAAATAAATGACGTCACAAAATACATAACGTCACAAAAATAAATGACGTCACAAAACGCATAACGTCACAAAAAATGACGTCTCAAAATACATAACGTCACAAAAATAAATGACGTTACAAAAAACATAACGTCACAAAAATAAATGACGTCACAAAAATAAATGACGTCACAAAATACATAACGTCACAAAAATAAATGACGTCACAAAATACATAACGTCACAAAAACAAATGGCGTCACAAAATACATAACGTCACAAAAATAAATGACGTCACAAAATACATAACGTCACAAAAATAAATGACGTAACAAAAATTAATTACGTCACAAAATACATAACGTCACAAAATATATAACGCCACAAAAATAAATGACGTCACAAAAATTAATTACGTTACAAAATACATAACGTCAGAAAAATAAATGACGTCACAAAATACATAACGTCACAAAAATAAATGACGTCACAAAATACATAACGTCACAAAAATAAATGACGTCACAAAATACATAACGTCACAAAATACAAAACGTTACAAAAATAAATGACGTCACAAAATAAATAATGTCAAAAATATAAATGACGTCACAAAATACATAACGTCACAAAAATTAATTACGTCGAAAAATACATAACCTCACAAAAATAAATGACGTCACAAAATACACAACGTCACAAAAATTAATTACGTCAAAAAATACATAACCTCACAAAAATAAATGACGTCACAAAATACATAACGTCACAAAAATAAATGACGTCACAAAATACATAACGTCACAAAAATAAATGACGTCACAAAATACATAACGTCACAAAAATAAATGACGTCACAAAAATTAATGACGTCACAAAATACATAACGTCACAAAAATAAATGACGTCAGAAAAATTAATTACGTCACAAAATACATAACGTCACAAAAATAAATGACGTCAAAAAATACATGACCTGACAAAAATAAATGATGTCACAAAATACATAACGTCAAAAAAATAAATGACGTCACAAAATACATAACGTCACAAAAATAAATGACGTCACAAAATACATAACGTCACAAAAATAAATGACGTCACAAAAATTAATTACGTCACAAAATACATAACGTCACAAAATATATAACGTCACAAAAATAAATGACGTCACAAAAATTAATTACGTCACAAAATGCATAACGTCACAAAAATAAATGACGTCAAAAAATACATAACCTCACAAAAATAAATGACGTCACAAAATACATAACGTCACAAAATACATAACGTCACAAAAATAAATGACGTCAAAAATAAATAAAGTCACAAAAATAAATGACGTCACAAAATACATAACGTCACAAAAATAAATGACGTCAGAAAATACATAACGTCACAAAAATTAATGACGTCACAAAAATTAATTACGTCACAAAATACATAACGTCACAAAAATTAATTACGTCAAAAAATACATAACCTCACGAAAATAAATGACGTCACAAAATACATAACGTCACAAAAATAAATGACGTCACAAAATACATAACGTCACAAAAATAAATGACGTCACAAAATACATAACGTCATAAAAATAGATGACGTCACAAAAATTAATTACTTCACAAAATACATAACGTCACAAAAATAAATGACGTCACAAAATACATAACGTCACAAAATACATTACGTCACAAAAATAAATGACGTCACAAAATACATAACGTCACAAAAATAAATGACGTCACAAAATACATAACGTCACAAAAATAAATGACGTCACAAAAATTAATTACGTCACAAAATACATAACGTCACAAAAATAAATGACGTCACAAAAATTAATTACGTCACAAAATACATAACGTCACAAAAATAAATGACGTCAAAAAATACATAACCTCACAAAAATAAATGATGTCACAAAATACATAACATTACAAAAATAAATGACGTCACAAAATAAATAAAGTCTCAAAAATAAATGACGTCACAAAATACATAACGTCACAAAAATAAATGATGTCACAAAATACATAACGTCACAAAAATAAATGACGTCAAAAAATACATAACGTCACAAAAATAAATGACGTCACAAAATACATAACGTCACAAAAATAAATAATGTCACAAAATACATAACGTCACAAAAATAAATGACGTCACAAAATACATAACGTCACAAAAATAAATGACGTCACAAAACACATAACGTCACAAAAAATGACGTCTCAAAATACATAACGTCACAAAAATAAATGACGTTACAAAAAACATAACGTCACAAAAATAAATGACGTCACAATAATAAATGACGTCACAAAATACATTACGTCACAAAAATAAATGACGTCACAAAAATTAATTACTTCACAAAATACATAACGTCACAAAAATAAATGACGTCACAAAATACATAACGTCACAAAATACATTACGTCACAAAAATAAATGACGTCACAAAAATTAATTACGTCACAAAATACATAACGTCACAAAAATATATGACGTCAAAAAATACATAACCTCACAAAAATAAATGATGTCACAAAATACATAACGTCACAAAAATAAATGACGTCACAAAATACATAACGTCACAAAAATAAATGACGTCACAAAATACATAACGTCACAAAAATAAATGACGTCACAAAAAAAATAACGACAAAAAAATAAATGACGTCAAAAAATACATAACGTCACAAAAATAAATGACGTCAAAAAATACATAACGTCACAAAAATAAATGACGTCACAATAATAAATGACGTCACAAAATACATAACGTCACAAAAATAAATGACGTCACAAAATACATAACGTTACAAAAATAAATGACGTCACAAAATACATAACGTCACAAAAATAAATGACGTCACAAAACACATAACGTCACAAAAAATGACGTCTCAAAATACATAACGTCACAAAAATAAATGATGTCACAAAATACATAACGTCACAAAAATAAATGACGTCAAAAAATACATAACGTCACAAAAATAAATGACGTCACAAAATACATAACGTCACAAAAATAAATGATGTCACAAAATACATAACGTCACAAAAATAAATGACGTCACAAAATACATAACGTCACAAAAATAAATGACGTCACAAAACACATAACGTCACAAAAAATTACGTCTCAAAATACATAACGTCACAAAAATAAATGACGTTACAAAAAACATAACGTCACAAAAATAAATGACGTCACAATAATAAATGACGTCACAAAATACATAACGTCACAAAAATAAATGACGTCACAAAAATTAATTACTTCACAAAATACATAACGTCACAAAAATAAATGACGTCACAAAATACATAACGTCACAAAATACATTACGTCACAAAAATAAATGACGTCACAAAAATTAATTACGTCACAAAATACATAACGTCACAAAAATATATGACGTCAAAAAATACATAACCTCACAAAAATAAATGATGTCACAAAATACATAACGTCACAAAAATAAATGACGTCACAAAATACATAACGTCACAAAAATAAATGACGTCACAAAAATTAATTACGTCACAAAATACATAACGTCACAAAATATATAACGCCACAAAAATAAATGACGTCACAAAAATTAATTACGTTACAAAATACATAACGTCAGAAAAATAAATGACGTCACAAAATACATAACGTCACAAAAATAAATGACGTCACAAAATACATAACGTCACAAAAATAAATGACGTCACAAAATACATAACGTCACAAAATACAAAACGTTACAAAAATAAATGACGTCACAAAATAAATAATGTCAAAAATATAAATGACGTCACAAAATACATAACGTCACAAAAATTAATTACGTCGAAAAATACATAACCTCACAAAAATAAATGACGTCACAAAATACATAACGTCACAAAAATTAATTACGTCAAAAAATACATAACCTCACAAAAATAAATGACGTCACAAAATACATAACGTCACAAAAATAAATGACGTCACAAAATACATAACGTCACAAAAATAAATGACGTCACAAAATACATAACGTCACAAAAATAAATGACGTCACAAAAATTAATGACGTCACAAAATACATAACGTCACAAAAATAAATGACGTCAGAAAAATTAATTACGTCACAAAATACATAACGTCACAAAAATAAATGACGTCAAAAAATACATGACCTGACAAAAATAAATGATGTCACAAAATACATAACGTCAAAAAAATAAATGACGTCACAAAATACATAACGTCACAAAAATAAATGACGTCACAAAATACATAACGTCACAAAAATAAATGACGTCACAAAATACATAACGTCACAAAAAATGACGTCTCAAAATACATAACGTCACAAAAATAAATGACGTCACAAAATACATAACGTCACAAAAATAAATGACGTTACAAAAAACATAACGTCACAAAATTAAATGACGTCACAAAATACATAACGTCACAAAAATAAATGACGTCACAAAATACATAACGTCACAAAAATAAATGACGTCACAAAATACATAACGTCACAAAATACATAACGTCACAAAAATAAATGACGTCACAAAATAAATAAAGTCACAAAAATAAATGACGTCACAAAATACATAACGTCACAAAAATAAATTACGTCACAAAATACATAACGTCACAAAAATAAATGACGTCACAAAATACATAACGTCACAAAAACAAATGGCGTCACAAAATACATAACGTCACAAAAATAAATGACGTCACAAAAATAAATGACGTCACAAAAATTAATTACGTCACAAAATACATAACGTCACAAAATATATAACGCCACAAAAATAAATGACGTCACAAAAATTAATTACGTTACAAAATACATAACGTCAGAAAAATAAATGACGTCACAATATACATAACGTCACAAAAATAAATGACGTCACAAAATACATAACGTCACAAAAATAAATGACGTCACAAAATACATAACGTCACAAAATACAAAACGTTACAAAAATAAATGACGTCACAAAATAAATAATGTCAAAAATATAAATGACGTCACAAAATACATAACGTCACAAAAATTAATTACGTCGAAAAATACATAACCTCACAAAAATAAATGACGTCACAAAATACATAACGTCACAAAAATTAATTACGTCAAAAAATACATAACCTCACAAAAATAAATGACGTCACAAAATACATAACGTCACAAAAATAAATGACGTCACAAAATACATAACGTCACAAAATACATTACGTCACAAAAATAAATGACGTCACAAAAATTAATTACGTCACAAAATACATAACGTCACAAAAATATATGACGTCAAAAAATACATAACCTCACAAAAATAAATGATGTCACAAAATACATAACGTCACAAAAATAAATGACGTCACAAAATACATAACGTCACAAAAATAAATGACGTCACAAAATACATAACGTCACAAAAATAAATGACGTCACAAAAAAAATAACGACAAAAAAATAAATGACGTCAAAAAATACATAACGTCACAAAAATAAATGACGTCAAAAAATACATAACGTCACAAAAATAAATGACGTCACAATAATAAATGACGTCACAAAATACATAACGTCACAAAAATAAATGACGTCACAAAATACATAACGTTACAAAAATAAATGACGTCACAAAATACATAACGTCACAAAAATAAATGACGTCACAAAACGCATAACGTCACAAAAAATGACGTCTCAAAATACATAACGTCACAAAAATAAATGACGTTACAAAAAACATAACGTCACAAAAATAAATGACGTCACAAAAATAAATGACGTCACAAAATACATAACGTCACAAAAATAAATGACGTCACAAAATACATAACGTCACAAAAACAAATGGCGTCACAAAATACATAACGTCACAAAAATAAATGACGTCACAAAATACATAACGTCACAAAAATAAATGACGTAACAAAAATTAATTACGTCACAAAATACATAACGTCACAAAATATATAACGCCACAAAAATAAATGACGTCACAAAAATTAATTACGTTACAAAATACATAACGTCAGAAAAATAAATGACGTCACAAAATACATAACGTCACAAAAATAAATGACGTCACAAAATACATAACGTCACAAAAATAAATGACGTCACAAAATACATAACGTCACAAAATACAAAACGTTACAAAAATAAATGACGTCACAAAATAAATAATGTCAAAAATATAAATGACGTCACAAAATACATAACGTCACAAAAATTAATTACGTCGAAAAATACATAACCTCACAAAAATAAATGACGTCACAAAATACACAACGTCACAAAAATTAATTACGTCAAAAAATACATAACCTCACAAAAATAAATGACGTCACAAAATACATAACGTCACAAAAATAAATGACGTCACAAAATACATAACGTCACAAAAATAAATGACGTCACAAAATACATAACGTCACAAAAATAAATGACGTCACAAAAATTAATGACGTCACAAAATACATAACGTCACAAAAATAAATGACGTCAGAAAAATTAATTACGTCACAAAATACATAACGTCACAAAAATAAATGACGTCAAAAAATACATGACCTGACAAAAATAAATGATGTCACAAAATACATAACGTCAAAAAAATAAATGACGTCACAAAATACATAACGTCACAAAAATAAATGACGTCACAAAATACATAACGTCACAAAAATAAATGACGTCACAAAAATTAATTACGTCACAAAATACATAACGTCACAAAATATATAACGTCACAAAAATAAATGACGTCACAAAAATTAATTACGTCACAAAATGCATAACGTCACAAAAATAAATGACGTCAAAAAATACATAACCTCACAAAAATAAATGACGTCACAAAATACATAACGTCACAAAATACATAACGTCACAAAAATAAATGACGTCAAAAATAAATAAAGTCACAAAAATAAATGACGTCACAAAATACATAACGTCACAAAAATAAATGACGTCAGAAAATACATAACGTCACAAAAATTAATGACGTCACAAAAATTAATTACGTCACAAAATACATAACGTCACAAAAATTAATTACGTCAAAAAATACATAACCTCACGAAAATAAATGACGTCACAAAATACATAACGTCACAAAAATAAATGACGTCACAAAATACATAACGTCACAAAAATAAATGACGTCACAAAATACATAACGTCATAAAAATAGATGACGTCACAAAAATTAATTACTTCACAAAATACATAACGTCACAAAAATAAATGACGTCACAAAATACATAACGTCACAAAATACATTACGTCACAAAAATAAATGACGTCACAAAATACATAACGTCACAAAAATAAATGACGTCACAAAATACATAACGTCACAAAAATAAATGACGTCACAAAAATTAATTACGTCACAAAATACATAACGTCACAAAAATAAATGACGTCACAAAAATTAATTACGTCACAAAATACATAACGTCACAAAAATAAATGACGTCAAAAAATACATAACCTCACAAAAATAAATGATGTCACAAAATACATAACATTACAAAAATAAATGACGTCACAAAATAAATAAAGTCTCAAAAATAAATGACGTCAAAAAATACATAACGTCACAAAAATAAATGACGTCACAAAATACATAACGTCACAAAAATAAATGATGTCACAAAATACATAACGTCACAAAAATAAATGACGTCACAAAATACATAACGTCACAAAAATAAATGACGTCACAAAACACATAACGTCACAAAAAATGACGTCTCAAAATACATAACGTCACAAAAATAAATGACGTTACAAAAAACATAACGTCACAAAAATAAATGACGTCACAATAATAAATGACGTCACAAAATACATTACGTCACAAAAATAAATGACGTCACAAAAATTAATTACTTCACAAAATACATAACGTCACAAAAATAAATGACGTCACAAAATACATAACGTCACAAAATACATTACGTCACAAAAATAAATGACGTCACAAAAATTAATTACGTCACAAAATACATAACGTCACAAAAATATATGACGTCAAAAAATACATAACCTCACAAAAATAAATGATGTCACAAAATACATAACGTCACAAAAATAAA
The DNA here is from genome assembly GCA_035578135.1 of Flexamia atlantica. Lineage (NCBI taxonomy): Eukaryota > Metazoa > Arthropoda > Insecta > Hemiptera > Cicadellidae > Flexamia > Flexamia atlantica. The sequence continues at coordinate 406,356 of JAQJVK010000087.1, forward strand.
TGACGTCACAAAATACATAACGTCACAAAAATAAATGACGTCACAAAATACATAACGTCACAAAAATAAATGACGTCACAAAAAAAATAACGACAAAAAAATAAATGACGTCAAAAAATACATAACGTCACAAAAATAAATGACGTCAAAAAATACATAACGTCACAAAAATAAATGACGTCACAATAATAAATGACGTCACAAAATACATAACGTCACAAAAATAAATGACGTCACAAAATACATAACGTTACAAAAATAAATGACGTCACAAAATACATAACGTCACAAAAATAAATGACGTCACAAAACACATAACGTCACAAAAAATGACGTCTCAAAATACATAACGTCACAAAAATAAATGATGTCACAAAATACATAACGTCACAAAAATAAATGACGTCAAAAAATACATAACGTCACAAAAATAAATGACGTCACAAAATACATAACGTCACAAAAATAAATGATGTCACAAAATACATAACGTCACAAAAATAAATGACGTCACAAAATACATAACGTCACAAAAATAAATGACGTCACAAAACACATAACGTCACAAAAAATTACGTCTCAAAATACATAACGTCACAAAAATAAATGACGTTACAAAAAACATAACGTCACAAAAATAAATGACGTCACAATAATAAATGACGTCACAAAATACATAACGTCACAAAAATAAATGACGTCACAAAAATTAATTACTTCACAAAATACATAACGTCACAAAAATAAATGACGTCACAAAATACATAACGTCACAAAATACATTACGTCACAAAAATTAATTACGTCACAAAATACATAACGTCACAAAATATATAACGCCACAAAAATAAATGACGTCACAAAAATTAATTACGTTACAAAATACATAACGTCAGAAAAATAAATGACGTCACAAAATACATAACGTCACAAAAATAAATGACGTCACAAAATACATAACGTCACAAAAATAAATGACGTCACAAAATACATAACGTCACAAAAATAAATGACGTCACAAAATACATAACGTCACAAAAATAAATGACGTCACAAAAATTAATTACGTCACAAAATACATAACGTCACAAAATATATAACGCCACAAAAATAAATGACGTCACAAAAATTAATTACGTTACAAAATACATAACGTCAGAAAAATAAATGACGTCACAAAATACATAACGTCACAAAAATAAATGACGTCACAAAATACATAACGTCACAAAAATAAATGACGTCACAAAATACATAACGTCACAAAATACAAAACGTTACAAAAATAAATGACGTCACAAAATAAATAATGTCAAAAATATAAATGACGTCACAAAATACATAACGTCACAAAAATTAATTACGTCGAAAAATACATAACCTCACAAAAATAAATGACGTCACAAAATACATAACGTCACAAAAATTAATTACGTCAAAAAATACATAACCTCACAAAAATAAATGACGTCACAAAATACATAACGTCACAAAAATAAATGACGTCACAAAATACATAACGTCACAAAAATAAATGACGTCACAAAATACATAACGTCACAAAAATAAATGACGTCACAAAAATTAATGACGTCACAAAATACATAACGTCACAAAAATAAATGACGTCAGAAAAATTAATTACGTCACAAAATACATAACGTCACAAAAATAAATGACGTCAAAAAATACATGACCTGAAAAAAATAAATGATGTCACAAAATACATAACGTCAAAAAAATAAATGACGTCACAAAATACATAACGTCACAAAAATAAATGACGTCACAAAATACATAACGTCACAAAAATAAATGACGTCACAAAAATTAATTACGTCACAAAATACATAACGTCACAAAATATATAACGTCACAAAAATAAATGACGTCACAAAAATTAATTACGTCACAAAATGCATAACGTCACAAAAATAAATGACGTCAAAAAATACATAACCTCACAAAAATAAATGACGTCACAAAATACATAACGTCACAAAATACATAACGTCACAAAAATAAATGACGTCAAAAATAAATAAAGTCACAAAAATAAATGACGTCACAAAATACATAACGTCATAAAAATAAATGACGTCAGAAAATACATAACGTCACAAAAATTAATGACGTCACAAAAATTAATTACGTCACAAAATACATAACGTCACAAAAATTAATTACGTCAAAAAATACATAACCTCACGAAAATAAATGACGTCACAAAATACATAACGTCACAAAAATAAATGACGTCACAAAATACATAACGTCACAAAAATAAATGACGTCACAAAATACATAACGTCATAAAAATAGATGACGTCACAAAAATTAATTACTTCACAAAATACATAACGTCACAAAAATAAATGACGTCACAAAATACATAACGTCACAAAATACATTACGTCACAAAAATAAATGACGTCACAAAATACATAACGTCACAAAAATAAATGACGTCACAAAATACATAACGTCACAAAAATAAATGATGTCACAAAAATTAATTACGTCACAAAATACATAACGTCACAAAAATAAATGACGTCACAAAAATTAATTACGTCACAAAATACATAACGTCACAAAAATAAATGACGTCAAAAAATACATAACCTCACAAAAATAAATGATGTCACAAAATACATAACATTACAAAAATAAATGACGTCACAAAATAAATAAAGTCTCAAAAATAAATGACGTCACAAAATACATAACGTCACAAAAATAAATGATGTCACAAAATACATAACGTCACAAAAATAAATGACGTCAAAAAATACATAACGTCACAAAAATAAATGACGTCACAAAATACATAACGTCACAAAAATAAATGATGTCACAAAATACATAACGTCACAAAAATAAATGACGTCACAAAATACATAACGTCACAAAAATAAATGACGTCACAAAACACATAACGTCACAAAAAATGACGTCTCAAAATACATAACGTCACAAAAATAAATGACGTTACAAAAAACATAACGTCACAAAAATAAATGACGTCACAATAATAAATGACGTCACAAAATACATAACGTCACAAAAATAAATGACGTCACAAAAATTAATTACTTCACAAAATACATAACGTCACAAAAATAAATGACGTCACAAAATACATAACGTCACAAAATACATTACGTCACAAAAATAAATGACGTCACAAAAATTAATTACGTCACAAAATACATAACGTCACAAAAATATATGACGTCAAAAAATACATAACCTCACAAAAATAAATGATGTCACAAAATACATAACGTCACAAAAATAAATGACGTCACAAAATACATAACGTCACAAAAATAAATGACGTCACAAAATACATAACGTCACAAAAATAAATGACGTCACAAAAAAAATAACGACAAAAAAATAAATGACGTCAAAAAATACATAACGTCACAAAAATAAATGACGTCAAAAAATACATAACGTCACAAAAATAAATGACGTCACAATAATAAATGACGTCACAAAATACATAACGTCACAAAAATAAATGACGTCACAAAATACATAACGTTACAAAAATAAATGACGTCACAAAATACATAACGTCACAAAAATAAATGACGTCACAAAACACATAACGTCACAAAAAATGACGTCTCAAAATACATAACGTCACAAAAATAAATGACGTTACAAAAAACATAACGTCACAAAAATAAATGACGTCACAAAATACATAACGTCAAAAAAATAAATGACGTCACAAAATACATAACGTCACAAAAATAAATGACGTCACAAAATACATAACGTCACAAAAACAAATGGCGTCACAAAATACATAACGTCACAAAAATAAATGACGTCACAAAATACATAACGTCACAAAAATAAATGACGTCACAAAAATTAATTACGTCACAAAATACATAACGTCACAAAATATATAACGCCACAAAAATAAATGACGTCACAAAAATTAATTACGTTACAAAATACATAACGTCAGAAAAATAAATGACGTCACAATATACATAACGTCACAAAAATAAATGACGTCACAAAATACATAACGTCACAAAAATAAATGACGTCACAAAATACATAACGTCACAAAATACAAAACGTTACAAAAATAAATGACGTCACAAAATAAATAATGTCAAAAATATAAATGACGTCACAAAATACATAACGTCACAAAAATTAATTACGTCGAAAAATACATAACCTCACAAAAATAAATGACGTCACAAAATACATAACGTCACAAAAATTAATTACGTCAAAAAATACATAACCTCACAAAAATAAATGACGTCACAAAATACATAACGTCACAAAAATAAATGACGTCACAAAATACATAACGTCACAAAATACATTACGTCACAAAAATAAATGACGTCACAAAAATTAATTACGTCACAAAATACATAACGTCACAAAAATATATGACGTCAAAAAATACATAACCTCACAAAAATAAATGATGTCACAAAATACATAACGTCACAAAAATAAATGACGTCACAAAATACATAACGTCACAAAAATAAATGACGTCACAAAATACATAACGTCACAAAAATAAATGACGTCACAAAAAAATAACGACAAAAAAATAAATGACGTCAAAAAATACATAACGTCACAAAAATAAATGACGTCAAAAAATACATAACGTCACAAAAATAAATGACGTCACAATAATAAATGACGTCACAAAATACATAACGTCACAAAAATAAATGACGTCACAAAATACATAACGTTACAAAAATAAATGACGTCACAAAATACATAACGTCACAAAAATAAATGACGTCACAAAACACATAACGTCACAAAAAATGACGTCTCAAAATACATAACGTCACAAAAATAAATGACGTTACAAAAAACATAACGTCACAAAAATAAATGACGTCACAAAAATAAATGACGTCACAAAATACATGACGTCACAAAAATAAATGACGTCACAAAATACATAACGTCACAAAAACAAATGGCGTCACAAAATACATAACGTCACAAAAATAAATGACGTCACAAAATACATAACGTCACAAAAATAAATGACGTCACAAAAATTAATTACGTCACAAAATACATAACGTCACAAAATATATAACGCCACAAAAATAAATGACGTCACAAAAATTAATTACGTTACAAAATACATAACGTCAGAAAAATAAATGACGTCACAAAATACATAACGTCACAAAAATAAATGACGTCACAAAATACATAACGTCACAAAAATAAATGACGTCACAAAATACATAACGTCACAAAATACAAAACGTTACAAAAATAAATGACGTCACAAAATAAATAATGTCAAAAATATAAATGACGTCACAAAATACATAACGTCACAAAAATTAATTACGTCGAAAAATACATAACCTCACAAAAATAAATGACGTCACAAAATACATAACGTCACAAAAATTAATTACGTCAAAAAATACATAACCTCACAAAAATAAATGACGTCACAAAATACATAACGTCACAAAAATAAATGACGTCACAAAATACATAACGTCACAAAAATAAATGACGTCACAAAATACATAACGTCACAAAAATAAATGACGTCACAAAAATTAATGACGTCACAAAATACATAACGTCACAAAAATAAATGACGTCAGAAAAATTAATTACGTCACAAAATACATAACGTCACAAAAATAAATGACGTCAAAAAATACATGACCTGACAAAAATAAATGATGTCACAAAATACATAACGTCAAAAAAATAAATGACGTCACAAAATACATAACGTCACAAAAATAAATGACGTCACAAAATACATAACGTCACAAAAATAAATGACGTCACAAAAATTAATTACGTCACAAAATACATAACGTCACAAAATATATAACGTCACAAAAATAAATGACGTCACAAAAATTAATTACGTCACAAAATGCATAACGTCACAAAAATAAATGACGTCAACAAATACATAACCTCACAAAAATAAATGACGTCACAAAATACATAACGTCACAAAATACATAACGTCACAAAAATAAATGACGTCAAAAATAAATAAAGTCACAAAAATAAATGACGTCACAAAATACATAACGTCACAAAAATAAATGACGTCAGAAAATACATAACGTCACAAAAATTAATGACGTCACAAAAATTAATTACGTCACAAAATACATAACGTCACAAAAATTAATTACGTCAAAAAATACATAACCTCACGAAAATAAATGACGTCACAAAATACATAACGTCACAAAAATAAATGACGTCACAAAATACATAACGTCACAAAAATAAATGACGTCACAAAATACATAACGTCATAAAAATAGATGACGTCACAAAAATTAATTACTTCACAAAATACATAACGTCACAAAAATAAATGACGTCACAAAATACATAACGTCACAAAATACATTACGTCACAAAAATAAATGACGTCACAAAATACATAACGTCACAAAAATAAATGACGTCACAAAATACATAACGTCACAAAAATAAATGACGTCACAAAAATTAATTACGTCACAAAATACATAACGTCACAAAAATAAATGACGTCACAAAAATTAATTACGTCACAAAATACATAACGTCACAAAAATAAATGACGTCAAAAAATACATAACCTCACAAAAATAAATGATGTCACAAAATACATAACATTACAAAAATAAATGACGTCACAAAATAAATAAAGTCTCAAAAATAAATGACGTCACAAAATACATAACGTCACAAAAATAAATGATGTCACAAAATACATAACGTCACAAAAATAAATGACGTCAAAAAATACATAACGTCACAAAAATAAATGACGTCACAAAATACATAACGTCACAAAAATAAATGATGTCACAAAATACATAACGTCACAAAAATAAATGACGTCACAAAATACATAACGTCACAAAAATAAATGACGTCACAAAACACATAACGTCACAAAAAATGACGTCTCAAAATACATAACGTCACAAAAATAAATGACGTTACAAAAAACATAACGTCACAAAAATAAATGACGTCACAATAATAAATGACGTCACAAAATACATAACGTCACAAAAATAAATGACGTCACAAAAATTAATTACTTCACAAAATACATAACGTCACAAAAATAAATGACGTCACAAAATACATAACGTCACAAAATACATTACGTCACAAAAATAAATGACGTCACAAAAATTAATTACGTCACAAAATACATAACGTCACAAAAATATATGATGTCAAAAAATACATAACCTCACAAAAATAAATGATGTCACAAAATACATAACGTCACAAAAATAAATGACGTCACAAAATACATAACGTCACAAAAATAAATGACGTCACAAAATACATAACGTCACAAAAATAAATGACGTCACAAAAAAAATAACGACAAAAAAATAAATGACGTCAAAAAATACATAACGTCACAAAAATAAATGACGTCAAAAAATACATAACGTCACAAAAATAAATGACGTCACAATAATAAATGACGTCACAAAATACATAACGTCACAAAAATAAATGACGTCACAAAATACATAACGTTACAAAAATAAATGACGTCACAAAATACATAACGTCACAAAAATAAATGACGTCACAAAACACATAACGTCACAAAAAATGACGTCTCAAAATACATAACGTCACAAAAATAAATGACGTTACAAAAAACATAACGTCACAAAAATAAATGACGTCACAAAATACATAACGTTAAAAAAATAAATGACGTCACAAAATACATAACGTCACAAAAATAAATGACGTCACAAAATACATAACGTCACAAAAACAAATGGCGTCACAAAATACATAACGTCACAAAAATAAATGACGTCACAAAATACATAACGTCACAAAAATAAATGACGTCACAAAAATTAATTACGTCACAAAATACATAACGTCACAAAATATATAACGCCACAAAAATAAATGACGTCACAAAAATTAATTACGTTACAAAATACATAACGTCAGAAAAATAAATGACGTCATAATATACATAACGTCACAAAAATAAATGACGTCACAAAATACATAACGTCACAAAAATAAATGACGTCACAAAATACATAACGTCACAAAATACAAAACGTTACAAAAATAAATGACGTCACAAAATAAATAATGTCAAAAATATAAATGACGTCACAAAATACATAACGTCACAAAAATTAATTACGTCGAAAAATACATAACCTCACAAAAATAAATGACGTCACAAAATACATAACGTCACAAAAATTAATTACGTCAAAAAATACATAACCTCACAAAAATAAATGACGTCACAAAATACATAACGTCACAAAAATAAATGACGTCACAAAATACATAACGTCACAAAATTAAATGACGTCACAAAATACATAACGTCACAAAAATAAATGACGTCACAAAAATTAATGACGTCACAAAATACATAACGTCACAAAAATAAATGACGTCAGAAAAATTAATTACGTCACAAAATACATAACGTCACAAAAATAAATGACGTCAAAAAATACATGACCTGACAAAAATAAATGATGTCACAAAATACATAACGTCAAAAAAATAAATGACGTCACAAAATACATAACGTCACAAAAATAAATGACGTCACAAAATACATAACGTCACAAAAATAAATGACGTCACAAAAATTAATTACGTCACAAAATACATAACGTCACAAAATATATAACGTCACAAAAATAAATGACGTCACAAAAATTAATTACGTCACAAAATGCATAACGTCACAAAAATAAATGACGTCAAAAAATACATAACCTCACAAAAATAAATGACGTCACAAAATACATAACGTCACAAAAATAAATGACGTCACAAAAATAAATAACGTCACAAAATACATAACGTCACAAAATACATAACGTCACAAAAATAAATGACGTCACAAAATACATAACGTCACAAAAATAAATGACGTCACAAAAAAATAACGTCAAAAAAATAAATGACGCCACAAAATACATAACGTCACAAAAATAAATGACGTCAAAAAATACATAACGTCACAAAAATAAATGACGTCACAATAATAAATGACGTCACAAAATACATAACGTCACAAAAATAAATGACGTCACAAAATACATAACGTTACAAAAATAAATGACGTCACAAAATACATAACGTCAGAAAAATAAATGACGTCTGAAAATACATAACGTCACAAAAAATGACGTCTCAAAATACATAACGTCACAAAAATAAATGACGTCACAAAATACATAACGTCACAAAAATAAATGACGTTACAAAAAACATAACGTCACAAAAATAAATGACGTCACAAAATACATAACGTCACAAAAATAAATGACGTCACAAAATATATAACGTCTCAAACATAAATGACGTCACAAAATACATAACGTCACAAAATACATAACGTCACAAAAATAAATGACGTCACAAAATAAATAAAGTCACAAAAAAATGACGTCACAAAATACATAACGTCACAAAAATAAATGACGTCACAAAATACATAACGTCACAAAAATTAATGACGTCACAAAAATTAATTACGTCACAAAATACATAACGTCACAAAAATTAATTACGTCAAAAAATACATAACCTCACGAAAATAAATGACGACACAAAATACATAACGTCACAAAAATAAATGACGTCACAAAATACATAACGTCACAAAAATAAATGACGTCACAAAATACATAACGTCATAAAAATAAATGACGTCACAAAAATTTATTACTTCACAAAATACATAACATCACAAAAATAAATGACGTCACAAAATACATAACGTCACAAAATACATTACGTCACAAAAATAAATGACGTCACAAAATACATAACGTCACAAAAATAAATGACGTCACAAAATACATAACGTCACAAAAATAAATAACGTCACAAAAATTAATTACGTCACAAAATACATAACGTCACAAAAATAAATGACGTCACAAAAATTAATTACGTCACAAAATACATAATGTCACAAAAATAAATGACGTCAAAAAATACATAACCTCACAAAAATAAATGATGTCACAAAATACATAACGTTACAAAAATAAATGACGTCACAAAATAAATAAAGTCTCAAAAATAAATGACGTCACAAAATACATAACGTCACAAAAATAAATGATGTCACAAAATACATAACGTCACAAAAATAAATGACGTCAAAAAATACATAACGTCACAAAAATAAATGACGTCACAAAATACATAACGTCTCAAAAATAAATGATGTCACAAAATACATAACGTCACAAAAATAAATGACGTCACAAAATACATAACGTCATAAAAATAAATGACGTCACAAAAATTAATTACTTCACAAAATACATAACGTCACAAAAATAAATGACGTCACAAAATACATAACGTTACAAAAATAAATGACGTCACAAAATACATAACGTCACAAAAATAAATGACGTCACAAAATACATAACGTCACAAAAAATGACGTCTCAAAATACATAACGTCACAAAAATAAATGACGTTACAAAAAAAATAACGTCACAAAAATAAATGACGTCACAAAATACATAACGTCACAAAAATAAATGACGTCACAAAATACATAACGTCACAAAAATAAATGACGTCACAAAATACATAACGTCACAAAAACAAATGGCGTCACAAAATACATAACGTCACAAAAATAAATGACGTCACAAAATACATAACGTCACAAAAATAAATGACGTCACAAAATACATGACGTCACAAAAATAAATGACGTCACAAAAAAAATAACGTCAAAAAAATAAATGACGTCACAAAATACATAACGTCAAAAAAATAAATGACGTCAAAAAATACATAACGTCACAAAAATAAATGACGTCACAATAATAAATGACGTCACAAAATACATAACGTCACAAAAATAAATGACGTCAAAAAATACATAACGTTACAAAAATAAATGACGTCACAAAATACATAACGTCACAAAAATAAATGACGTCACAAAATACATAACGTCACAAAAAATGACGTCTCAAAATACATAACGTCACAAAAATAAATGACGTTACAAAAAACATAACGTCACAAAAATAAATGACGTCACAAAATACATAACGTCACAAAAATAAATGACGTCACAAAATACAAAACGTCACAAAAATAAATGACGTCACAAAATACATAACGTCACAAAAACAAATGGCGTCACAAAATACATAACGTCACAAAAATAAATGACGTCACAAAATACATAACGTCACAAAAATAAATGACGTCACAAAAATTAATTACGTCACAAAATACATAACGTCACAAAATATATAACGTCACAAAAATAAATGACGTCACAAAAATTAATTACGTCACAAAATACATAACGTCACAAAAATAAATGACGTCACAAAATACATAACGTCACAAAAATAAATGACGTCACAAAATACATAACGTCACATAAATAAATGACGTCACAAAATACATAACGTCACAAAATACAAAACGTTACAAAAATAAATGACGTCACAAAATAAATAATGTCAAAAATATAAATGACGTCACAAAATACATAACGTCACAAAAATTAATTACGTCGAAAAATACATAACCTCACAAAAATAAATGACGTCACAAAATACATAACGTCACAAAAATTAATTACGTCAAAAAATACATAACCTCACAAAAATAAATGACGTCACAAAATACATAACGTCACAAAAATAAATGACGTTACAAAATACATAACGTCACAAAAATAAATGACGTCACAAAATACATAACGTCACAAAAATAAATGACGTCACAAAAATTAATGACGTCACAAAATACATAACGTCACAAAAATAAATGACGTCAGAAAAATTAATTACGTCACAAAATACATAACGTCACAAAAATAAATGACGTCAAAAAATACATGACCTGACAAAAATAAATGATGTCACAAAATACATAACGTCACAAAAATAAATGACGTCACAAAATAAATAAAGTCTCAAAAATAAATGACGTCACAAAATACATAACGTCACAAAAATAAATGATGTCACAAAATACATAACGTCACAAAAATAAATGACGTCAAAAAATACATAACGTCACAAAAATAAATGACGTCACAAAATACATAACGTCACAAAAATAAATGATGTCACAAAATACATAACGTCACAAAAATAAATGACGTCACAAAATACATAACGTCACAAAAATAAATGACGTCACAAAACACATAACGTCACAAAAAATGACGTCTCAAAATACATAACGTCACAAAAATAAATGACGTTACAAAAAACATAACGTCACAAAAATAAATGACGTCACAATAATAAATGACGTCACAAAATACATAACGTCACAAAAATAAATGACGTCACAAAAATTAATTACTTCACAAAATACATAACGTCACAAAAATAAATGACGTCACAAAATACATAACGTCACAAAATACATTACGTCACAAAAATAAATGACGTCACAAAAATTAATTACGTCACAAAATACATAACGTTACAAAAATAAATGACGTCACAAAATACATAACGTCACAAAAATAAATGACGTCACAAAACACATAACGTCACAAAAAATGACGTCTCAAAATACATAACGTCACAAAAATAAATGACGTTACAAAAAACATAACGTCACAAAAATAAATGACGTCACAAAATACATAACGTCAAAAAAATAAATGACGTCACAAAATACATAACGTCACAAAAATAAATGACGTCACAAAATACATAACGTCACAAAAACAAATGGCGTCACAAAATACATAACGTCACAAAAATAAATGACGTCACAAAATACATAACGTCACAAAAATAAATGACGTCACAAAAATTAATTACGTCACAAAATACATAACGTCACAAAATATATAACGCCACAAAAATAAATGACGTCACAAAAATTAATTACGTTACAAAATACATAACGTCAGAAAAATAAATGACGTCATAATATACCTAACGTCACAAAAATAAATGACGTCACAAAATACATAACGTCACAAAAATAAATGACGTCACAAAATACATAACGTCACAAAATACAAAACGTTACAAAAATAAATGACGTCACAAAATAAATAATGTCAAAAATATAAATGACGTCACAAAATACATAACGTCACAAAAATTAATTACGTCGAAAAATACATAACCTCACAAAAATAAATGACGTCACAAAATACATAACGTCACAAAAATTAATTACGTCAAAAAATACATAACCTCACAAAAATAAATGACGTCACAAAATACATAACGTCACAAAAATAAATGACGTCACAAAATACATAACGTCACAAAAATAAATGACGTCACAAAATACATAACGTCACAAAAATAAATGACGTCACAAAAATTAATGACGTCACAAAATACATAACGTCACAAAAATAAATGACGTCAGAAAAATTAATTACGTCACAAAATACATAACGTCACAAAAATAAATGACGTCAAAAAATACATGACCTGACAAAAATAAATGATGTCACAAAATACATAACGTCAAAAAAATAAATGACGTCACAAAATACATAACGTCACAAAAATAAATGACGTCACAAAATACATAACGTCACAAAAATAAATGACGTCACAAAAATTAATGACGTCACAAAATACATAACGTCACAAAAATAAATGACGTCAGAAAAATTAATTACGTCACAAAATACATAACGTCACAAAAATAAATGACGTCAAAAAATACATGACCTGACAAAAATAAATGATGTCACAAAATACATAACGTCAAAAAAATAAATGACGTCACAAAATACATAACGTCACAAAAATAAATGACGTCACAAAATACATAACGTCACAAAAATAAATGACGTCACAAAAATTAATTACGTCGAAAAATACATAACCTCACAAAAATAAATGACGTCACAAAATACATAACGTCACAAAAATTAATTACGTCAAAAAATACATAACCTCACAAAAATAAATGACGTCACAAAATACATAACGTCACAAAAATAAATGACGTCACAAAATACATAACGTCACAAAATACATTACGTCACAAAAATAAATGACGTCACAAAAATTAATTACGTCACAAAATACATAACGTCACAAAAATATATGACGTCAAAAAATACATAACCTCACAAAAATAAATGATGTCACAAAATACATAACGTCACAAAAATAAATGACGTCACAAAATACATAACGTCACAAAAATAAATGACGTCACAAAATACATAACGTCACAAAAATAAATGACGTCACAAAAAAAATAACGACAAAAAAATAAATGACGTCAAAAAATACATAACGTCACAAAAAAAAATGACGTCAAAAAATACATAACGTCACAAAAATAAATGACGTCACAATAATAAATGACGTCACAAAATACATAACGTCACAAAAATAAATGACGTCACAAAATACATAACGTTACAAAAATAAATGACGTCACAAAATACATAACGTCACAAAAATAAATGACGTCACAAAACACATAACGTCACAAAAAATGACGTCTCAAAATACATAACGTCACAAAAATAAATGACGTTACAAAAAACATAACGTCACAAAAATAAATGACGTCACAAAAATAAATGACGTCACAAAATACATAACGTCACAAAAATAAATGACGTCACAAAATACATAACGTCACAAAAACAAATGGCGTCACAAAATACATAACGTCACAAAAATAAATGACGTCACAAAATACATAACGTCACAAAAATAAATGACGTCACAAAAATTAATTACGTCACAAAATACATAACGTCACAAAATATATAACGCCACAAAAATAAATGACGTCACAAAAATTAATTACGTTACAAAATACATAACGTCAGAAAAATAAATGACGTCACAAAATACATAACGTCACAAAAATAAATGACGTCACAAAATACATAACGTCACAAAAATAAATGACGTCACAAAATACATAACGTCACAAAATACAAAACGTTACAAAAATAAATGACGTCACAAAATAAATAATGTCAAAAATATAAATGACGTCACAAAATACATAACGTCACAAAAATTAATTACGTCGAAAAATACATAACCTCACAAAAATAAATGACGTCACAAAATACATAACGTCACAAAAATTAATTACGTCAAAAAATACATAACCTCACAAAAATAAATGACGTCACAAAATACATAACGTCACAAAAATAAATGACGTCACAAAATACATAACGTCACAAAAATAAATGACGTCACAAAATACATAACGTCACAAAAATAAATGACGTCACAAAAATTAATGACGTCACAAAATACATAACGTCACAAAAATAAATGACGTCAGAAAAATTAATTACGTCACAAAATACATAACGTCACAAAAATAAATGACGTCAAAAAATACATGACCTGACAAAAATAAATGATGTCACAAAATACATAACGTCAAAAAAATAAATGACGTCACAAAATACATAACGTCACAAAAATAAATGACGTCACAAAATACATAACGTCACAAAAATAAATGACGTCACAAAAATTAATTACGTCACAAAATACATAACGTCACAAAATATATAACGTCACAAAAATAAATGACGTCACAAAAATTAATTACGTCACAAAATGCATAACGTCACAAAAATAAATGACGTCAAAAAATACATAACCTCACAAAAATAAATGACGTCACAAAATACATAACGTCACAAAATACATAACGTCACAAAAATAAATGACGTCAAAAATAAATAAAGTCACAAAAATAAATGACGTCACAAAATACATAACGTCACAAAAATAAATGACGTCAGAAAATACATAACGTCACAAAAATTAATGACGTCACAAAAATTAATTACGTCACAAAATACATAACGTCACAAAAATTAATTACGTCAAAAAATACATAACCTCACGAAAATAAATGACGTCACAAAATACATAACGTCACAAAAATAAATGACGTCACAAAATACATAACGTCACAAAAATAAATGACGTCACAAAATACATAACGTCATAAAAATAGATGACGTCACAAAAATTAATTACTTCACAAAATACATAACGTCACAAAAATAAATGACGTCACAAAATACATAACGTCACAAAATACATTACGTCACAAAAATAAATGACGTCACAAAATACATAACGTCACAAAAATAAATGACGTCACAAAATACATAACGTCACAAAAATAAATGACGTCACAAAAATTAATTACGTCACAAAATACATAACGTCACAAAAATAAATGACGTCACAAAAATTAATTACGTCACAAAATACATAACGTCACAAAAATAAATGACGTCAAAAAATACATAACCTCACAAAAATAAATGATGTCACAAAATACATAACATTACAAAAATAAATGACGTCACAAAATAAATAAAGTCTCAAAAATAAATGACGTCACAAAATACATAACGTCACAAAAATAAATGATGTCACAAAATACATAACGTCACAAAAATAAATGACGTCAAAAAATACATAACGTCACAAAAATAAATGACGTCACAAAATACATAACGTCACAAAAATAAATGATGTCACAAAATACATAACGTCACAAAAATAAATGACGTCACAAAATACATAACGTCACAAAAATAAATGACGTCACAAAACACATAACGTCACAAAAAATGACGTCTCAAAATACATAACGTCACAAAAATAAATGACGTTACAAAAAACATAACGTCACAAAAATAAATGACGTCACAATAATAAATGACGTCACAAAATACATAACGTCACAAAAATAAATGACGTCACAAAAATTAATTACTTCACAAAATACATAACGTCACAAAAATAAATGACGTCACAAAATACATAACGTCACAAAATACATTACGTCACAAAAATAAATGACGTCACAAAAATTAATTACGTCACAAAATACATAACGTCACAAAAATATATGACGTCAAAAAATACATAACCTCACAAAAATAAATGATGTCACAAAATACATAACGTCACAAAAATAAATGACGTCACAAAATACATAACGTCACAAAAATAAATGACGTCACAAAATACATAACGTCACAAAAATAAATGACGTCACAAAAAAAATAACGACAAAAAAATAAATGACGTCAAAAAATACATAACGTCACAAAAATAAATGACGTCAAAAAATACATAACGTCACAAAAATAAATGACGTCACAATAATAAATGACGTCACAAAATACATAACGTCACAAAAATAAATGACGTCACAAAATACATAACGTTACAAAAATAAATGACGTCACAAAATACATAACGTCACAAAAATAAATGACGTCACAAAACACATAACGTCACAAAAAATGACGTCTCAAAATACATAACGTCACAAAAATAAATGACGTTACAAAAAACATAACGTCACAAAAATAAATGACGTCACAAAATACATAACGTCAAAAAAATAAATGACGTCACAAAATACATAACGTCACAAAAATAAATGACGTCACAAAATACATAACGTCACAAAAACAAATGGCGTCACAAAATACATAACGTCACAAAAATAAATGACGTCACAAAATACATAACGTCACAAAAATAAATGACGTCACAAAAATTAATTACGTCACAAAATACATAACGTCACAAAATATATAACGCCACAAAAATAAATGACGTCACAAAAATTAATTACGTTACAAAATACATAACGTCAGAAAAATAAATGACGTCATAATATACATAACGTCACAAAAATAAATGACGTCACAAAATACATAACGTCACAAAAATAAATGACGTCACAAAATACATAACGTCACAAAATACAAAACGTTACAAAAATAAATGACGTCACAAAATAAATAATGTCAAAAATATAAATGACGTCACAAAATACATAACGTCACAAAAATTAATTACGTCGAAAAATACATAACCTCACAAAAATAAATGACGTCACAAAATACATAACGTCACAAAAATTAATTACGTCAAAAAATACATAACCTCACAAAAATAAATGACGTCACAAAATACATAACGTCACAAAAATAAATGACGTCACAAAATACATAACGTCACAAAAATAAATGACGTCACAAAATACATAACGTCACAAAAATAAATGACGTCACAAAAATTAATGACGTCACAAAATACATAACGTCACAAAAATAAATGACGTCAGAAAAATTAATTACGTCACAAAATACATAACGTCACAAAAATAAATGACGTCAAAAAATACATGACCTGACAAAAATAAATGATGTCACAAAATACATAACGTCAAAAAAATAAATGACGTCACAAAATACATAACGTCACAAAAATAAATGACGTCACAAAATACATAACGTCACAAAAATAAATGACGTCACAAAAATTAATTACGTCACAAAATACATAACGTCACAAAATATATAACGTCACAAAAATAAATGACGTCACAAAAATTAATTACGTCACAAAATGCATAACGTCACAAAAATAAATGACGTCAAAAAATACATAACCTCACAAAAATAAATGACGTCACAAAATACATAACGTCACAAAAATAAATGACGTCACAAAAATAAATAACGTCACAAAATACATAACGTCACAAAATACATAACGTCACAAAAATAAATGACGTCACAAAATACATAACGTCACAAAAATAAATGACGTCACAAAAAAATAACGTCAAAAAAATAAATGACGCCACAAAATACATAACGTCACAAAAATAAATGACGTCAAAAAATACATAACGTCACAAAAATAAATGACGTCACAATAATAAATGACGTCACAAAATACATAACGTCACAAAAATAAATGACGTCACAAAATACATAACGTTACAAAAATAAATGACGTCACAAAATACATAACGTCAGAAAAATAAATGACGTCTGAAAATACATAACGTCACAAAAAATGACGTCTCAAAATACATAACGTCACAAAAATAAATGACGTCACAAAATACATAACGTCACAAAAATAAATGACGTTACAAAAAACATAACGTCACAAAAATAAATGACGTCACAAAATACATAACGTCACAAAAATAAATGACGTCACAAAATATATAACGTCTCAAACATAAATGACGTCACAAAATACATAACGTCACAAAATACATAACGTCACAAAAATAAATGACGTCACAAAATAAATAAAGTCACAAAAAAATGACGTCACAAAATACATAACGTCACAAAAATAAATGACGTCACAAAATACATAACGTCACAAAAATTAATGACGTCACAAAAATTAATTACGTCACAAAATACATAACGTCACAAAAATTAATTACGTCAAAAAATACATAACCTCACGAAAATAAATGACGACACAAAATACATAACGTCACAAAAATAAATGACGTCACAAAATACATAACGTCACAAAAATAAATGACGTCACAAAATACATAACGTCATAAAAATAAATGACGTCACAAAAATTTATTACTTCACAAAATACATAACATCACAAAAATAAATGACGTCACAAAATACATAACGTCACAAAATACATTACGTCACAAAAATAAATGACGTCACAAAATACATAACGTCACAAAAATAAATGACGTCACAAAATACATAACGTCACAAAAATAAATAACGTCACAAAAATTAATTACGTCACAAAATACATAACGTCACAAAAATAAATGACGTCACAAAAATTAATTACGTCACAAAATACATAATGTCACAAAAATAAATGACGTCAAAAAATACATAACCTCACAAAAATAAATGATGTCACAAAATACATAACGTTACAAAAATAAATGACGTCACAAAATAAATAAAGTCTCAAAAATAAATGACGTCACAAAATACATAACGTCACAAAAATAAATGATGTCACAAAATACATAACGTCACAAAAATAAATGACGTCAAAAAATACATAACGTCACAAAAATAAATGACGTCACAAAATACATAACGTCTCAAAAATAAATGATGTCACAAAATACATAACGTCACAAAAATAAATGACGTCACAAAATACATAACGTCATAAAAATAAATGACGTCACAAAAATTAATTACTTCACAAAATACATAACGTCACAAAAATAAATGACGTCACAAAATACATAACGTTACAAAAATAAATGACGTCACAAAATACATAACGTCACAAAAATAAATGACGTCACAAAATACATAACGTCACAAAAAATGACGTCTCAAAATACATAACGTCACAAAAATAAATGACGTTACAAAAAAAATAACGTCACAAAAATAAATGACGTCACAAAATACATAACGTCACAAAAATAAATGACGTCACAAAATACATAACGTCACAAAAATAAATGACGTCACAAAATACATAACGTCACAAAAACAAATGGCGTCACAAAATACATAACGTCACAAAAATAAATGACGTCACAAAATACATAACGTCACAAAAATAAATGACGTCACAAAATACATGACGTCACAAAAATAAATGACGTCACAAAAAAAATAACGTCAAAAAAATAAATGACGTCACAAAATACATAACGTCAAAAAAATAAATGACGTCAAAAAATACATAACGTCACAAAAATAAATGACGTCACAATAATAAATGACGTCACAAAATACATAACGTCACAAAAATAAATGACGTCAAAAAATACATAACGTTACAAAAATAAATGACGTCACAAAATACATAACGTCACAAAAATAAATGACGTCACAAAATACATAACGTCACAAAAAATGACGTCTCAAAATACATAACGTCACAAAAATAAATGACGTTACAAAAAACATAACGTCACAAAAATAAATGACGTCACAAAATACATAACGTCACAAAAATAAATGACGTCACAAAATACAAAACGTCACAAAAATAAATGACGTCACAAAATACATAACGTCACAAAAACAAATGGCGTCACAAAATACATAACGTCACAAAAATAAATGACGTCACAAAATACATAACGTCACAAAAATAAATGACGTCACAAAAATTAATTACGTCACAAAATACATAACGTCACAAAATATATAACGTCACAAAAATAAATGACGTCACAAAAATTAATTACGTCACAAAATACATAACGTCACAAAAATAAATGACGTCACAAAATACATAACGTCACAAAAATAAATGACGTCACAAAATACATAACGTCACATAAATAAATGACGTCACAAAATACATAACGTCACAAAATACAAAACGTTACAAAAATAAATGACGTCACAAAATAAATAATGTCAAAAATATAAATGACGTCACAAAATACATAACGTCACAAAAATTAATTACGTCGAAAAATACATAACCTCACAAAAATAAATGACGTCACAAAATACATAACGTCACAAAAATTAATTACGTCAAAAAATACATAACCTCACAAAAATAAATGACGTCACAAAATACATAACGTCACAAAAATAAATGACGTTACAAAATACATAACGTCACAAAAATAAATGACGTCACAAAATACATAACGTCACAAAAATAAATGACGTCACAAAAATTAATGACGTCACAAAATACATAACGTCACAAAAATAAATGACGTCAGAAAAATTAATTACGTCACAAAATACATAACGTCACAAAAATAAATGACGTCAAAAAATACATGACCTGACAAAAATAAATGATGTCACAAAATACATAACGTCACAAAAATAAATGACGTCACAAAATAAATAAAGTCTCAAAAATAAATGACGTCACAAAATACATAACGTCACAAAAATAAATGATGTCACAAAATACATAACGTCACAAAAATAAATGACGTCAAAAAATACATAACGTCACAAAAATAAATGACGTCACAAAATACATAACGTCACAAAAATAAATGATGTCACAAAATACATAACGTCACAAAAATAAATGACGTCACAAAATACATAACGTCACAAAAATAAATGACGTCACAAAACACATAACGTCACAAAAAATGACGTCTCAAAATACATAACGTCACAAAAATAAATGACGTTACAAAAAACATAACGTCACAAAAATAAATGACGTCACAATAATAAATGACGTCACAAAATACATAACGTCACAAAAATAAATGACGTCACAAAAATTAATTACTTCACAAAATACATAACGTCACAAAAATAAATGACGTCACAAAATACATAACGTCACAAAATACATTACGTCACAAAAATAAATGACGTCACAAAAATTAATTACGTCACAAAATACATAACGTTACAAAAATAAATGACGTCACAAAATACATAACGTCACAAAAATAAATGACGTCACAAAACACATAACGTCACAAAAAATGACGTCTCAAAATACATAACGTCACAAAAATAAATGACGTTACAAAAAACATAACGTCACAAAAATAAATGACGTCACAAAATACATAACGTCAAAAAAATAAATGACGTCACAAAATACATAACGTCACAAAAATAAATGACGTCACAAAATACATAACGTCACAAAAACAAATGGCGTCACAAAATACATAACGTCACAAAAATAAATGACGTCACAAAATACATAACGTCACAAAAATAAATGACGTCACAAAAATTAATTACGTCACAAAATACATAACGTCACAAAATATATAACGCCACAAAAATAAATGACGTCACAAAAATTAATTACGTTACAAAATACATAACGTCAGAAAAATAAATGACGTCATAATATACCTAACGTCACAAAAATAAATGACGTCACAAAATACATAACGTCACAAAAATAAATGACGTCACAAAATACATAACGTCACAAAATACAAAACGTTACAAAAATAAATGACGTCACAAAATAAATAATGTCAAAAATATAAATGACGTCACAAAATACATAACGTCACAAAAATTAATTACGTCGAAAAATACATAACCTCACAAAAATAAATGACGTCACAAAATACATAACGTCACAAAAATTAATTACGTCAAAAAATACATAACCTCACAAAAATAAATGACGTCACAAAATACATAACGTCACAAAAATAAATGACGTCACAAAAAAATAACGTCAAAAAAATAAATGACGCCACAAAATACATAACGTCACAAAAATAAATGACGTCAAAAAATACATAACGTCACAAAAATAAATGACTTCACAATAATAAATGACGTCACAAAATACATAACGTCACAAAAATAAATGACGTCACAAAATACATAACGTTACAAAAATAAATGACGTCACAAAATACATAACGTCAGAAAAATAAATGACGTCTGAAAATACATAACGTCACAAAAAATGACGTCTCAAAATACATAACGTCACAAAAATAAATGACGTCACAAAATACATAACGTCACAAAAATAAATGACGTTACAAAAAACATAACGTCACAAAAATAAATGACGTCACAAAATACATAACGTCACAAAAATAAATGACGTCACAAAATATATAACGTCTCAAACATAAATGACGTCACAAAATACATAACGTCACAAAATACATAACGTCACAAAAATAAATGACGTCACAAAATAAATAAAGTCACAAAAAAATGACGTCACAAAATACATAACGTCACAAAAATAAATGACGTCACAAAATACATAACGTCACAAAAATTAATGACGTCACAAAAATTAATTACGTCACAAAATACATAACGTCACAAAAATTAATTACGTCAAAAAATACATAACCTCACGAAAATAAATGACGACACAAAATACATAACGTCACAAAAATAAATGACGTCACAAAATACATAACGTCACAAAAATAAATGACGTCACAAAATACATAACGTCATAAAAATAAATGACGTCACAAAAATTTATTACTTCACAAAATACATAACATCACAAAAATAAATGACGTCACAAAATACATAACGTCACAAAAATAAATGACGTCACAAAAATAAATAACGTCACAAAATACATAACGTCACAAAAACAAATGACGTCACAAAATACATAACGTCACAAAAATAAATGACGTCACAAAAAAATAACGTCAAAAAATAAATGACGTCACAAAATACATAACGTCACAAAAATAAATGACGTCAAAAAATACATAACGTCACAAAAATAAATGACGTCACAATAATAAATGACGTCACAAAATACATAACGTCACAAAAATAAATGACGTCACAAAATACATAACGTTACAAAAATAAATGACGTCACAAAATACATAACGTCACAAAAATAAATGACGTCACAAAATACATAACGTCACAAAAAATGACGTCTCAAAATACATAACGTCACAAAAATAAATGACGTCACAAAATACATAACGTCACAAAAATAAATGACGTTACAAAAAACATAACGTCACAAAATTAAATGACGTCACAAAATACATAACGTCACAAAAATAAATGACGTCACAAAATACATAACGTCACAAAAATAAATGACGTCACAAAATACATAACGTCACAAAATACATAACGTCACAAAAATAAATGACGTCACAAAATAAATAAAGTCACAAAAATAAATGACGTCACAAAATACATAACGTCACAAAAATAAATGACGTCACAAAATACATAACGTCACAATAATTAATGACGTCACAAAAATTAATTACGTCACAAAATACATAACGTCACAAAAATTAATTACGTCAAAAAATACATAACCTCACAAAAATAAATGACGTCACAAAATACATAACGTCACAAAAATAAATGACGTCACAAAATACATAACGTCACAAAAATAAATGACGTCACAAAATACATAACGTCACAAAATACATTACGTCACAAATATAAATGACGTCACAATTTACATAACGTCACAAAAATAAATGACGTCACAAAATACATAACGTCACAAAAATAAATGACGTCACAAAAATTAATTACGTCACAAAATACATAACGTCACAAAAATAAATGACGTCACAAAAATTAATTACGTCACAAAATGCATATCGTCACAAAAATAAATGACGTCAAAAAATACATAACCTCACAAAAATAAATGATGTCACAAAATACATAACGTTACAAAAATAGATGACGTCACAAAATAAATAAAGTCACAAAAATAAATGACGTCACAAAATACATAAAGTCACAAAAATAAATGACGTCACAAAATACATAACGTCACAAAAATAAATGACGTCACAAAATACATAACGTCACAAAAATTAATGACGTCACAAAAATTAATTACGTCACAAAATAAATAACATCACAAAAATTAATTACGTCAAAAAATACATAACCTCACAAAAATAAATGACGTCACAAAATACATAACGTCACAAAAATAAATGACGTCAAAAAATACATAACGTCACAAAAATAAATGACGTCACAAAATACATAACGTCACAAAAATAAATGATGTCACAAAATACATAACCTCACAAAAATTAATGACGTCACAAAATACATAACGTCATAAAAATAAATGACGTCACAAAAATTAATTACTTCACAAAATACATAACGTCACAAAAATAAATGACGTCACAAAATACATAACGTCACGAAATACATTACGTCACAAAAATAAATGACGTCACAAAATACATAACGTCACAAAAATAAATGACGTCACAAAATACATAACGTCACAAAAATAAATGACGTCACAAAAATTAATTACGTCACAAAATACATAACGTCACAAAAATAAATGACGTCAAAAAATACATAACCTCACAAAAATAAATGATGTAACAAAATACATAACGTCACAAAAATAAATGATGTCACAAAATACATAACGTTACAAAAATAAATGACGTCACAAAAAAAATAAAGTCTCAAAAATAAATGACGTCACAAAATACATAACGTCACAAAAATAAATGATGTCACAAAATACATAACGTCACAAAAATAAATGACGTCAAAAAATACATAACGTCACAAAAATAAATGACGGCACAAAATACATAACGTCACAAAAATAAAAGATGTCACAAAATACATAACGTCACAAAAATAAATGTCGTCACAAAATACATAACGTCATAAAAATAAATGACGTCACAAAAATTAATTACTTCACAAAATACATAACGTCACAAAAATAAATGACGTCACAAAATACATAACGTCACAAAATACATTACGTCACAAAAATAAATGACGTCACAAAATACATAACGTCACAAAAATAAATGACGTCACAAAATACATAACGTCACAAAAATAAATGACGTCACAAAAATTAATTACGTCACAAAATACATAACGTCACAAAAATAAATGACGTCACAAAATACATAACGTCACAAAATACATAACGTCACAAAAATAAATGACGTCACAAAATAAATAAAGTCACAAAAATAAATGACGTCACAAAATACATAACGTCACAAAAATAAATGACGTCACAAAATACATAACGTCACAATAATTAATGACGTCACAAAAATTAATTACGTCACAAAATACATAACGT
Source organism: Flexamia atlantica (assembly GCA_035578135.1). Lineage (NCBI taxonomy): Eukaryota > Metazoa > Arthropoda > Insecta > Hemiptera > Cicadellidae > Flexamia > Flexamia atlantica. Next base: position 432,774 of record JAQJVK010000087.1, read on the forward strand.
CACAAAAATTAATTACGTCAAAAAATACATAACCTCACAAATATAAATGACGTCACAAAATACATAACGTCACAAAAATAAATGACGTCACAAAATACATAACGTCACAAAAATAAATGACGTCACAAAATACATAACGTCATAAAAATAAATGACGTCACAAAAATTAATTACTTCACAAAATACATAACGTCACAAAAATAAATGACGTCACAAAATACATAACGTCACAAAATACATTACGTCACAAATATAAATGACGTCACAATTTACATAACGTCACAAAAATAAATGACGTCACAAAATACATAACGTCACAAAAATAAATGACGTCACAAAAATTAATTACGTCACAAAATACATAACGTCACAAAAATAAATGACGTCACAAAAATTAATTACGTCACAAAATGCATAACGTCACAAAAATAAATGACGTCAAAAAATACATAACCTCACAAAAATAAATGATGTCACAAAATACATAACGTTACAAAAATAGATGACGTCACAAAATAAATAAAGTCACAAAAATAAATGACGTCACAAAATACATAAAGTCACAAAAATAAATGACGTCACAAAATACATAACGTCACAAAAATAAATGACGTCACAAAATACATAACGTCACAAAAATTAATGACGTCACAAAAATTAATTACGTCACAAAATACATAACATCACAAAAATTAATTACGTCAAAAAATACATAACCTCACAAAAATAAATGACGTCACAAAATACATAACGTCACAAAAATAAATGACGTCAAAAAATACATAACGTCACAAAAATAAATGACGTCACAAAATACATAACGTCACAAAAATAAATGATGTCACACAATACATAACCTCACAAAAATAAATGACGTCACAAAATACATAACGTCATAAAAATAAATGACGTCACAAAAATTAATTACTTCACAAAATACATAACGTCACAAAAATAAATGACGTCACAAAATACATAACGTCACGAAATACATTACGTCACAAAAATAAATGACGTCACAAAATACATAACGTCACAAAAATAAATGACGTCACAAAATACATAACGTCACAAAAATAAATGACGTCACAAAAATTAATTACGTCACAAAATACATAACGTCACAAAAATAAATGACGTCAAAAAATACATAACGTCACAAAAATAAATGACGTCACAATAATAAATGACGTCACAAAATACATAACGTCACAAAAATAAATGACGTCACAAAATACATAACGTTACAAAAATAAATGACGTCACAAAATACATAACGTCACAAAAATAAATGACGTCACAAAATACATAACGTCACAAAAAATGACGTCTCAAAATACATAACGTCACAAAAATAAATGACGTCACAAAATACATAACGTCACAAAAATAAATGACGTTACAAAAAACATAACGTCACAAAATTAAATGACGTCACAAAATACATAACGTCACAAAAATAAATGACGTCACAAAATACATAACGTCACAAAAATAAATGACGTCACAAAATACATAACGTCACAAAATACATAACGTCACAAAAATAAATGACGTCACAAAATAAATAAAGTCACAAAAATAAATGACGTCACAAAATACATAACGTCACAAAAATAAATGACGTCACAAAATACATAACGTCACAATAATTAATGACGTCACAAAAATTAATTACGTCACAAAATACATAACGTCACAAAAATTAATTACGTCAAAAAATACATAACCTCACAAAAATAAATGACGTCACAAAATACATAACGTCACAAAAATAAATGACGTCACAAAATACATAACGTCACAAAAATAAATGACGTCACAAAATACATAACGTCACAAAATACATTACGTCACAAATATAAATGACGTCACAATTTACATAACGTCACAAAAATAAATGACGTCACAAAATACATAACGTCACAAAAATAAATGACGTCACAAAAATTAATTACGTCACAAAATACATAACGTCACAAAAATAAATGACGTCACAAAAATTAATTACGTCACAAAATGCATATCGTCACAAAAATAAATGACGTCAAAAAATACATAACCTCACAAAAATAAATGATGTCACAAAATACATAACGTTACAAAAATAGATGACGTCACAAAATAAATAAAGTCACAAAAATAAATGACGTCACAAAATACATAAAGTCACAAAAATAAATGACGTCACAAAATACATAACGTCACAAAAATAAATGACGTCACAAAATACATAACGTCACATAAATTAATGACGTCACAAAAATTAATTACGTCACAAAATACATAACATCACAAAAATTAATTACGTCAAAAAATACATAACCTCACAAAAATAAATGACGTCACAAAATACATAACGTCACAAAAATAAATGACGTCAAAAAATACATAACGTCACAAAAATAAATGACGTCACAAAATACATAACGTCACAAAAATAAATGATGTCACAAAATACATAACCTCACAAAAATTAATGACGTCACAAAATACATAACGTCATAAAAATAAATGACGTCACAAAAATTAATTACTTCACAAAATACATAACGTCACAAAAATAAATGACGTCACAAAATACATAACGTCACGAAATACATTACGTCACAAAAATAAATGACGTCACAAAATACATAACGTCACAAAAATAAATGACGTCACAAAATACATAACGTCACAAAAATAAATGACGTCACAAAAATTAATTACGTCACAAAATACATAACGTCACAAAAATAAATGACGTCAAAAAATACATAACCTCACAAAAATAAATGATGTAACAAAATACATAACGTCACAAAAATAAATGATGTCACAAAATACATAACGTTACAAAAATAAATGACGTCACAAAAAAAATAAAGTCTCAAAAATAAATGACGTCACAAAATACATAACGTCACAAAAATAAATGATGTCACAAAATACATAACGTCACAAAAATAAATGACGTCAAAAAATACATAACGTCACAAAAATAAATGACGGCACAAAATACATAACGTCACAAAAATAAAAGATGTCACAAAATACATAACGTCACAAAAATAAATGTCGTCACAAAATACATAACGTCATAAAAATAAATGACGTCACAAAAATTAATTACTTCACAAAATACATAACGTCACAAAAATAAATGACGTCACAAAATACATAACGTCACAAAATACATTACGTCACAAAAATAAATGACGTCACAAAATACATAACGTCACAAAAATAAATGACGTCACAAAATACATAACGTCACAAAAATAAATGACGTCACAAAAATTAATTACGTCACAAAATACATAACGTCACAAAAATAAATGACGTCACAAAATACATAACGTCACAAAATACATAACGTCACAAAAATAAATGACGTCACAAAATAAATAAAGTCACAAAAATAAATGACGTCACAAAATACATAACGTCACAAAAATAAATGACGTCACAAAATACATAACGTCACAATAATTAATGACGTCACAAAAATTAATTACGTCACAAAATACATAACGTCACAAAAATTAATTACGTCAAAAAATACATAACCTCACAAATATAAATGACGTCACAAAATACATAACGTCACAAAAATAAATGACGTCACAAAATACATAACGTCACAAAAATAAATGACGTCACAAAATACATAACGTCATAAAAATAAATGACGTCACAAAAATTAATTACTTCACAAAATACATAACGTCACAAAAATAAATGACGTCACAAAATACATAACGTCACAAAATACATTACGTCACAAATATAAATGACGTCACAATTTACATAACGTCACAAAAATAAATGACGTCACAAAATACATAACGTCACAAAAATAAATGACGTCACAAAAATTAATTACGTCACAAAATACATAACGTCACAAAAATAAATGACGTCACAAAAATTAATTACGTCACAAAATGCATAACGTCACAAAAATAAATGACGTCAAAAAATACATAACCTCACAAAAATAAATGATGTCACAAAATACATAACGTTACAAAAATAGATGACGTCACAAAATAAATAAAGTCACAAAAATAAATGACGTCACAAAATACATAAAGTCACAAAAATAAATGACGTCACAAAATACATAACGTCACAAAAATAAATGACGTCACAAAATACATAACGTCACAAAAATTAATGACGTCACAAAAATTAATTACGTCACAAAATACATAACATCACAAAAATTAATTACGTCAAAAAATACATAACCTCACAAAAATAAATGACGTCACAAAATACATAACGTCACAAAAATAAATGACGTCAAAAAATACATAACGTCACAAAAATAAATGACGTCACAAAATACATAACGTCACAAAAATAAATGATGTCACACAATACATAACCTCACAAAAATAAATGACGTCACAAAATACATAACGTCATAAAAATAAATGACGTCACAAAAATTAATTACTTCACAAAATACATAACGTCACAAAAATAAATGACGTCACAAAATACATAACGTCACGAAATACATTACGTCACAAAAATAAATGACGTCACAAAATACATAACGTCACAAAAATAAATGACGTCACAAAATACATAACGTCACAAAAATAAATGACGTCACAAAAATTAATTACGTCACAAAATACATAACGTCACAAAAATAAATGACGTCAAAAAATACATAACCTCACAAAAATAAATGATGTCACAAAATAAATAACGTCACAAAAATAAATGATGTCACAAAATACATAACGTTACAAAAATAAATGACGTCACAAAAAAAATAAAGTCTCAAAAATAAATGACGTCACAAAATACATAACGTCACAAAAATAAATGATGTCACAAAATACATAACGTCACAAAAATAAATGACGTCAAAAAATACATAACGTCACAAAAATAAATGACGTCACAAAATACATAACGTCGCAAAAATAAAAGATGTCACAAAATACATAACGTCACAAAAATAAATGACGTCACAAAATACATAACGTCATAAAAATAAATGACGTCACAAAAATTAATTACTTCACAAAATACATAACGTCACAAAAATAAATGACGTCACAAAATACATAACGTCACAAAATACATTACGTCACAAAAATAAATGACGTCACAAAATACATAACGTCACAAAAATAAATGACGTCACAAAATACATAACGTCACAAAAATAAATGACGTCACAAAAATTAATTACGTCACAAAATACATAACGTCACAAAAATAAATGACGTCAAAAAATACATAACCTCACAAAAATAAATGATGTCACAAAATACATAACGTCACAAAAATAAATGACGTCACAAAATACATAACGTCACAAAAATAAATGACGTCACAAAATACATAACGTCACAAAAATAAAAGACGTCACAAAAAAATAACGTCAAAAAAATAAATGACGTCACAAAATACATAACGTCACAAAAATAAATGACGTCAAAAAATACATAACGTCACAAAAATAAATGACGTCACAATAATAAATGACGTCACAAAATACATAACGTCACAAAAATAATTGACGTCACAAAATACATAACGTTACAAAAATAAATGACGTCACAAAATACATAACGTCACAAAAATAAATGACGTCACAAAATACATAACGTCACAAAAAATGACGTCTCAAAATACATAACGTCACAAAAATAAATGACGTTACAAAAAACATAACGTCACAAAAATAAATGACGTCACAAAATACATAACGTCACAATAATTAATGACGTCACAAAAATTAATTACGTCACAAAATACATAACGTCACAAAAATTAATTACGTCACAAAATAAATAAAGTCACAAAAATAAATGACGTCACAAAATACATAACGTCACAAAAATAAATGACGTCAAAAAATACATAACGTCACAAAAATAAATGACGTCACAAAATACATAACGTCACAAAAATAAATGATGTCACAAAATACATAACCTCACAAAAATTAATGACGTCACAAAATACATAACGTCATAAAAATAAATGACGTCACAAAAATTAATTACTTCACAAAATACATAACGTCACAAAAATAAATGACGTCACAAAATACATAACGTCACGAAATACATTACGTCACAAAAATAAATGACGTCACAAAATACATAACGTCACAAAAATAAATGACGTCACAAAATACATAACGTCACAAAAATAAATGACGTCACAAAAATTAATTACGTCACAAAATACATAACGTCACAAAAATAAATGACGTCAAAAAATACATAACCTCACAAAAATAAATGATGTAACAAAATACATAACGTCACAAAAATAAATGATGTCACAAAATACATAACGTTACAAAAATAAATGACGTCACAAAAAAAATAAAGTCTCAAAAATAAATGACGTCACAAAATACATAACGTCACAAAAATAAATGATGTCACAAAATACATAACGTCACAAAAATAAATGACGTCAAAAAATACATAACGTCACAAAAATAAATGACGGCACAAAATACATAACGTCACAAAAATAAAAGATGTCACAAAATACATAACGTCACAAAAATAAATGTCGTCACAAAATACATAACGTCATAAAAATAAATGACGTCACAAAAATTAATTACTTCACAAAATACATAACGTCACAAAAATAAATGACGTCACAAAATACATAACGTCACAAAATACATTACGTCACAAAAATAAATGACGTCACAAAATACATAACGTCACAAAAATAAATGACGTCACAAAATACATAACGTCACAAAAATAAATGACGTCACAAAAATTAATTACGTCACAAAATACATAACGTCACAAAAATAAATGACGTCACAAAATACATAACGTCACAAAATACATAACGTCACAAAAATAAATGACGTCACAAAATAAATAAAGTCACAAAAATAAATGACGTCACAAAATACATAACGTCACAAAAATAAATGACGTCACAAAATACATAACGTCACAATAATTAATGACGTCACAAAAATTAATTACGTCACAAAATACATAACGTCACAAAAATTAATTACGTCAAAAAATACATAACCTCACAAATATAAATGACGTCACAAAATACATAACGTCACAAAAATAAATGACGTCACAAAATACATAACGTCACAAAAATAAATGACGTCACAAAATACATAACGTCATAAAAATAAATGACGTCACAAAAATTAATTACTTCACAAAATACATAACGTCACAAAAATAAATGACGTCACAAAATACATAACGTCACAAAATACATTACGTCACAAATATAAATGACGTCACAATTTACATAACGTCACAAAAATAAATGACGTCACAAAATACATAACGTCACAAAAATAAATGACGTCACAAAAATTAATTACGTCACAAAATACATAACGTCACAAAAATAAATGACGTCACAAAAATTAATTACGTCACAAAATGCATAACGTCACAAAAATAAATGACGTCAAAAAATACATAACCTCACAAAAATAAATGATGTCACAAAATACATAACGTTACAAAAATAGATGACGTCACAAAATAAATAAAGTCACAAAAATAAATGACGTCACAAAATACATAAAGTCACAAAAATAAATGACGTCACAAAATACATAACGTCACAAAAATAAATGACGTCACAAAATACATAACGTCACAAAAATTAATGACGTCACAAAAATTAATTACGTCACAAAATACATAACATCACAAAAATTAATTACGTCAAAAAATACATAACCTCACAAAAATAAATGACGTCACAAAATACATAACGTCACAAAAATAAATGACGTCAAAAAATACATAACGTCACAAAAATAAATGACGTCACAAAATACATAACGTCACAAAAATAAATGATGTCACACAATACATAACCTCACAAAAATAAATGACGTCACAAAATACATAACGTCATAAAAATAAATGACGTCACAAAAATTAATTACTTCACAAAATACATAACGTCACAAAAATAAATGACGTCACAAAATACATAACGTCACGAAATACATTACGTCACAAAAATAAATGACGTCACAAAATACATAACGTCACAAAAATAAATGACGTCACAAAATACATAACGTCACAAAAATAAATGACGTCACAAAAATTAATTACGTCACAAAATACATAACGTCACAAAAATAAATGACGTCAAAAAATACATAACGTCACAAAAATAAATGACGTCACAATAATAAATGACGTCACAAAATACATAACGTCACAAAAATAAATGACGTCACAAAATACATAACGTTACAAAAATAAATGACGTCACAAAATACATAACGTCACAAAAATAAATGACGTCACAAAATACATAACGTCACAAAAAATGACGTCTCAAAATACATAACGTCACAAAAATAAATGACGTCACAAAATACATAACGTCACAAAAATAAATGACGTTACAAAAAACATAACGTCACAAAATTAAATGACGTCACAAAATACATAACGTCACAAAAATAAATGACGTCACAAAATACATAACGTCACAAAAATAAATGACGTCACAAAATACATAACGTCACAAAATACATAACGTCACAAAAATAAATGACGTCACAAAATAAATAAAGTCACAAAAATAAATGACGTCACAAAATACATAACGTCACAAAAATAAATGACGTCACAAAATACATAACGTCACAATAATTAATGACGTCACAAAAATTAATTACGTCACAAAATACATAACGTCACAAAAATTAATTACGTCAAAAAATACATAACCTCACAAAAATAAATGACGTCACAAAATACATAACGTCACAAAAATAAATGACGTCACAAAATACATAACGTCACAAAAATAAATGACGTCACAAAATACATAACGTCACAAAATACATTACGTCACAAATATAAATGACGTCACAATTTACATAACGTCACAAAAATAAATGACGTCACAAAATACATAACGTCACAAAAATAAATGACGTCACAAAAATTAATTACGTCACAAAATACATAACGTCACAAAAATAAATGACGTCACAAAAATTAATTACGTCACAAAATGCATATCGTCACAAAAATAAATGACGTCAAAAAATACATAACCTCACAAAAATAAATGATGTCACAAAATACATAACGTTACAAAAATAGATGACGTCACAAAATAAATAAAGTCACAAAAATAAATGACGTCACAAAATACATAAAGTCACAAAAATAAATGACGTCACAAAATACATAACGTCACAAAAATAAATGACGTCACAAAATACATAACGTCACAAAAATTAATGACGTCACAAAAATTAATTACGTCACAAAATACATAACATCACAAAAATTAATTACGTCAAAAAATACATAACCTCACAAAAATAAATGACGTCACAAAATACATAACGTCACAAAAATAAATGACGTCAAAAAATACATAACGTCACAAAAATAAATGACGTCACAAAATACATAACGTCACAAAAATAAATGATGTCACAAAATACATAACCTCACAAAAATTAATGACGTCACAAAATACATAACGTCATAAAAATAAATGACGTCACAAAAATTAATTACTTCACAAAATACATAACGTCACAAAAATAAATGACGTCACAAAATACATAACGTCACGAAATACATTACGTCACAAAAATAAATGACGTCACAAAATACATAACGTCACAAAAATAAATGACGTCACAAAATACATAACGTCACAAAAATAAATGACGTCACAAAAATTAATTACGTCACAAAATACATAACGTCACAAAAATAAATGACGTCAAAAAATACATAACCTCACAAAAATAAATGATGTAACAAAATACATAACGTCACAAAAATAAATGATGTCACAAAATACATAACGTTACAAAAATAAATGACGTCACAAAAAAAATAAAGTCTCAAAAATAAATGACGTCACAAAATACATAACGTCACAAAAATAAATGATGTCACAAAATACATAACGTCACAAAAATAAATGACGTCAAAAAATACATAACGTCACAAAAATAAATGACGGCACAAAATACATAACGTCACAAAAATAAAAGATGTCACAAAATACATAACGTCACAAAAATAAATGTCGTCACAAAATACATAACGTCATAAAAATAAATGACGTCACAAAAATTAATTACTTCACAAAATACATAACGTCACAAAAATAAATGACGTCACAAAATACATAACGTCACAAAATACATTACGTCACAAAAATAAATGACGTCACAAAATACATAACGTCACAAAAATAAATGACGTCACAAAATACATAACGTCACAAAAATAAATGACGTCACAAAAATTAATTACGTCACAAAATACATAACGTCACAAAAATAAATGACGTCACAAAATACATAACGTCACAAAATACATAACGTCACAAAAATAAATGACGTCACAAAATAAATAAAGTCACAAAAATAAATGACGTCACAAAATACATAACGTCACAAAAATAAATGACGTCACAAAATACATAACGTCACAATAATTAATGACGTCACAAAAATTAATTACGTCACAAAATACATAACGTCACAAAAATTAATTACGTCAAAAAATACATAACCTCACAAATATAAATGACGTCACAAAATACATAACGTCACAAAAATAAATGACGTCACAAAATACATAACGTCACAAAAATAAATGACGTCACAAAATACATAACGTCATAAAAATAAATGACGTCACAAAAATTAATTACTTCACAAAATACATAACGTCACAAAAATAAATGACGTCACAAAATACATAACGTCACAAAATACATTACGTCACAAATATAAATGACGTCACAATTTACATAACGTCACAAAAATAAATGACGTCACAAAATACATAACGTCACAAAAATAAATGACGTCACAAAAATTAATTACGTCACAAAATACATAACGTCACAAAAATAAATGACGTCACAAAAATTAATTACGTCACAAAATGCATAACGTCACAAAAATAAATGACGTCAAAAAATACATAACCTCACAAAAATAAATGATGTCACAAAATACATAACGTTACAAAAATAGATGACGTCACAAAATAAATAAAGTCACAAAAATAAATGACGTCACAAAATACATAAAGTCACAAAAATAAATGACGTCACAAAATACATAACGTCACAAAAATAAATGACGTCACAAAATACATAACGTCACAAAAATTAATGACGTCACAAAAATTAATTACGTCACAAAATACATAACATCACTAAAATTAATTACGTCAAAAAATACATAACCTCACAAAAATAAATGACGTCACAAAATACATAACGTCACAAAAATAAATGACGTCAAAAAATACATAACGTCACAAAAATAAATGACGTCACAAAATACATAACGTCACAAAAATAAATGATGTCACACAATACATAACCTCACAAAAATAAATGACGTCACAAAATACATAACGTCATAAAAATAAATGACGTCACAAAAATTAATTACTTCACAAAATACATAACGTCACAAAAATAAATGACGTCACAAAATACATAACGTCACGAAATACATTACGTCACAAAAATAAATGACGTCACAAAATACATAACGTCACAAAAATAAATGACGTCACAAAATACATAACGTCACAAAAATAAATGACGTCACAAAAATTAATTACGTCACAAAATACATAACGTCACAAAAATAAATGACGTCAAAAAATACATAACCTCACAAAAATAAATGATGTCACAAAATAAATAACGTCACAAAAATAAATGATGTCACAAAATACATAACGTTACAAAAATAAATGACGTCACAAAAAAAATAAAGTCTCAAAAATAAATGACGTCACAAAATACATAACGTCACAAAAATAAATGATGTCACAAAATACATAACGTCACAAAAATAAATGACGTCAAAAAATACATAACGTCACAAAAATAAATGACGTCACAAAATACATAACGTCGCAAAAATAAAAGATGTCACAAAATACATAACGTCACAAAAATAAATGACGTCACAAAATACATAACGTCATAAAAATAAATGACGTCACAAAAATTAATTACTTCACAAAATACATAACGTCACAAAAATAAATGACGTCACAAAATACATAACGTCACAAAATACATTACGTCACAAAAATAAATGACGTCACAAAATACATAACGTCACAAAAATAAATGACGTCACAAAATACATAACGTCACAAAAATAAATGACGTCACAAAAATTAATTACGTCACAAAATACATAACGTCACAAAAATAAATGACGTCAAAAAATACATAACCTCACAAAAATAAATGATGTCACAAAATACATAACGTCACAAAAATAAATGACGTCACAAAATACATAACGTCACAAAAATAAATGACGTCACAAAATACATAACGTCACAAAAATAAAAGACGTCACAAAAAAATAACGTCAAAAAAATAAATGACGTCACAAAATACATAACGTCACAAAAATAAATGACGTCAAAAAATACATAACGTCACAAAAATAAATGACGTCACAATAATAAATGACGTCACAAAATACATAACGTCACAAAAATAATTGACGTCACAAAATACATAACGTTACAAAAATAAATGACGTCACAAAATACATAACGTCACAAAAATAAATGACGTCACAAAATACATAACGTCACAAAAAATGACGTCTCAAAATACATAACGTCACAAAAATAAATGACGTTACAAAAAACATAACGTCACAAAAATAAATGACGTCACAAAATACATAACGTCACAATAATTAATGACGTCACAAAAATTAATTACGTCACAAAATACATAACGTCACAAAAATTAATTACGTCAAAAAATACATAACCTCACAAAAATAAATGACGTCACAAAATACATAACGTCACAAAAATAAATGACGTCACAAAATACATAACGTCACAAAAATAAATGACGTCACAAAATACATAACGTCATAAAAATAAATGACGTCACAAAAATTAATTACTTCACAAAATACATAACGTCACAAAAATAAATGACGTCACAAAATACATAACGTCACAAAATACATTACGTCACAAATATAAATGACGTCACAATTTACATAACGTCACAAAAATAAATGACGTCACAAAATACATAACGTCACAAAAATAAATGACGTCACAAAAATTAATTACGTCACAAAATACATAACGTCACAGAAATAAATGACGTCACAAAAATTAATTACGTCACAAAATGCATAACGTCACAAAAATAAATGACGTCAAAAAATACATAACCTCACAAAAATAAATGATGTCACAAAATACATAACGTTACAAAAATAGATGACGTCACAAAATAAATAAAGTCACAAAAATAAATGACGTCACAAAATACATAAAGTCACAAAAATAAATAACGTCACAAAATACATAACGTCACAAAAATTAATGACGTCACAAAAATTAATTACGTCACAAAATACATAACATCACAAAAATTAATTACGTCAAAAAATACATAACCTCACAAAAATAAATGACGTCACAAAATACATAACGTCACAAAAATAAATGACGTCAAAAAATACATAACGTCACAAAAATAAATGACGTCACAAAATACATAACGTCACAAAAATAAATGATGTCACAAAATACATAACCTCACAAAAATAAATGACGTCACAAAATATATAACGTCATAAAAATAAATGACGTCACAAAAATTAATTACTTCACAAAATACATAACGTCACAAAAATAAATGACGTCACAAAATACATAACGTCACGAAATACATTACGTCACAAAAATAAATGACGTCACAAAATACATAACGTCACAAAAATAAATGACGTCACAAAATACATAACGTCACAAAAATAAATGACGTCACAAAAATTAATTACGTCACAAAATACATAACGTCACAAAAATAAATGACGTCAAAAAATACATAACCTCACAAAAATAAATGATGTCACAAAATACATAACGTCACAAAAATAAATGATGTCACAAAATACATAACGTTACATAAATAAATGACGTCACAAAAAAAATAAAGTCTCAAAAATAAATGACGTCACAAAATACATAACGTCACAAAAATAAATGATGTCACAAAATACATAACGTCACAAAAATAAATGACGTCAAAAAATACATAACGTCATAAAAATAAATGACGTCACAAAATACATAACGTCACAAAAATAAAAGATGTCACAAAATACATAACGTCACAAAAATAAATGACGTCACAAAATACATAACGTCATAAAAATAAATGACGTCACAAAAATTAATTACTTCACAAAATACATAACGTCACAAAAATAAATGACGTCACAAAATACATAACGTCACAAAATACATTACGTCACAAAAATAAATGACGTCACAAAATACATAACGTCACAAAAATAAATGACGTCACAAAATACATAACGTCACAAAAATAAATGACGTCACAAAAATTAATTACGTCACAAAATACATAACGTCACAAAAATAAATGACGTCAAAAAATACATAACCTCACAAAAATAAATGATGTCACAAAATACATAACGTCACAAAAATAAATGACGTCACAAAATACATAACGTCACAAAAATAAATGACGTCACAAAATACATAACGTCACAAAAATAAATGACGTCACAAAAAAATAACGTCAAAAAAATAAATGACGTCACAAAATACATAACGTCACAAAAATAAATGACGTCAAAAAATACATAACGTCACAAAAATAAATGACGTCACAATAATAAATGACGTCACAAAATACATAACGTCACAAAAATAATTGACGTCACAAAATACATAACGTTACAAAAATAAATGACGTCACAAAATACATAACGTCACAAAAATAAATGACGTCACAAAATACATAACGTCACAAAAAATGACGTCTCAAAATACATAACGTCACAAAAATAAATGACGTTACAAAAAACATAACGTCACAAAAATAAATGACGTCACAAAATACATAACGTCACGAAAATAAATGACGTCACAAAATACATAACGTCACAAAAATTAATTACGTCGAAAAATACATAACCTCACAAAAATAAATGACGTCACAAAATACATAACGTCACAAAAATTAATTACGTCAAAAAATACATAACGTCACAAAAATAAATGACGTCACAAAATACATAACGTCACAAAAATAAATGATGTCACAAAATACATAACCTCACAAAAATAAATGACGTCACAAAATACATAACGTCATAAAAATAAATGACGTCACAAAAATTAATTACTTCACAAAATACATAACGTCACAAAAATAAATGACGTCACAAAGTACATAACGTCACGAAATACATTACGTCACAAAAATAAATGACGTCACAAAATACATAACGTCACAAAAATAAATGACGTCACAAAATACATAACGTCACAAAAATAAATGACGTCACAAAAATTAATTACGTCACAAAATACATAACGTCACAAAAATAAATGACGTCAAAAAATACATAACCTCACAAAAATAAATGATGTCACAAAATACATAACGTCACAAAAATAAATGATGTCACAAAATACATAACGTTACAAAAATAAATGACGTCACAAAAAAAATAAAGTCTCAAAAATAAATGACGTCACAAAATACATAACGTCACAAAAATAAATGATGTCACAAAATACATAACGTCACAAAAATAAATGACGTCAAAAAATACATAACGTCACAAAAATAAATGACGTCACAAAATACATAACGTCACAAAAATAAAAGATGTCACAAAATACATAACGTCACAAAAATAAATGACGTCACAAAATACATAACGTCATAAAAATAAATGACGTCACAAAAATTAATTACTTCACAAAATACATAACGTCACAAAAATAAATGACGTCACAAAATACATAACGTCACAAAATACATTACGTCACAAAAATAAATGACGTCACAAAATACATAACGTCACAAAAATAAATGACGTCACAAAATACATAACGTCACAAAAATAAATGACGTCACAAAAATTAATTACGTCACAAAATACATAACGTCACAAAAATAAATGACGTCACAAAATACATAACGTCACAAAATACATAACGTCACAAAAATAAATGACGTCACAAAATAAATAAAGTCACAAAAATAAATGACGTCACAAAATACATAACGTCACAAAAATAAATGACGTCACAAAATACATAACGTCACAATAATTAATGACGTCACAAAAATTAATTACGTCACAAAATACATAACGTCACAAAAATTAATTACGTCAAAAAATACATAACCTCACAAAAATAAATGACGTCACAAAATACATAACGTCACAAAAATAAATGACGTCACAAAATACATAACGTCACAAAAATAAATGACGTCACAAAATACATAACGTCATAAAAATAAATGACGTCACAAAAATTAATTACTTCACAAAATACATAACGTCACAAAAAAAAAATGACGTCACAAAATACATAACGTCACAAAATACATAACGTTACAAAAATAGATGACGTCACAAAATAAATAAAGTCACAAAAATAAATGACGTCACAAAATACATAAAGTCACAAAAATAAATGACGTCACAAAATACATAACGTCACAAAAATAAATGACGTCACAAAATACATAACGTCACAAAAATTAATGACGTCACAAAAATTAATTACGTCACAAAATACATAACATCACAAAAATTAATTACGTCAAAAAATACATAACCTCACAAAAATAAATGACGTCACAAAATACATAACGTCACAAAAATAAATGACGTCAAAAAATACATAACGTCACAAAAATAAATGACGTCACAAAATACATAACGTCACAAAAATAAATGATGTCACACAATACATAACCTCACAAAAATAAATGACGTCACAAAATACATAACGTCATAAAAATAAATGACGTCACAAAAATTAATTACTTCACAAAATACATAACGTCACAAAAATAAATGACGTCACAAAATACATAACGTCACGAAATACATTACGTCACAAAAATAAATGACGTCACAAAATACATAACGTCACAAAAATAAATGACGTCACAAAATACATAACGTCACAAAAATAAATGACGTCACAAAAATTAATTACGTCACAAAATACATAACGTCACAAAAATAAATGACGTCAAAAAATACATAACCTCACAAAAATAAATGATGTCACAAAATAAATAACGTCACAAAAATAAATGATGTCACAAAATACATAACGTTACAAAAATAAATGACGTCACAAAAAAAATAAAGTCTCAAAAATAAATGACGTCACAAAATACATAACGTCACAAAAATAAATGATGTCACAAAATACATAACGTCACAAAAATAAATGACGTCAAAAAATACATAACGTCACAAAAATAAATGACGTCACAAAATACATAACGTCACAAAAATAAAAGATGTCACAAAATACATAACGTCACAAAAATAAATGACGTCACAAAATACATAACGTCATAAAAATAAATGACGTCACAAAAATTAATTACTTCACAAAATACATAACGTCACAAAAATAAATGACGTCACAAAATACATAACGTCACAAAATACATTACGTCACAAAAATAAATGACGTCACAAAATACATAACGTCACAAAAATAAATGACGTCACAAAATACATAACGTCACAAAAATAAATGACGTCACAAAAATTAATTACGTCACAAAATACATAACGTCACAAAAATAAATGACGTCAAAAAATACATAACCTCACAAAAATAAATGATGTCACAAAATACATAACGTCACAAAAATAAATGACGTCACAAAATACATAACGTCACAAAAATAAATGACGTCACAAAATACATAACGTCACAAAAATAAAAGACGTCACAAAAAAATAACGTCAAAAAAATAAATGACGTCACAAAATACATAACGTCACAAAAATAAATGACGTCAAAAAATACATAACGTCACAAAAATAAATGACGTCACAATAATAAATGACGTCACAAAATACATAACGTCACAAAAATAATTGACGTCACAAAATACATAACGTTACAAAAATAAATGACGTCACAAAATACATAACGTCACAAAAATAAATGACGTCACAAAATACATAACGTCACAAAAAATGACGTCTCAAAATACATAACGTCACAAAAATAAATGACGTTACAAAAAACATAACGTCACAAAAATAAATGACGTCACAAAATACATAACGTCACAATAATTAATGACGTCACAAAAATTAATTACGTCACAAAATACATAACGTCACAAAAATTAATTACGTCAAAAAATACATAACCTCACAAAAATAAATGACGTCACAAAATACATAACGTCACAAAAATAAATGACGTCACAAAATACATAACGTCACAAAAATAAATGACGTCACAAAATACATAACGTCATAAAAATAAATGACGTCACAAAAATTAATTACTTCACAAAATACATAACGTCACAAAAATAAATGACGTCACAAAATACATAACGTCACAAAATACATTACGTCACAAATATAAATGACGTCACAATTTACATAACGTCACAAAAATAAATGACGTCACAAAATACATAACGTCACAAAAATAAATGACGTCACAAAAATTAATTACGTCACAAAATACATAACGTCACAGAAATAAATGACGTCACAAAAATTAATTACGTCACAAAATGCATAACGTCACAAAAATAAATGACGTCAAAAAATACATAACCTCACAAAAATAAATGATGTCACAAAATACATAACGTTACAAAAATAGATGACGTCACAAAATAAATAAAGTCACAAAAATAAATGACGTCACAAAATACATAAAGTCACAAAAATAAATGACGTCACAAAATACATAACGTCACAAAAATTAATGACGTCACAAAAATTAATTACGTCACAAAATACATAACATCACAAAAATTAATTACGTCAAAAAATACATAACCTCACAAAAATAAATGACGTCACAAAATACATAACGTCACAAAAATAAATGACGTCAAAAAATACATAACGTCACAAAAATAAATGACGTCACAAAATACATAACGTCACAAAAATAAATGATGTCACAAAATACATAACCTCACAAAAATAAATGACGTCACAAAATATATAACGTCATAAAAATAAATGACGTCACAAAAATTAATTACTTCACAAAATACATAACGTCACAAAAATAAATGACGTCACAAAATACATAACGTCACGAAATACATTACGTCACAAAAATAAATGACGTCACAAAATACATAACGTCACAAAAATAAATGACGTCACAAAATACATAACGTCACAAAAATAAATGACGTCACAAAAATTAATTACGTCACAAAATACATAACGTCACAAAAATAAATGACGTCAAAAAATACATAACCTCACAAAAATAAATGATGTCACAAAATACATAACGTCACAAAAATAAATGATGTCACAAAATACATAACGTTACATAAATAAATGACGTCACAAAAAAAATAAAGTCTCAAAAATAAATGACGTCACAAAATACATAACGTCACAAAAATAAATGATGTCACAAAATACATAACGTCACAAAAATAAATGACGTCAAAAAATACATAACGTCACAAAAATAAATGACGTCACAAAATACATAACGTCACAAAAATAAAAGATGTCACAAAATACATAACGTCACAAAAATAAATGACGTCACAAAATACATAACGTCATAAAAATAAATGACGTCACAAAAATTAATTACTTCACAAAATACATAACGTCACAAAAATAAATGACGTCACAAAATACATAACGTCACAAAATACATTACGTCACAAAAATAAATGACGTCACAAAATACATAACGTCACAAAAATAAATGACGTCACAAAATACATAACGTCACAAAAATAAATGACGTCACAAAAATTAATTACGTCACAAAATACATAACGTCACAAAAATAAATGACGTCAAAAAATACATAACCTCACAAAAATAAATGATGTCACAAAATACATAACGTCACAAAAATAAATGACGTCACAAAATACATAACGTCACAAAAATAAATGACGTCACAAAATACATAACGTCACAAAAATAAATGACGTCACAAAAAAATAACGTCAAAAAAATAAATGACGTCACAAAATACATAACGTCACAAAAATAAATGACGTCAAAAAATACATAACGTCACAAAAATAAATGACGTCACAATAATAAATGACGTCACAAAATACATAACGTCACAAAAATAATTGACGTCACAAAATACATAACGTTACAAAAATAAATGACGTCACAAAATACATAACGTCACAAAAATAAATGACGTCACAAAATACATAACGTCACAAAAAATGACGTCTCAAAATACATAACGTCACAAAAATAAATGACGTTACAAAAAACATAACGTCACAAAAATAAATGACGTCACAAAATACATAACGTCACGAAAATAAATGACGTCACAAAATACATAACGTCACAAAAATTAATTACGTCGAAAAATACATAACCTCACAAAAATAAATGACGTCACAAAATACATAACGTCACAAAAATTAATTACGTCAAAAAATACATAACGTCACAAAAATAAATGACGTCACAAAATACATAACGTCACAAAAATAAATGATGTCACAAAATACATAACCTCACAAAAATAAATGACGTCACAAAATACATAACGTCATAAAAATAAATGACGTCACAAAAATTAATTACTTCACAAAATACATAACGTCACAAAAATAAATGACGTCACAAAGTACATAACGTCACGAAATACATTACGTCACAAAAATAAATGACGTCACAAAATACATAACGTCACAAAAATAAATGACGTCACAAAATACATAACGTCACAAAAATAAATGACGTCACAAAAATTAATTACGTCACAAAATACATAACGTCACAAAAATAAATGACGTCAAAAAATACATAACCTCACAAAAATAAATGATGTCACAAAATACATAACGTCACAAAAATAAATGATGTCACAAAATACATAACGTTACAAAAATAAATGACGTCACAAAAAAAATAAAGTCTCAAAAATAAATGACGTCACAAAATACATAACGTCACAAAAATAAATGTTGTCACAAAATACATAACGTCACAAAAATAAATGACGTCAAAAAATACATAACGTCACAAAAATAAATGACGTCACAAAATACATAACGTCACAAAAATAAAAGATGTCACAAAATACATAACGTCACAAAAATAAATGACGTCACAAAATACATAACGTCATAAAAATAAATGACGTCACAAAAATTAATTACTTCACAAAATACATAACGTCACAAAAATAAATGACGTCACAAAATACATAACGTCACAAAATACATTACGTCACAAAAATAAATGACGTCACAAAATACATAACGTCACAAAAATAAATGACGTCACAAAATACATAACGTCACAAAAATAAATGACGTCACAAAATTTAATTACGTCACAAAATACATAACGTCACAAAAATAAATGACGTCACAAAATACATAACGTCACAAAATACATAACGTCACAAAAATAAATGACGTCACAAAATAAATAAAGTCACAAAAATAAATGACGTCACAAAATACATAACGTCACAAAAATAAATGACGTCACAAAATACATAACGTCACAATAATTAATGACGTCACAAAAATTAATTACGTCACAAAATACATAACGTCACAAAAATTAATTACGTCAAAAAATACATAACCTCACAAAAATAAATGACGTCACAAAATACATAACGTCACAAAAATAAATGACGTCACAAAATACATAACGTCACAAAAATAAATGACGTCACAAAATACATAACGTCATAAAAATAAATGACGTCACAAAAATTAATTACTTCACAAAATACATAACGTCACAAAAAAAAATGACGTCACAAAATACATAACGTCACAAAATACATTACGTCACAAATATAAATGACGTCACAATTTACATAACGTCACAAAAATAAATGACGTTACAAAATACATAACGTCACAAAAATAAATGACGTCACAAAAATTAATTTCGTCACAAAATACATAACGTCACAAAAATAAATGACGTCACAAAAATTAATTACGTCACAAAATGCATAACGTCACAAAAATAAATGACGTCAAAAAATACATAACCTCACAAAAATAAATGATGTCACAAAATACATAACGTTACAAAAATAGATGACGTCACAAAATAAATAAAGTCACAAAAATAAATGACGTCACAAAATACATAAAGTCACAAAAATAAATGACGTCACAAAATACATAACGTCACAAAAATAAATGACGTCACAAAATACATAACGTCACAAAAATTAATGACGTCACAAAAATTAATTACGTCACAAAATACATAACATCACAAAAATTAATTACGTCAAAAAATACATAACCTCACAAAAATAAATGACGTCACAAAATACATAACGTCACAAAAATAAATGACGTCAAAAAATACATAACGTCACAAAAATAAATGACGTCACAAAATACATAACGTCACAAAAATAAATGATGTCACAAAATACATAACCTCACAAAAATAAATGACGTCACAAAATACATAACGTCATAAAAATAAATGACGTCACAAAAATTAATTACTTCACAAAATACATAACGTCACAAAAATAAATGACGTCACAAAATACATAACGTCACGAAATACATTACGTCACAAAAATAAATGACGTCACAAAATACATAACGTCACAAAAATAAATGACGTCACAAAATACATAACGTCACAAAAATAAATGACGTCACAAAAATTAATTACGTCACAAAATACATAACGTCACAAAAATAAATGACGTCAAAAAATACATAACCTCACAAAAATAAATGATGTCACAAAATACATAACGTCACAAAAATAAATGATGTCACAAAATACATAACGTTACAAAAATAAATGACGTCACAAAAAAAATAAAGTCTCAAAAATAAATGACGTCACAAAATACATAACGTCACAAAAATAAATGATGTCACAAAATACATAACGTCACAAAAATAAATGACGTCAAAAAATACATAACGTCACAAAAATAAATGACGTCACAAAATACATAACGTCACAAAAATAAAAGATGTCACAAAATACATAACGTCACAAAAATAAATGACGTCACAAAATACATAACGTCACAAAATACATTACGTCACAAAAATAAATGACGTCACAAAATACATAACGTCACAAAAATAAATGACGTCACAAAATACATAACGTCACAAAAATAAATGACGTCACAAAAATTAATTACGTCACAAAATACATAACGTCACAAAAATAAATGACGTCAAAAAATACATAACCTCGCAAAAATAAATGATGTCACAAAATACATAACGTCACAAAAATAAATGACGTCACAAAATACATAACGTCACAAAAATAAATGACGTCACAAAATACATAACGTCACAAAAATAAATGACGTCACAAAAAAATAACGTCAAAAAAATAAATGACGTCACAAAATACATAACGTCACAAAAATAAATGACGTCAAAAAATACATAACGTCACAAAAATAAATGACGTCACAATAATAAATGACGTCACAAAATACATAACGTCACAAAAATAATTGACGTCACAAAATACATAACGTTACAAAAATAAATGACGTCACAAAATACATAACGTCACAAAAATAAATGATGTCACAAAATACATAACGTCACAAAAATAAATGATGTCACAAAATACATAACGTTACAAAAATAAATGACGTCACAAAAAAAATAAAGTCTCAAAAATAAATGACGTCACAAAATACATAACGTCACAAAAATAAATGATGTCACAAAATACATAACGTCACAAAAATAAATGACGTCAAAAAATACATAACGTCACAAAAATAAATGACGTCACAAAATACATAACGTCACAAAAATAAAAGATGTCACAAAATACATAACGTCATAAAAATAAATGACGTCACAAAAATTAATTACTTCACAAAATACATAACGTCACAAAAATAAATGACGTCACAAAATACATAACGTCACAAAATACATTACGTCACAAAAATAAATGACGTCACAAAATACATAACGTCACAAAAATAAATGACGTCACAAAATACATAACGTCACAAAAATAAATGACGTCACAAAAATTAATTACGTCACAAAATACATAACGTCACAAAAATAAATGACGTCACAAAATACATAACGTCACAAAATACATAACGTCACAAAAATAAATGACGTCACAAAATAAATAAAGTCACAAAAATAAATGACGTCACAAAATACATAACGTCACAAAAATAAATGACGTCACAAAATACATAACGTCACAATAATTAATGACGTCACAAAAATTAATTACGTCACAAAATACATAACGTCACAAAAATTAATTACGTCAAAAAATACATAACCTCACAAAAATAAATGACGTCACAAAAATTAATTACTTCACAAAATACATAACGTCACAAAAATAAATGACGTCACAAAATACATAACGTCACGAAATACATTACGTCACAAAAATAAATGACGTCACAAAATACATAACGTCACAAAAATAAATGACGTCACAAAATACATAACGTCACAAAAATAAATGACGTCACAAAAATTAATTACGTCACAAAATACATAACGTCACAAAAATAAATGACGTCACAAAATACATAACGTCACAAAAATAAATGACGTCACAAAATACATAACGTCACAAAAATAAATGACGTCACAAAAATTAATTACGTCACAAAATACATAACGTCACAAAAATAAATGACGTCAAAAAATACATAACCTCGCAAAAATAAATGATGTCACAAAATACATAACGTCACAAAAATAAATGACGTCACAAAATACATAACGTCACAAAAATAAATGACGTCACAAAATACATAACGTCACAAAAATAAATGACGTCACAAAAAAATAACGTCAAAAAAATAAATGACGTCACAAAATACATAACGTCACAAAAATAAATGACGTCAAAAAATACATAACGTCACAAAAATAAATGACGTCACAATAATAAATGACGTCACAAAATACATAACGTCACAAAAATAATTGACGTCACAAAATACATAACGTTACAAAAATAAATGACGTCACAAAATACATAACGTCACAAAAATAAATGATGTCACAAAATACATAACGTCACAAAAATAAATGATGTCACAAAATACATAACGTTACAAAAATAAATGACGTCACAAAAAAAATAAAGTCTCAAAAATAAATGACGTCACAAAATACATAACGTCACAAAAATAAATGATGTCACAAAATACATAACGTCACAAAAATAAATGACGTCAAAAAATACATAACGTCACAAAAATAAATGACGTCACAAAATACATAACGTCACAAAAATAAAAGATGTCACAAAATACATAACGTCATAAAAATAAATGACGTCACAAAAATTAATTACTTCACAAAATACATAACGTCACAAAAATAAATGACGTCACAAAATACATAACGTCACAAAATACATTACGTCACAAAAATAAATGACGTCACAAAATACATAACGTCACAAAAATAAATGACGTCACAAAATACATAACGTCACAAAAATAAATGACGTCACAAAAATTAATTACGTCACAAAATACATAACGTCACAAAAATAAATGACGTCACAAAATACATAACGTCACAAAATACATAACGTCACAAAAATAAATGACGTCACAAAATAAATAAAGTCACAAAAATAAATGACGTCACAAAATACATAACGTCACAAAAATAAATGACGTCACAAAATACATAACGTCACAAAAATAAATGACGTCACAAAATACATAACGTCATAAAAATAAATGACGTCACAAAAATTAATTACTTCACAAAATACATAACGTCACAAAAATAAATGACGTCACAAAATATATAAAGTCACAAAAATAAATGACGTCACAAAATACATAAAGTCACAAAAATAAATGACGTCACAAAATACATAACGTCACAAAAATAAATGACGTCACAAAATACATAACGTCACAAAAATTAATGACGTCACAAAAATTAATTACGTCACAAAATACATAACATCACAAAAATTAATTACGTCAAAAAATACATAACCTCACAAAAATAAATGACGTCACAAAATACATAACGTCACAAAAATAAATGACGTCAAAAAATACATAACGTCACAAAAATAAATGACGTCACAAAATACATAACGTCACAAAAATAAATGATGTCACAAAATACATAACCTCACAAAAATAAATGACGTCACAAAATACATAACGTCATAAAAATAAATGACGTCACAAAAATTAATTACTTCACAAAATACATAACGTCACAAAAATAAATGACGTCACAAAATACATAACGTCACGAAATACATTACGTCACAAAAATAAATGACGTCACAAAATACATAACGTCACAAAAATAAATGACGTCACAAAATACATAACGTCACAAAAATAAATGACGTCACAAAAATTAATTACGTCACAAAATACATAACGTCACAAAAATAAATGACGTCAAAAAATACATAACCTCACAAAAATAAATGACGTCACAAAATACATAACGTCACAAAAATAAATGATGTCACAAAATACATAACCTCACAAAAATAAATGACGTCACAAAATACATAACGTCATAAAAATAAATGACGTCACAAAAATTAATTACTTCACAAAATACATAACGTCACAAAAATAAATGACGTCACAAAATACATAACGTCACGAAATACATTACGTCACAAAAATAAATGACGTCACAAAATACATAACGTCACAAAAATAAATGACGTCACAAAATACATAACGTCACAAAAATAAATGACGTCACAAAAATTAATTACGTCACAAAATACATAACGTCACAAAAATAAATGACGTCAAAAAATACATAACCTCGCAAAAATAAATGATGTCACAAAATACATAACGTCACAAAAATAAATGACGTCACAAAATACATAACGTCACAAAAATAAATGACGTCACAAAATACATAACGTCACAAAAATAAATGACGTCACAAAAAAATAACGTCAAAAAAATAAATGACGTCACAAAATACATAACGTCACAAAAATAAATGACGTCAAAAAATACATAACGTCACAAAAATAAATGACGTCACAATAATAAATGACGTTACAAAATACATAACGTCACAAAAATAATTGACGTCACAAAATACATAACG
Source organism: Flexamia atlantica (assembly GCA_035578135.1). Lineage (NCBI taxonomy): Eukaryota > Metazoa > Arthropoda > Insecta > Hemiptera > Cicadellidae > Flexamia > Flexamia atlantica. Next base: position 459,957 of record JAQJVK010000087.1, read on the forward strand.
TTACAAAAATAAATGACGTCACAAAATACATAACGTCACAAAAATAAATGACGTCACAAAATACATAACGTCACAAAAAATGACGTCTCAAAATACATAACGTCACAAAAATAAATGACGATACAAAAAACATAACGTCACAAAAATAAATGACGTCACAAAATACATAACGTCACAATAATTAATGACGTCACAAAAATTAATTACGTCACAAAATACATAACGTCACAAAAATTAATTACGTCAAAAAATACATAACCCCACAAAAATAAATGACGTCACAAAATACATAACGTCACAAAAATAAATGACGTCACAAAATACATAACGTCATAAAAATAAATGACGTCACAAAAATTAATTACTTCACAAAATACATAACGTCACAAAAATAAATGACGTCACAAAATACATAACGTCACAAAATACATTACGTCACAAATATAAATGACGTCACAATTTACATAACGTCACAAAAATAAATGACGTCACAAAATACATAACGTCACAAAAATAAATGACGTCACAAAAATTAATTACGTCACAAAATACATAACGTCACAAAAATAAATGACGTCACAAAAATTAATTACGTCACAAAATGCATAACGTCACAAAAATAAATGACGTCAAAAAATACATAACCTCACAAAAATAAATGATGTCACAAAATACATAACGTTACAAAAATAGATGACGTCACAAAATAAATAAAGTCACAAAAATAAATGACGTCACAAAATACATAAAGTCACAAAAATAAATGACGTCACAAAATACATAACGTCACAAAAATAAATGACGTCACAAAATACATAACGTCACAAAAATTAATGACGTCACAAAAATTAATTACGTCACAAAATACATAACATCACAAAAATTAATTACGTCAAAAAATACATAACCTCACAAAAATAAATGACGTCACAAAATACATAACGTCACAAAAATAAATGACGTCAAAAAATACATAACGTCACAAAAATAAATGATGTCACAAAATACATTACGTCACAAAAATAAATGATGTCACAAAATACATAACCTCACAAAAATAAATGACGTCACAAAATACATAACGTCATAAAAATAAATGACGTCACAAAATACATAACGTCACAAAAATAAATGACGTCACAAAATACATAACGTCACGAAATACATTACGTCACAAAAATAAATGACGTCACAAAATACATAACGTCACAAAAATAAATGACGTCACAAAATACATAACGTCACAAAAATAAATGACGTCACAAAAATTAATTACGTCACAAAATACATAACGTCACAAAAATAAATGACGTCAAAAAATACATAACCTCACAAAAATAAATGATGTCACAAAATACATAACGTCACAAAAATAAATGATGTCACAAAATACATAACGTTACAAAAATAAATGACGTCACAAAAAAAATAAAGTCTCAAAAATAAATGATGTCACAAAATACATAACGTCACAAAAATAAATGACGTCAAAAAATACATAACGTCACAAAAATAAATGACGTCACAAAATACATAACGTCACAAAAATAAAAGATGTCACAAAATACATAACGTCACAAAAATAAATGACGTCACAAAATACATAACGTCATAAAAATAAATGACGTCACAAAAATTAATTACTTCACAAAATACATAACGTCACAAAAATAAATGACGTCACAAAATACATAACGTCACAAAATACATTACGTCACAAAAATAAATGACGTCACAAAATACATAACGTCACAAAAATAAATGACGTCACAAAATACATAACGTCACAAAAATAAATGACGTCACAAAAATTAATTACGTCACAAAATACATAACGTCACAAATATAAATGACGTCAAAAAATACATAACCTCACAAAAATAAATGATATCACAAAATACATAACGTCACAAAAATAAATGACGTCACAAAATACATAACGTCACAAAAATAAATGACGTCACAAAATACATAACGTCACAAAAATAAATGACGTCACAAAAAAATAACGTCAAAAAAATAAATGACGTCACAAAATACATAACGTCACAAAAATAAATGACGTCAAAAAATACATAACGTCACAAAAATAAATGACGTCACAATAATAAATGACGTCACAAAATACATAACGTCACAAAAATAATTGACGTCACAAAATACATAACGTTACAAAAATAAATGACGTCACAAAATACATAACGTCACAAAAATAAATGACGTCACAAAATACATAACGTCACAAAAAATGACGTCTCAAAATACATAACGTCACAAAAATAAATGACGTTACAAAAAACATAACGTCACAAAAATAAATGACGTCACAAAATACATAACGTCACGAAAATAAATGACGTCACAAAATACATAACGTCACAAAAATTAATTACGTCGAAAAATACATAACCTCACAAAAATAAATGACGTCACAAAATACATAACGTCACAAAAATTAATTACGTCAAAAAATACATAACCTCACAAAAATAAATGACGTCACAAAATACATAACGTCACAAAAATAAATGAAGTCACAAAATACATTACGTCACAAAAATAAATGACGTCAAAAAATACATAACGTCACAAAAATAAATGACGTCACAAAAATTAATGACGTCACAAAATACATAACGTCACAAAAATAAATGACGTCAGAAAAATTAATTACGTCACAAAATACATAACGTCACAAAAATAAATGACGTCAAAAAATACATGACCTGACAAAAATAAATGATGTCACAAAATACATAACGTCACAAAAATAAATGACGTCACAAAATACATAACGTCACAAAAATAAATGACGTCACAAAATACATAACGTCACAAAAATAAATGACGTCACAAAAATTAATTACGTCACAAAATACATAACGTCACAAAATATATAACGTCACAAAAATAAATGACGTCACAAAAATTAATTACGTCACAAAATACATAACGTCACAAAAATAAATAACGTCACAAAATACATAACGTCACAAAATACATAACGTTACAAAAATAAATGACGTCACAAAATAAATAAAGTCACAAAAATAAATGACGTCACAAAATACATAACGTCACAAAAAAAAGGATGTCACAAAATACATAACGTCACAAAATAAATGACGTCACAAAATACATAACGTCACAAAAATAAATGACGTCACAAAATACATAACGTCACAAAAATAAATGATGTCACAAAATACATAACGTCACAAAAATAAATGACGTCACAAAATACATAACGTCATAAAAATAAATGACGTCACAACAATTAATTACTTCACAAAATACATAACGTCACAAAAATAAATGACGTCACAAAATACATAACGTCACAAAATACATTACGTCACAAAAATAAATGACGTCACAAAATACATAACGTCACAAAAATAAATGACGTCACAAAATACATAACGTCACAAAAATAAATGACGTCACAAAAATTAATTACGTCACAAAATACATAACGTCACAAAAATAAATGACGTCAAAAAATACATAACCTCACAAAAATCAATGATGTCACAAAATACATAACGTCACAAAAATAAATGACGTCACAAAATACATAACGTCACAAAAATAAATGACGTCAAAAAATACATAACGTCACAAAAATAAATGACGTCACAAAAATAAATAACGTCACAAAATACATAACGTCACAAAATACATAACGTCACAAAAATAAATGACGTCACAAAATACATAACGTCACAAAAACAAATGACGTCACAAAAAAATAACGTCAAAAAAATAAATGACGTCACAAAATACATAACGTCACAAAAATAAATGACGTCAAAAAATACATAACGTCACAAAAATAAATGACGTCACAATAATAAATGACGTCACAAAATACATAACGTCACAAAAATAAATGACGTCACAAAATACATAACGTTACAAAAATAAATGACGTCACAAAATACATAACGTCACAAAAATAAATGACGTCACAAAATACATAACGTAACAAAAAATGACGTCTCAAAATACATAACGTCAAAAAAATAAATGACGTCACAAAATACATAACGTCACAAAAATAAATGAAGTTACAAAAAACATAACGTCACAAAAATAAATGACGTCACAAAATACATAACGTCACAAAAATAAATGACGTCACAAAATACATAACGTCACAAAAATAAATGACGTCACAAAATACATAACGTCACAAAATACATAACGTCACAAAAATAAATGACGTCACAAAATAAATAAAGTCACAAAAATAAATGACGTCACAAAATACATAACGTCACAAAAATAAATGACGTCACAAAATACATAACGTCACAAAAATTAATGACGTCACAAAAATTAATTATGTCACAAAATACATAACGTCACAAAAATTAGTTACGTCAAAAAAATACATAACCTCACAAAAATAAATGACGTCACAAAATACATAACGTCACAAAAATAAATGACGTCACAAAATACATAACGTCACAAAAATAAATGACGTCACAAAATACATAACGTCATAAAAATAAATGACGTCACAAAAATTAATTACTTCACAAAATACATAACCTCACAAAAATAAATGACGTCACAAAATACATAACGTCACAAAATACATTACGCCACAAAAATAAATGACGTCACAAAATACATAACGTCACAAAAATAAATGACGTCACAAAATACATAACGTCACAAAAATAAATGACGTCACAAAAATTAATTACGTCACAAAATACTTAACGTCACAAAAATAAATGACGTCACAAAAATTAATTACGTCACAAAATACATAACGTCACAAAAATAAATGACGTCAAAAAATACATAACCTCACAAAAATAAATGATGTCACAAAAAACATAACGTTACAAAAATAAATGACGTCACAAAATAAATAAAGTCACAAAAATAAATGACGTCACAAAATACATAAAGTCACAAAAATAAATGACGTCACCAAATACATAACGTCACAAAAATAAATGACGTCACAAAATACATAACGTCACAAAAATTAATGACGTCACAAAAATTAATTACGTCACAAAATACATAACGTCACAAAAATTAATTACGTCAAAAAATACATAACCTCACAAAAATAAATGACGTCACAAAATACATAACGTCACAAAAATAAATGACGTCAAAAAATACATAACGTCACAAAAATAAATGACGTCACAAAATACATAACGTCACAAAAATAAATGATGTCACAAAATACATAACGTCACAAAAATAAATGACGTCACAAAATACATAACGTCATAAAAATAAATGACGTCACAAAAATTAATTACTTCACAAAATACATAACGTCACAAAAAAAAATGACGTCACAAAATACATAACGTCACAAAATACATTACGTCACAAAAATAAATGACGTCACATAATACATAACGTCACAAAAATAAATGACGTCACAAAATACATAACGTCACAAAAATAAATGACGTCACAAAAATTAATTATGTCACAAAATACATAACGTCACAAAAATAAATGACGTCAAAAAATACATAACCTCACAATAATAAATGATGTCACAAAATACATAACGTCACAAAAAAAATGACGTCACAAAATACATAACGTCACGAAAATAAATGACGTCACAAAATACATAACGTCACAAAAATAAATGACGTCACAAAAATAAATAACGTCACAAAATACATAACGTCACAAAATACATAACGTCACAAAAATAAATGACGTCACAAAAAAAATAACGTCAAAAAAATAAATGACGTCACAAAATACATAACGTCACAAAAATAAATGACGTCAAAAAATACATAACGTTACAAAAATAAATGACGTCACAATAATAAATGACGTCACAAAATACATAACGTCACAAAAATAAATGACGTCACAAAATACATAACGTTACAAAAATAAATGACGTCACAAAATACATAACGTCACAAAAATAAATGACGTCACAAAATACATAACGTCACAAAAAATGACGTCTCAAAATACATAACGTCACAAAAATAAATGACGTTACAAAAAACATAACGTCACAAAAATAAATGACGTCACAAAATACATAACGTCACAAAAATAAATGACGTCCCAAAATACATATCGTCACAAAAATAAATGATGTCACAAAATACATAACGTCACAAAAATAAATGACGTCACAAAATACATAACGTCATAAAAATAAATGACGTCACAAAAATTAATTACTTCACAAAATACATAACGTCACAAAAATAAATGACGTCACAAAATACATAACGTCACAAAATACATTACGTCACAAAAATAAATGACGTCACAAAATACATAATGTCACAAAAATAAATGACGTCACAAAATACATAACGTCACAAAAAATGACGTCTCAAAATACATAACGTCACAAAAATAAATGACGTTACAAAAAACATAACGTCACAAAAATAAATGACGTCACAAAATACATAACGTCACAAAAATAAATGACGTCACAAAATACATAACGTCACAAAAATAAATGATGTCACAAAATACATAACGTCACAAAAATAAATGACGTCACAAAATACATAACGTCATAAAAATAAATGACGCCACAAAAATTAATTACTTCACAAAATACATAACGTCACAAAAATAAATGACGTCACAAAATACATAACGTCACAAAATACATTACGTCACAAAAATAAATGACGTCACAAAATACATAATATCACAAAAATAAATGACGTCACAAAATACATAAAGTCACAAAAATAAATGACGTCACAAAATACATAACGTCACAAAAATAAATGACGTCACAAAATACATAACGTCACAAAAATGAATGACGTCACAAAAATTAATTACGTCACAAAATACATAACGTCACAAAAATTAATTAGGTCAAAAAATACATAACCTCACAAAAATAAATGACGTCACAAAATACATAACGTCACAAAAATAAATGACGTCAAAAAATACATAACGTCACAAAAATAAATGACGTCACAAAATACATAACGTCACAAAAATAAATGATGTCACAAAATACATAACGTCACAAAAATAAATGACGTCACAAAATACATAACGTCATAAAAATAAATGACGTCACAAAAATTAATTACCTCACAAAATACATAACGTCACAAAAATAAATGACGTCACAAAATACATAACGTCACAAAATACATTACGTCACAAAAATAAATGACGTCACAAAATACATAACGTCACAAAAATAAATGACGTCACAAAATACATAACGTCACAAAAATAAATGACGTCACAAAAATTAATTACGTCACAAAATACATAACGTCACAAAAATAAATGACGTCAAAAAATACATAACCTCACAAAAATAAATGATGTCACAAAATACATAACGTCACAAAAATAAATGACGTCACAAAATACATAACGTCACAAAAATAAATGACGTCACAAAATACATAACGTCACAAAAATAAATGACGTCACAAAAATAAATAACGTCACAAAATACATAACGTCACAAAATACATAACGTCACAAAAATAAATGACGTCACAAAAAAAATAACGTCAAAAAAATAAATGACGTCACAAAATACATAACGTCACAAAAATAAATGACGTCAAAAAATACATAACGTCACAAAAATAAATGACGTCACAATAATAAATGACGTCACAAAATACATAACGTCACAAAAATAAATGACGTCACAAAATACATAACGTTACAAAAATAAATGACGTCACAAAATACATAACGTCACAAAAATAAATGACGTCACAAAATACATAACGTCACAAAAAATTACGTCTCAAAATACATAACGTCACAAAAATAAATGACGTTACAAAAAACATAACGTCACAAAAATAAATGACGTCACAAAATACATAACGTCACAAAAATAAATGACGTCACAAAATACATAACGTCACAAAATTAAATGACGTCACAAAATACATAACGTCACAAAATCAAATAGCGTCACAAAATACATAACGTCACAAAAATAAATGACGTCACAAAATACATAACGTCACAAAAATAAATGACATCACAAAAATTAATTACGTCACAAAATACACAACGTCACAAAATATATAACGTCACAAAAATAAATGAAGTCACAAAAATTAATTACGTCACAAAATACATAACGTCACAAAAATAAATGACGTCACAAAATACATAACGTCACAAAAATAAATGACGTCACAAAAATTAATTACGTCACAAAATACTTAACGTCACAAAAATAAATGACGTCACAAAAATTAATTACGTCACAAAATACATAACGTCACAAAAATAAATGACGTCAAAAAATACATAACCTCACAAAAATAAATGATGTCACAAAATACATAACGTTACAAAAATAAATGACGTCACAAAATAAATAAAGTCACAAAAATAAATGACGTCACAAAATACATAAAGTCACAAAAATAAATGACGTCACGAAATACATAACGTCACAAAAATAAATGACGTCACAAAATACATAACGTCACAAAAATTAATGACGTCACAAAAATTAATTACGTCACAAAATACATAACGTCACAAAAATTAATTACGTCAAAAAATACATAACCTCACAAAAATAAATGACGTCACAAAATACATAACGTCACAAAAATAAATGACGTCAAAAAATACATAACGTCACAAAAATAAATGACGTCACAAAATACATAACGTCACAAAAATAAATGATGTCACAAAATACATAACGTCACAAAAATAAATGACGTCACAAAATACATAACGTCATAAAAATAAATGACGTCACAAAAATTAATTACTTCACAAAATACATAACGTCACAAAAATAAATGACGTCACAAAATACATAACGACACAAAATACATTACGTCACAAAAATAAATGACGTCACATAATACATAACGTCACAAAAATAAATGACGTCACAAAATACATAACGTCACAAAAATAAATGACGTCACAAAAATTAATTACGTCACAAAATACATAACGTCACAAAAATAAATGACGTCAAAAAATACATAACCTCACAATAATAAATGATGTCACAAAATACATAACGTCACAAAAAAAATGACGTCACAAAATACATAACGTCACGAAAATAAATGACGTCACAAAATACATAACGTCACAAAAATAAATGACGTCACAAAAATAAATAACGTCACAAAATACATAACGTCACAAAATACATAACGTCACAAAAATAAATGACGTCACAAAAAAAATAACGTCAAAAAAATAAATGACGTCACAAAATACATAACGTCACAAAAATAAATGACGTCAAAAAATACATAACGTTACAAAAATAAATGACGTCACAATAATAAATGACGTCACAAAATACATAACGTCACAAAAATAAATGACGTCACAAAATACATAACGTTACAAAAATAAATGACGTCACAAAATACATAACGTCACAAAAATAAATGACGTCACAAAATACATAACGTCACAAAAAATGACGTCTCAAAATACATAACGTCACAAAAATAAATGACGTTACAAAAAACATAACGTCACAAAAATAAATGACGTCACAAAATACATAACGTCACAAAAATAAATGACGTCACAAAATACATATCGTCACAAAAATAAATGATGTCACAAAATACATAACGTCACAAAAATAAATGACGTCACAAAATACATAACGTCATAAAAATAAATGACGTCACAAAAATTAATTACTTCACAAAATACATAACGTCACAAAAATAAATGACGTCACAAAATACATAACGTCACAAAATACATTACGTCACAACAATAAATGACGTCACAAAATACATAATGTCACAAAAATAAATGACGTCACAAAATACATAACGTCACAAAAAATGACGTCTCAAAATACATAACGTCACAAAAATAAATGACGTTACAAAAAACATAACGTCACAAAAATAAATGACGTCACAAAATACATAACGTCACAAAAATAAATGACGTCACAAAATACATAACGTCACAAAAATAAATGATGTCACAAAATACATAACGTCACAAAAATAAATGACGTCACAAAATACAAAACGTCATAAAAATAAATGACGTCACAAAAATTAATTACTTCACAAAATACATAACGTCACAAAAATAAATGACGTCACAAAATACATAACGTCACAAAATACATTACGTCACAAAAATAAATGACGTCACAAAATACATAATGTCACAAAAATAAATGACGTCACAAAATACATAAAGTCACAAAAATAAATGACGTCACAAAATACATAACGTCACAAAAATAAATGACGTCACAAAATACATAACGTCACAAAAATGAATGACGTCACAAAAATTAATTACGTCACAAAATACATAACGTCACAAAAATTAATTAGGTCAAAAAATACATAACCTCACAAAAATAAATGACGTCACAAAATACATAACGTCACAAAAATAAATGACGTCAAAAAATACATAACGTCACAAAAATAAATGACGTCACAAAATACATAACGTCACAAAAATAAATGATGTCACAAAATACATAACGTCACAAAAATAAATGACGTCACAAAATACATAACGTCATAAAAATAAATGACGTCACAAAAATTAATTACCTCACAAAATACATAACGTCACAAAAATAAATGACGTCACAAAATACATAACGTCACAAAATACATTACGTCACAAAAATAAATGACGTCACAAAATACATAACGTCACAAAAATAAATGACGTCACAAAATACATAACGTCACAAAAATAAATGACGTTACAAAAATTAATTACGTCACAAAATACATAACGTCACAAAAATAAATGACGTCAAAAAATACATAACCTCACAAAAATAAATGATGTCACAAAATACATAACGTCACAAAAATAAATGACGTCACAAAATACATAACGTCACAAAAATAAATGACGTCACAAAATACATAACGTCACAAAAATAAATGACGTCACAAAAATAAATAACGTCACAAAATACATAACGTCACAAAATACATAACGTCACAAAAATAAATGACGTCACAAAAAAAATAACGTCAAAAAAATAAATGACGTCACAAAATACATAACGTCACAAAAATAAATGACGTCAAAAAATACATAACGTCACAAAATACATAACGTCACAAAAATAAATGACGTCACAAAATACATAACGTCACAAAAAATGACGTCTCAAAATACATAACGTCACAAAAATAAATGACGTTACAAAAAACATAACGTCACAAAAATAAATGACGTCACAAAATACATAACGTCACAAAAATAAATGACGTCACAAAATACATAACGTCACAAAAGTAAATGACGTCACAAAATACATAACGTCACAAAATCAAATAGCGTCACAAAATACATAACGTCACAAAAATAAATGACGTCACAAAATACATAACGTCACAAAAATAAATGACATCACAAAAATTAATTACGTCACAAAATACATAACGTCACAAAATATATAACGTCACAAAAATAAATGAAGTCACAAAAATTAATTACGTCACAAAATACATAACGTCACAAAAATAAATGACGTCACAAAATACATAACGTCACAAAAAATGACGTCACAAAATACATAACGTCACAAAAATAAATGACGTCACAAAATAAATAAAGTCACAAAAATAAATGACGTCACAAAATACATAACGTCACAAAAATAAATGACGTCACAAAATACATAACGTCACAAAAATTAATGACGTCACAAAAATTAATTACGTCACAAAATACATAACGTCACAAAAATTAATTACGTCAAAAAATACATAACCTCACAAAAATAAATGACGTCACAAAATACATAACGTCACAAAAATAAATGACGTCACAAAATACATAACGTCACAAAAATAAATGACGTCACAAAATACATAACGTCATAAAAATAAATGACGTCACAAAAATTAATTACTTCACAAAATACATAACGTCACAAAAATAAATGACGTCACAAAATACATATCGTCACAAAATACATTACGTCACAAAAATAAATGACGTCACAAAATACATAACGTCACAAAAATAAATGACGTCACAAAATACATAACGTCACAAAAATAAATGACGTCACAAAAATTAATTACGTCACAAAATACATAACGTCACAAAAATAAATGACGTCACAAAAATTAATTACGTCACAAAATACATAACCTCACAAAATATATAACGTCACAAAAATAAATGACGTCACAAAAATTAATTACGTCACAAAATACATAACGTCACAAAAATAAATAACGTCACAAAATACATAACGTCACAAAGTACATAACGTCACAAAAATAAATGACGTCACAAAATAAATAAAGTCACAAAAATAAATGACGTCACAAAATACATAACGTCACAAAAATAAATGACGTCACAAAATACATAACGTCACAAAAATTAATGACGTCACAAAAATTAATTACGTCACAAAAAATATAACGTCACAAAAATTAATTACGTCAAAAAATATATAACCTCACAAAAATAAATGACGTCACAAAATACATAACGTCACAAAAATAAATGACGTCACAAAATACATAACGTCACAAAAATAAATGACGTAACAAAATACATAACGTCATAAAAAAAATGACTTCACAAAAATTAATTACTTCACAAAATACATAACGTCACAAAAATAAATGACGTCACAAAATACATAACGTCACAAAATACATTACGTCACAAAAATAAATGACGTCACAAAATACATTACGTCACAAAAATAAATGACGTCACAAAATACACAACGTCACAAAAATAAATGACGTTACAAAAAACATAACGTCACAAAAATAAATGACGTCACAAAATACATAACGTCACAAAAATAAATGACGTCACAAAATACATAACGTCACAAAAATAAATGACGTCACAAAATACATAACGTCACAAAAACAAATGACATCACAAAATACATAACATCACAAAAATAAATGACGTCACAAAATACATAACGTCACAAAAATAAATGACGTCACAAAAATTAATTACTTCACAAAATACATAACGTCACAAAATATATAACGTCACAAAAATAAATGACGTCACAAAAATTAATTACGTCACAAAATACATAACGTCACAAAAATAAATAACGTAACAAAATACATAACGTCACAAAAATAAATGACGTCACAAAATAAATAAAGTCACAAAAATAAATGACGTCACAAAATACATAACGTCACAAAAATAAATGACGTCAAAAAATACATAACGTCACAAAAATAAATGACGTCACAATAATAAATGACGTCACAAAATACATAACGTCACAAAAATAAATGACGTCACAAAATACATAACGTTAGAAAAATAAATGACGTCACAAAATACATAACGTCACAAAAATAAATGACGTCACAAAATACATAACGTCACAAAAAATGACGTCTCAAAATACATAACGTCACAAAAATAAATGACGTTACAAAAAACATAACGTCACAAAAATAAATGACGTCACAAAATACATAACGTCACAAAAATAAATGACGTCACAAAATACATAACGTCACAAAAATAAATGACGTCACAAAATACATAAGGTCACAAAAACAAATAGCGTCACAAAATACATAACGTCACAAAAATAAATGACGTCACAAAATACATAACGTCACAAAAATAAATGACGTCACAAAATACATAACGTCACAAAAACAAATAGCGTCACAAAATATATAACGTCACAAAAATAAATGACGTCACAAAATACATAACGCCACAAAAAATGACGTCACAAAATACATAACGTCACAAAAATAAATGACGTCACAAAATAAATAAAGTCACAAAAATAAATGACGTCACAAAATACATAACGTCACAAAAATAAATGACGTCACAAAATACATAACGTCACAAAAATTAATGACGTCACAAAAATTAATTACGTCACAAAATACATAACGTCACAAAAATTAATTACGTCAAAAAATACATAACCTCACAAAAATAAATGTCGTCACAAAATACATAACGTCACAAAAATAAATGACGTCACAAAATACATAACGTCACAAAAATAAATGACGTCACAAAATACATAACGTCATAAAAATAAATGACGTCACAAAAATTAATTACTTCACAAAATACATAACGTCACAAAAATAAATGACGTCACAAAATACATATCGTCACAAAATACATTACGTCACAAAAATAAATGACGTCACAAAATACATAACGTCACAAAAATAAATGACGTCACAAAATACATAACGTCACAAAAATAAATGACGTCACAAAAATTAATTACGTCACAAAATACATAACGTCACAAAAATAAATCACGTCACAAAAATTAATTACGTCACAAAATACATAACGTCACAAAATATATAACGTCACAAAAATAAATAACGTCACAAAAATTAATTACGTCACAAAATACATAACGTCACAAAAATAAATAACGTCACAAAATACATAACGTCACAAAGTACATAACGTCACAAAAATAAATGACGTCACAAAATAAATAAAGTCACAAAAATAAATGACGTCACAAAATACAAAACGTCACAAAAATAAATGACGTCACAAAATACATAACGTCACAAAAATTAATGACGTCACAAAAATTAATTACGTCACAAAAAATATAACGTCACAAAAATTAATTACGTCAAAAAATACATAACCTCACAAAAATAAATGACGTCACAAAATACATAACGTCACAAAAATAAATGACGTCACAAAATACATAACGTCACAAAAATAAATGACGTCACAAAATACATAACGTCATAAAAATAAATGACTTCACAAAAATTAATTACTTCACAAAATACATAACGTCACAAAAATAAATGACGTCACAAAATACATAACGTCACAAAATACATTACGTCACAAAAATAAATGACGTCACAAAATACATTACGTCACAAAAATAAATGACGTCAAAAAATACATAACGTCACAAAAATAAATGACGTCACAAAATACGTAACGTCACAAAAATAAATGACGTCACAAAATACATAACGTCACAAAAACAAATGACATCACAAAATACATAACGTCACAAAAATAAATGACGTCACAAAATACATAACGTCACAAAAATAAATGACGTCACAAAAATTAATTACTTCACAAAATACATAACGTCACAAAATATATAACGTCACAAAAATAAATGACGTCACAAAAATTAATTACGTCACAAAATACATAACGTCACAAAAATAAATAACGTCACAAAATACATAACGTCACAAAAATAAATGACGTCACAAAATAAATAAAGTCACAAAAATAAATGACGTCACAAAATACATAACGTCACAAAAATAAATGACGTCACATAATACATAACGTCACAAAAATTAATGACGTCACAAAAATTAATTACGTCACAAAATACATAACGTCACAAAAATTAATTACGTCAAAAAATACATAACCTCACAAAAATAAATGACGTCACAAAATACATAACGTCACAAAAATAAATGACGTCACAAAATACATAACGTCACAAAAATAAATGACGTCACAAAATACATTACGTCATAAAAATAAATGACGTCACAAAAATTAATTACTTCACAAAATACATAACGTCACAAAAATAAATGACTTCACAAAATACATAACGTCACAAAATACATTACGTCACAAAAATAAATGACGTCACAAAATACATAATGTCACAAAAATAAATGACGTCACAAAATACATAACGTCACAAAAATAAATGACGTCACAAAAATTAATTACGTCACAAAATACATAACGTCACAAAAATAAATGACGTCACAAAAATTAATTACGTAACAAAATACATAACGTCACAAAAATAAATGACGTCAAAAAATACATAACCTCACAAAAATAAATGATGTCACAAAATACATAACGTCACAAAAATAAATGACGTCACAAAATACATAACGTCACAAAAATAAATGACGTCACATAATACATAACGTCACAAAAATAAATGACGTTACAAAAAACATAACGTCACAAAAATAAATGACGTCACAAAATACATAACGTCACAAAAATAAATGACGTCACAAAATACATAACGTCACAAAAATAAATGACGTCACAAAAATTAATTACGTCACAAAATACTTAACGCCACAAAATATATAACGTCACAAAAATAAATGACGTCACAAAAATTAATTACGTCACAAAATACATAACGTCACAAAAATAAATAACGTCACAAAATACATAACGTCACAAAATACATAACGTCACAAAAATAAATGACGTCACAAAATAAATAAAGTCACAAAAATAAATGACGTCACAAAATACATAACGTCACAAAAATAAATGACGTCACAAAATACATAACGTCACAAAAATTAATGACGTCACAAAAATTAATTACGTCACAAAATACATAACGTCACAAAAATTAATTACGTCAAAAAATACATAACCTCACAAAAATAAATGACGTCACAAAATACATAACGTCACAAAAATAAATGACGTCACAAAATACATAACGTCAAAAAATAAATGACGTCACAAAATACATAACGTCATAAAAATAAATGACGTCACAAAAATTAATTACTTCACAAAATACATAACGTCACAAAAAATAAATGACGTCACAAAATACATAACGTCACGAAATACATTACGTCACAAAAATAAATGACGTCACAAAATACATAACGTCACAAAAATAAATGACGTCACAAAATACATAACGTCACAAAAATAAATGACGTCACAAAAATTAATTACGTCACAAAATACATAACGTCACAAAAATAAATGACGTCAAAAAATTAATTATGTCACAAAATACATAACGTCACAAAAATAAATGACGTCAAAAAATACATAACGTCACAAAAATAAATGACGTCACAAAATACATAACGTTACAAAAATAAATGACGTCACAAAATATTTAACGACACAAAATTAAATGACGTCACAAAATACATATTTCATAAAATACATAACGTCACAAAAATAAATGACGTCACAAAATACATAACGTCACAAAAATAAATGACGTCACAAAATACATAACGTCACAAAAATAAATGACGTCACAAAATACATAACCTCATAAAAATAAATGACGTCACAAAAATTAATTACTTCACAAAATACATAACGTCACAAAAATAAATGACGTCACAAAATACATAACGTCACAAAAAATGACGTCTCAAAATACATAACGTCACAAAAAATGACGTCTCAAAATACATAACGTCACAAAAATAAATGACGTTACAAAAAACATAACGTCACAAAAATAAATGACATCACAAAATACATAACGTCACAAAAATAAATGACGTCACAAAAATTAATTACGTCACAAAATACATAACGTCACAAAAATAAATGACGTCAAAAAATTAATTATGTCACAAAATACATAACGTCACGAAATACATTACGTCACAAAAATAAATGACGTCACAAAATACATAACGTCACAAAAATAAATGACGTCACAAAATACATAACGTCACAAAAATAAATGACGTCACAAAAATTAATTACGTCACAAAATACATAACGTCACAAAAATAAATGACGTCAAAAAATTAATTATGTCACAAAATACATAACGTCACAAAAATAAATGACGTCAAAAAATACATAACGTCACAAAAATAAATGACGTCACAAAATACATAACGTTACAAAAATAAATGACGTCACAAAATATATAACGTCACAAAAATAAATGACGTCACAAAATACATAACGTCACAAAAATAAATGACGTCACAAAATACATAACGTCACAAAAATAAATGACGTCACAAAAATTAATTACGTCACAAAATACATAACGTCACAAAAATAAATCACGTCACAAAAATTAATTACGTCACAAAATACATAACGTCACAAAATATATAACGTTACAAAAATAAATAACGTCACAAAAATTAATTACGTCACAAAATACATAACGTCACAAAAATAAATAACGTCACAAAATACATAACGTCACAAAGTACATAACGTCACAAAAATAAATGACGTCACAAAATAAATAAAGTCATAAAAATAAATGACGTCACAAAATACATAACGTCACAAAAATAAATGACGTCACAAAATACATAACGTCACAAAAATTAATGACGTCACAAAAATTAATTACGTCACAAAAAATATAACGTCACAAAAATTAATTACGTCAAAAAATACATAACCTCACAAAAATAAATGACGTCACAAAAAACATAACGTCACAAAAATAAATGACGTCACAAAATACATAACGTCACAAAAATAAATGACGTCACAAAATACATAACGTCATAAAAATAAATGACTTCACAAAAATTAATTACTTCACAAAATACATAACGTCACAAAAATAAATGACGTCACAAAATACATAACGTCACAAAATACATTACGTCACAAAAATAAATGACGTCACAAAATACATTACGTCACAAAAATAAATGACGTCAAAAAATACATAACGTCACAAAAATAAATGACGTCACAAAATACGTAACGTCACAAAAATAAATGACGTCACAAAATACATAACGTCACAAAAACAAATGACATCACAAAATACATAACGTCACAAAAATAAATGACGTCACAAAATACATAACGTCACAAAAATAAATGACGTCACAAAAATTAATTACTTCACAAAATACATAACGTCACAAAATATATAACGTCACAAAAATAAATGACGTCACAAAAATTAATTACGTCACAAAATACATAACGTCACAAAAATAAATAACGTCACAAAATACATAACGTCACAAAAATAAATGACGTCACAATATAAATAAAGTCACAAAAATAAATGACGTCACAAAATACATAACGTCACAAAAATAAATGACGTCACATAATTCATAACGTCACAAAAATTAATGACGTCACAAAAATTAATTACGTCACAAAATACATAACGTCACAAAAATTAATTACGTCAAAAAATACATAACCTCACAAAAATAAATGACGTCACAAAATACATAACGTCACAAAAATAAATGACGTCACAAAATACATAACGTCACAAAAATAAATGACGTCACAAAATACATTACGTCATAAAAATAAATGACGTCACAAAAATTAATTACTTCACAAAATACATATCGTCACAAAAATAAATGACTTCACAAAATACATAACGTCACAAAATACATTACGTCACAAAAATAAATGACGTCACAAAATACATAATGTCACAAAAATAAATGACGTCACAAAATACATAACGTCACAAAAATAAATGACGTCACAAAAATTAATTACGTCACAAAATACATAACGTCACAAAAATAAATGACGTCACAAAAATTAATTACGTAACAAAATACATAACGTCACAAAAATAAATGACGTCAAAAAATACATAACCTCACAAAAATAAATGATGTCACAAAATACATAACGTCACAAAAATAAATGACGTCACAAAATACATAACGTCACAAAAATAAATGACGTCACATAATACATAACGTCACAAAAATAAATGACGTTACAAAAAACATAACGTCGCAAAAATAAATGACGTCACAAAATACATAACGTCACAAAAATAAATGACGTCACAAAATACATAACGTCACAAAAATAAATGACGTCACAAAAATTAATTACGTCACAAAATACTTAACGCCACAAAATATATAACGTCACAAAAATAAATGACGTCACAAAAATTAATTACGTCACAAAATACATAACGTCACAAAAATAAATAACGTCACAAAATACATAACGTCACAAAATACATAACGTCACAAAAATAAATGACGTCACAAAATAAATAAAGTCACAAAAATAAATGACGTCACAAAATACATAACGTCACAAAAATAAATGACGTCACAAAAATTAATTACGTCACAAAATACATAACGTCACAAAAATTAATTACGTCAAAAAATACATAACCTCACAAAAATAAATGACGTCACAAAATACATAACGTCACAAAAATAAATGACGTCACAAAATACATAACGTCAAAAAAATAAATGACGTCACAAAATACATAACGTCATAAAAATAAATGACGTCACAAAAATTAATTACTTCACAAAATACATAACGTCACAAAAAATAAATGACGTCACAAAATACATAACGTCACGAAATACATTACGTCACAAAAATAAATGACGTCACAAAATACATAACGTCACAAAAATAAATGACGTCACAAAATACATAACGTCACAAAAATAAATGACGTCACAAAAATTAATTACGTCACGAAATACATAACGTCACAAAAATAAATGACGTCAAAAAATTAATTATGTCACAAAATACATAACGTCACAAAAATAAATGACGTCAAAAAATACATAACGTCACAAAAATAAATGACGTCACAAAATACATAACGTTACAAAAATAAATGACGTCACAAAATATTTAACGACACAAAATTAAATGACGTCACAAAATACATATTTCATAAAATACATAACGTCACAAAAATAAATGACGTCACAAAATACATAACGTCACAAAAATAAATGACGTCACAAAATACATAACGTCACAAAAATAAATGACGTCACAAAATACATAACGTCATAAAAATAAATGACGTCACAAAAATTAATTACTTCACAAAATACATAACGTCACAAAAATAAATGACGTCACAAAATACATAACGTCACAAAAAATGACGTCTCAAAATACATAACGTCACAAAAATAAATGACGTTACAAAAAACATAACGTCACAAAAATAAATGACGTCACAAAATACATAACGTCACAAAAATAAATGACGTCACAAAATACATAACGTCACAAAAATAAATGATGTCACCAAATACATAACGTCACAAAAATAAATGACGTCACAAAATACATAACGTCATAAAAATAAATGACGTCACAAAAATTAATTACTTCACAAAATACATAACGTCACAAAAATAAATGACGTCACAAAATTCATAACGTCACAAAATACATTACGTCACAAAAATAAATGACGTCACAAAATACATAATGTCACAAAAATAAATGACGTCACAAAATACATAACGTCACAAAAAATGACGTCTCAAAATACATAACGTCACAAAAATAAATGACGTTACAAAAAACATAACGTCACAAAAATAAATGACGTCACAAAATACATAACGTCACAAAAATAAATGATGTCACAAAATACATAACGTCACAAAAATAAATGACGTCACAAAATACATAACGTCATAAAAATAAATGACGTCACAAAAATTAATTACTTAACAAAATACATAACGTCAGAAAAATAAATGACATCACAAAATACATAATGTCACAAAAATAAATGACGTCACAAAATACATAAAGTCACAAAAATAAATGACGTCACAAAATACATAACGTCACAAAAATAAATGACGTCACAAAATACATAACGTCACAAAAATGAATGACGTCACAAAAATTAATTACGTCACAAAATACATAACGTCACAAAAATAAATGACGTCACAAAAATAAATAACGTCACAAAATACATAACGTCACAAAATACATAACGTCACAAAAATAAATGACGTCAAAAAATACATGACGTCACAAAAATAAATGACGTCACAAAATACATAACGTCACAAAAATAAATGATGTCACAAAATACATAACGTCACAAAAATAAATGACGTCACAAAATACATAACGTCATAAAAATAAATGACGTCACAAAAACTAATTACCTCACAAAATACATAACGTCACAAAAATAAATGACGTCACAAAATACATAACGTCACAAAATACATTACGTCACAAAAATAAATGACGTCACAAAATACATAACGTCACAAAAATAAATGACGTCACAAAATACATAACGTTACAAAAATAAATGACGTCACAAAATACATAACGTCACAAAAATAAATGACGTCACAAAATACATAACGTCACAAAAAATGACGTCTCAAAATACATAACGTCACAAAAATAAATGACGTTACAAAAAACATAACGTCACAAAAATAAATGACGTCACAAAATACATAACGTCACAAAAATAAATGACGTCACAAAATACATAACGTCACAAAAATAAATGACGTCACAAAATACATAACGTCACAAAAACAAATAGCGTCACAAAATACATAACGTCACAAAAATAAATGACGTCACAAAATACATAACGTCACAAAAATAAATGACGTCACAAAAATTAATTACGTCACAAAATACATAACGTCACAAAATATATAACGTCAAAAAAATAAATGACGTCACAAAAATTAATTACGTCACAAAATACATAACGTCACAAAAATAAATTACGTCACAAAATACATAACGTCACAAAAAATGACGTCACAAAATACATAACGTCACAAAAATAAATGACGTCACAAAATAAATAAAGTCACAAAAATAAATGACGTCACAAAATAAATAACGTCACAAAAATAAATGACGTCACAAAATACATAACGTCACAAAAATTAATGACGTTACAAAAATTAATTACTTCACAAAATACAAAACGTCACAAAAATAAATGACGTCACAAAATACATATCGTCACAAAATACATTACGTCACAAAAATAAATGACGTCACAAAATACATAACGTCACAAAAATAAATGACGTCACAAAATACATAACGTCACAAAAATAAATGACGTCACAAAAATTAATTACGTCACAAAATACATAACGTCACAAAAATAAATGACGTCACAAAAATTAATTACGTCACAAAATACATAACGTCACAAAATATATAACGTCACAAAAATAAATGACGTCACAAAAATTAATTACGTCACAAAATACATAACGTCACAAAAATAAATAACGTCACAAAATATATAACGTCACAAAGTACATAACGTCACAAAAATAAATGACGTCACAAAATAAATAAAGTCACAAAAATAAATGACGTCACAAAATACATAATGTCACAAAAATAAATGACGTCACAAAATACATAACGTCATAAAAATAAATGACGTCACAAAAATTAATTACTTCACAAAATACATAACGTCACAAAAATAAATGACATCACAAAATACATAATGTCACAAAAATAAATGACGTCACAAAATACATAAAGTCACAAAAATAAATGACGTCACAAAATACATAACGTCACAAAAATAAATGACGTCACAAAATACATAACGTCACAAAAATGAATGACGTCACAAAAATTAATTACGTCACAAAATACATAACGTCACAAAAATTAATTACGTCAAAAAATACATAACCTTACAAAAATAAATGACGTCACAAAATACATAACGTCACAAAAATAAATGACGTCAAAAAATACATGACGTCACAAAAATAAATGACGTCACAAAATACATAACGTCACAAAAATAAATGATGTCACAAAATACATAACGTCACAAAAATAAATGACGTCACAAAATACATAACGTCATAAAAATAAATGACGTCACAAAAACTAATTACCTCACAAAATACATAACGTCACAAAAATAAATGACGTCACAAAATACATAACGTCACAAAAATGAATGACGTCACAAAAATTAATTACGTCACAAAATACATAACGTCACAAAAATTAATTACGTCAAAAAATACATAACCTTACAAAAATAAATGACGTCACAAAATACATAACGTCACAAAAATAAATGACGTCAAAAAATACATGATGTCACAAAAATAAATGACGTCACAAAATACATAACGTCACAAAAATAAATGATGTCACAAAATACATAACGTCACAAAAATAAATGACGTCACAAAATACATAACGTCACAAAAATAAATGACGTCACAAAATACATAACGTTACAAAAATAAATGACGTCACAAAATACATAACGTCACAAAAATAAATGACGTCACAAAATACATAACGTCACAAAAAATGACGTCTCAAAATACATAACGTCACAAAAATAAATGACGTTACAAAAAACATAACGTCACAAAAATAAATGACGTCACAAAATACATAACGTCACAAAAATAAATGACGTCACAAAATACATAACGTCACAAAAATAAATGACGTCACAAAATACATAACGTCACAAAAACAAATAGCGTCACAAAATACATAACGTCACAAAAATAAATGACGTCACAAAATACATAACGTCACAAAAATAAATGACGTCACAAAAATTAATTACGTCACAAAATACATAACGTCACAAAATATATAACGTCACAAAAATAAATGACGTCACAAAAATTAATTACGTCACAAAATACATAACGTCACAAAAATAAATTACGTCACAAAATACATAACGTCACAAAAAATGACGTCACAAAATACATAACGTCACAAAAATAAATGACGTCACAAAATAAATAAAGTCACAAAAATAAATGACGTCACAAAATAAATAACGTCACAAAAATAAATGACGTCACAAAATACATAACGTCACAAAAATTAATGACGTTACAAAAATTAATTACTTCACAAAATACATAACGTCACAAAAATAAATGACGTCACAAAATACATATCGTCACAAAATACATTACGTCACAAAAATAAATGACTTCACAAAATACATAACGTCACAAAAATAAATGACGTCACAAAATACATAACGTCACAAAAATAAATGACGTCACAAAAATTAATTACGTCACAAAATACATAACGTCACAAAAATAAATGACGTCACAAAAATTAATTACGTCACAAAATACATAACGTCACAAAATATATAACGTCACAAAAATAAATGACGTCACAAAAATTAATTACGTCACAAAATACATAACGTCACAAAAATAAATAACGTCACAAAATATATAACGTCACAAAGTACATAACGTCACAAAAATAAATGACGTCACAAAATAAATAAAGTCACAAAAATAAATGACGTCACAAAATACATAACGTCACAAAAATAAATGACGTCACAAAATACATAACGTCACAAAAATTAATGACGTCACAAAAATTAATTACGTCACAAAAAATATAACGTCACAAAAATTAATTACGTCAAAAAATATATAACCTCACAAAAATAAATGACGTCACAAAATACATAACGTCACAAAAATAAATGACGTCACAAAATACATAACGTCACAAAAATAAATGACGTCACAAAATACATAACGTCATAAAAATAAATGACTTCACAAAAATTAATTACTTCACAAAATACATAACGTCACAAAAATAAATGACGTCACAAAATACATAACGTCACAAAATAAATTACGTCACAAAAATAAATGACGTCACAAAATACATTACGTCACAAAAATAAATGACGTCACAAAATACATAACGTCACAAAAATAAATGACGTCACAAAATACGTAACGTCACAAAAATAAATGACGTCACAAAATACATAACGTCACAAAAACAAATGACATCACAAAATACATAACGTCACAAAAATAAATTACGTCACAAAATACATAACGTCACAAAAATAAATGACGTCACAAAAATTAATTACTTCACAAAATACATAACGTCACAAAATATATAACGTCACAAAAATAAATGACGTCACAAAAATTAATTACGTCACAAAATACATAACGTCACAAAAATAAATAACGTAACAAAATACATAACGTCACAAAAATAAATGACGTCACAAAATACATATCGTCACAAAATACATTACGTCACAAAAATAAATGACGTCACAAAATACATAACGTCACAAAAATAAATGACGTCACAAAATTCATAACGTCACAAAAATAAATGACGTCACAAAAATTAATTACGTCACAAAATACATAACGTCACAAAAATAAATGACGTCACAAAAATTAATTACGTCACAAAATACATAACGTCACAAAATATATAACGTCACAAAAATAAATGACGTCACAAAAATTAATTACGTCACAAAATACATAACGTCAAAAAAATAAATAACGTCACAAAATATATAACGTCACAAAGTACATAACGTCACAAAAATAAATGACGTCACAAAATAAATAAAGTCACAAAAATAAATGACGTCACAAAATACATAACGTCACAAAAATAAATGACGTCACAAAATACATAACGTCACAAAAATTAATGACGTCACAAAAATTAATTACGTCACAAAAAATATAACGTCACAAAAATTAATTACGTCAAAAAATATATAACCTCACAAAAATAAATGACGTCACAAAATACATAACGTCACAAAAATAAATGACGTCACAAAATACATAACGTCACAAAAATAAATGACGTCACTAAATACATAACGTCATAAAAATAAATGACTTCACAAAAATTAATTACTTCACAAAATACATAACGTCACAAAAATAAATGACGTCACAAAATACATAACGTCACAAAAATAAATGACGTTACAAAAAACATAACGTCACAAAAATAAATGACGTCACAAAATACATAACGTCACAAAAATAAATGACGTCACAAAATACATAACGTCACAAAAATAAATGATGTCACAAAATACATAACGTCACAAAAATAAATGACGTCACAAAATACATAACGTCATAAAAATAAATGACGTCACAAAAATTAATTACTTCACAAAATACATAACGTCACAAAAATAAATGACGTCACAAAATTCATAACGTCACAAAATACATTACGTCACAAAAATAAATGACGTCACAAAAATAAATGACGTCACAAAATACATAACGTCACAAAATTAATGACGTCACAAAAATTAATTACGTCACAAAATACATAACGTCACAAAAATAAATGACGTCACAAACATAATGACGTCACAAAATACATATTGTCACAAAATTAATGACGTCACAAAATACATAACGTCACAAAAATAAATGACGTCAAAAAATACAAAACGTCAAAAAAAAAATGACGTCACAAAATACATAACGTCATAAAAATAAATGACGTCACAAAAATTAATTACGTCATAAAATACATAACGTCACAAAAATAAATGACGTCAAAAAATACATAACCTCACAAAAATAAATGATGTCACAAAATACATAACGTCAAAAAAATAAATGACGTCACAAAAATTAATTACGTCACAAAATACATAACGTCACAAAATAAATTACGTCACAAAATACATAACGTCACAAAAAATGACGTCACA
Organism: Flexamia atlantica; assembly: GCA_035578135.1. Lineage (NCBI taxonomy): Eukaryota > Metazoa > Arthropoda > Insecta > Hemiptera > Cicadellidae > Flexamia > Flexamia atlantica. The sequence continues at coordinate 487,027 of JAQJVK010000087.1, forward strand.
AAATACATAACGTCACAAAAATAAATGACGTCACAAAATAAATAAAGTCACAAAAATAAATGACGTCACAAAATAAATAACGTCACAAAAATAAATGACGTCACAAAATACATAACGTCACAAAAATTAATGACGTTACAAAAATTAATTACTTCACAAAATACATAACGTCACAAAAATAAATGACGTCACAAAATACATATCGTCACAAAATACATTACGTCACAAAAATAAATGACGTCACAAAATACATAACGTCACAAAAATAAATGACGTCACAAAATACATAACGTCACAAAAATAAATGACGTCACAAAAATTAAATACGTCACAAAATACATAACGTCACAAAAATAAATGACGTCACAAAAATTAATTACGTCACAAAATACATAACGTCACAAAATATATAACGTCACAAAAATAAATGACGTCACAAAAATTAATTACGTCACAAAATACATAACGTCACAAAAATAAATAACGTCACAAAATATATAACGTCACAAAGTACATAACGTCACAAAAATAAATGACGTCACAAAATAAATAAAGTCACAAAAATAAATGACGTCACAAAATACATAACGTCACAAAAATTAATGACGTCACAAAAATTAATTACGTCACAAAAAATATAACGTCACAAAAATTAATTACGTCAAAAAATATATAACCTCACAAAAATAAATGACGTCACAAAATACATAACGTCACAAAAATAAATGACGTCACAAAATACATAACGTCACAAAAATAAATGACGTCACAAAATACATAACGTCATAAAAATAAATGACTTCACAAAAATTAATTACTTCACAAAATACATAACGTCACAAAAATAAATGACGTCACAAAATACATAACGTCACAAAATACATTACGTCACAAAAATAAATGACGTCACAAAATACATTACGTCACAAAAATAAATGACGTCACAAAATACATAACGTCACAAAAATAAATGATGTCACAAAATACGTAACGTCACAAAAATAAATGACGTCACAAAATACATAACGTCACAAAAACAAATGACATCACAAAATAAATAAAGTCACAAAAATAAATGACGTCACAAAATAAATAACGTCACAAAAATAAATGACGTCACAAAATACATAACGTCACAAAAATTAATGACGTTACAAAAATTAATTACTTCACAAAATACATAACGTCTTAAAAATAAATGACGTCACAAAATACATATCGTCACAAAATACATTGCGTCACAAAAATAAATGACGTCACAAAATACATAACGTCACAAAAATAAATGACGTCACAAAATACATAACGTCACAAAAATAAATGACGTCACAAAAATTAATTACGTCACAAAATACATAACGTCACAAAAATAAATGACGTCACAAAAATTAATTACGTCACAAAATACATAACGTCACAAAATATATAACGTCACAAAAATAAATGACGTCACAAAAATTAATTACGTCACAAAATACATAACGTCACAAAAATAAATAACGTCACAAAATATATAACGTCACAAAGTACATAACGTCACAAAAATAAATGACGTCACAAAATAAATAAAGTCACAAAAATAAATGACGTCACAAAATACATAACGTCACAAAAATAAATGACGTCACAAAATACATAACGTCACAAAAATTAATGACGTCACAAAAATTAATTACGTCACAAAAAATATAACGTCACAAAAATTAATTACGTCAAAAAATATATAACCTCACAAAAATAAATGACGTCACAAAATACATAACGTCACAAAAATAAATGACGTCACAAAATACATAACGTCACAAAAATAAATGACGTCACAAAATACATAACGTCATAAAAATATATGACTTCACAAAAATTAATTACTTCACAAAATACATAACGTCACAAAAATAAATGACGTCACAAAATACATAACGTCACAAAATACATTACGTCACAAAAATAAATGACGTCACAAAATACATTACGTCACAAAAATAAATGACGTCACAAAATACATAACGTCACAAAAATAAATGACGTCACAAAATACGTAACGTCACAAAAATAAATGACGTCACAAAATACATAACGTCACAAAAACAAATGACATCACAAAATAAATAAAGTCACAAAAATAAATGACGTCACAAAATAAATAACGTCACAAAAATAAATGACGTCACAAAATACATAACGTCACAAAAATTAATGACGTTACAAAAATTAATTACTTCACAAAATACATAACGTCACAAAAATAAATGACGTCACAAAATACATATCGTCACAAAATACATTACGTCACAAAAATAAATGACGTCACAAAATACATAACGTCACAAAAATAAATGACGTCACAAAATACATAACGTCACAAAAAAAAATGACGTCACAAAAATTAATTACGTCACAAAATACATAACGTCACAAAAATAAATGACGTCACAAAAATTAATTACGTCACAAAATACATAACGTCACAAAATATATAACGTCACAAAAATAAATGACGTCACAAAAATTAATTACGTCACAAAATACATAACGTCACAAAAATAAATAACGTCACAAAATATATAACGTCACAAAGTACATAACGTCACAAAAATAAATGACGTCACAAAATAAATAAAGTCACAAAAATAAATGACGTCACAAAATACATAACGTCACAAAAATAAATGACGTCACAAAATACATAACGTCACAAAAATTAATGACGTCACAAAAATTAATTACGTCACAAAAAATATAACGTCACAAAAATTAATTACGTCAAAAAATATATAACCTCACAAAAATAAATGACGTCACAAAATACATAACGTCACAAAAATAAATGACGTCACAAAATACATAACGTTACAAAAATAAATGACGTCACAAAATACATAACGTCATAAAAATAAATGACTTCACAAAAATTAATCACTTCACAAAATACATAACGTCACAAAAATAAATGACGTCACAAAATACATAACGTCACAAAATACATTACGTCACAAAAATAAATGACGTCACAAAATACATTACGTCACAAAAATAAATGACGTCACAAAATACATAACGTCACAAAAATAAATGACGTCACAAAATACGTAACGTCACAAAAATAAATTACGTCACAAAATACATAACGTCACAAAAATAAATGACGTCACAAAAATTAATTACTTCACAAAATACATAACGTCACAAAATATATAACGTCACAAAAATAAATGACGTCACAAAAATTAATTACGTCACAAAATACATAACGTCACAAAAATAAATAACGTAACAAAATACATAACGTCACAAAAATAAATGACGTCACAAAATACATATCGTCACAAAATACATTACGTCACAAAAATAAATGACGTCACAAAATACATAACGTCACAAAAATAAATGACGTCACAAAATTCATAACGTCACAAAAATAAATGACGTCACAAAAATTAATTACGTCACAAAATACATAACGTCACAAAAATAAATGACGTCACAAAAATTAATTACGTCACAAAATACATAACGTCACAAAATATATAACGTCACAAAAATAAATGACGTCACAAAAATTAATTACGTCACAAAATACATAACGTCAAAAAAATAAATAACGTCACAAAATATATAACGTCACAAAGTACATAACGTCACAAAAATAAATGACGTCACAAAATAAATAAAGTCACAAAAATAAATGACGTCACAAAATACATAACGTCACAAAAATAAATGACGTCACATAATACATAACGTCACAAAAATTAATGACGTCACAAAAATTAATTACGTCACAAAAAATATAACGTCACAAAAATTAATTACGTCAAAAAATATATAACCTCACAAAAATAAATGATGTCACAAAATACATAACGTCACAAAAATAAATGACGTCACAAAATACATAACGTCACAAAAATAAATGACGTCACAAAATACATAACGTCATAAAAATAAATGACTTCACAAAAATTAATTACTTCACAAAATACATAACGTCACAAAAATAAATGACGTCTCAAAATACATAACGTCACAAAAATAAATGACGTTACAAAAAACATAACGTCACAAAAATAAATGACGTCACAAAATACATAACGTCACAAAAATAAATGACGTCACAAAATACATAACGTCACAAAAATAAATGATGTCACAAAATACATAACGTCACAAAAATAAATGACGTCACAAAATACATAACGTCATAAAAATAAATGACGTCACAAAAATTAATTACTTCACAAAATACATAACGTCACAAAAATAAATGACGTCACAAAATTCATAACGTCACAAAATACATTACGTCACAAAAATAAATGACGTCACAAAAATAAATGACGTCACAAAATACATAACGTCACAAAATTAATGACGTCACAAAAATTAATTACGTCACAAAATACATAACGTCACAAAAATAAATGACGTCACAAAAATAAATGACGTCACAAAAATAAATGACGTCACAAAATACATATTGTCACAAAATTAATGACGTCACAAAATACATAACGTCACAAAAATAAATGACGTCAAAAAATACAAAACGTCAAAAAAAAAATGACGTCACAAAATACATAACGTCATAAAAATAAATGACGTCACAAAAATTAATTACGTCATAAAATACATAACGTCACAAAAATAAATGACGTCAAAAAATACATAACCTCACAAAAATAAATGATGTCACAAAATACATAACGTCAAAAAAATAAATGACGTCACAAAATACATAACGTCACAAAAATAAATGACGTCACAAAATACATAACGTCACAAAAATAAATGACGTCACAAAATACATAACGTCACAAAAATAAATGACGTCACAAAATACATAACGTCACAAAAATAAATGACGTCACAAAAATAAATAACGTCACAAAATACAAAACGTCACAAAATACATAACGGCAAAAAAATAAATGACGTCAAAAAATACATAACGTCAAAAAAATAAATGACGTCACAAAATACATAACGTCACAAAAATAAATGACGTCACAGAATACATAACGTCACAAAAATAAATGACGTCACAATAATAAATGACGTCACAAAATACATAACGTCACAAAAATAAATGACGTCACAAAATACATAACCTCACAAAAATAAATGATGTCACAAAATACATAACGTCACAAAAATAAATGACCTCACAAAATACATAACGTCAAAAAAATGACGTCACAAAATACATAACGCCATAAAAATAAATGACGTCACAAAAATTAATTACTTCACAAAATACATAACGTCACAAAAATAAATGACGTCACAAAATACATAACGTCACAAAATACATAACGTCACAAAAATAAATGACGTCACAAAATATATAACGTCACAAAAATAAATGACGTCACAAAATACATAACGTCACAAAAACAAATGACGTCACAAAATACATAACGTCACAAAAATAAATGACGTCACAAAATACATAACGTCACAAAAATAAATGACGTCACAAAATTAATTACGTCGCAAAATACATAACGTCACAAAATACATAGCGTCACAAAAATAAATGACGTCACAAAAATAAATGACGTCACAAAATACATAACGTCACAAAAATAAATGACGTCACAAAATTAATTACGTCACAAAATACATAACGTCACAAAATATATAACGTCACAAAAATAAATGACGTCACAAAATACATAGCGTCACAAAAATAAATGACGTCACAAAAATTAATTACGTCACAAAATACATAACGTCACAAAAATAAATGACGTCAAAAAATACATAACCTCACAAAAATAAATGATGTCACAAAATACATAACGTCACAAAAATAAATGACGTCACAAAATACATAACGTCACAAAAATAAATGACGTCACATAATACATAACGTCACAAAAATAAATGACGTCACAAAATACATAACGTCACAAAAATAAATGACGTCACAAAAATAAATAACGTCACAAAATACACAACGTCACAAAATACATAACGGCAAAAAAATAAATGACGTCACAAAATACATAACGTCGCAAAAATAAATGACGTCACAAAATACATAACGTCAAAAAAATAAAAGACGTCACAAAATACATAACGTCACAAAAATAAATGACGTCACAAAAATTAATTACTTCACAAAATACATAACGTCACAAAAATAAATGACGTCACAAAATACATAACGTCACAAAATACATAACGTCACAAAAATAAATGACGTCACAAAATACATAACGTCACAAAAATAAATGACGTCACAATAATAAATGACGTCACAAAATACATAACGTCACAAAAATAAATGACGTCACAAAATACATAACGTTACAAAAATAAATGACGTCACAAAATACATAACGTTACAAAAATAAATGACGTCACAAAATACATAACGTCACAAAAAATGACGTCACAAAATAAAAAACGTCACAAAAATAATTGACGTCACAAAATAAATAAAGTCACAAAAATAAATGACGTCACAAAATACGTAACGTCACAAAAATAAATGACGTCACAAAATACATAACGTCACAAAATTAATGACGTCACAAAAATTAATTACGTCACAAAATACATAACGTCACAAAAATAAATGACGTCACAAACATAATGACGTCACAAAATACATATTGTCACAAAATTAATGACGTCACAAAATACATAACGTCACAAAAATAAATGACGTCACAAAATACAAAACGTCAAAAAAAATGACGTCACAAAATACATAACGTCATAAAAATAAATGACGTCACAAAAATTAATTACGTCATAAAATACATAACGTCACAAAAATAAATGACGTCAAAAAATATATAACCTCACAAAAATAAATGATGTCACAAAATACATAACGTCAAAAAAATAAATGACGTCACAAATTACATAACGTCACAAAAATAAATGACGTCACAAAATACATAACGTCACAAAAATAAATGACGTCACAAAATACATAACGTCACAAAAATAAATGACGTCACAAAATACATAACGTCACAAAAATAAATGACGTCACAAAAATAAATAACGTCACAAAATACATAACGTCACAAAATACATAACGGCAAAAAAATAAATGACGTCAAAAAATACATAACGTCAAAAAAATAAATGACGTCACAAAATACATAACGTCACAAAAATAAATGACGTCACAGAATACATAACGTCACAAAAATAAATGACGTCACAATAATAAATGACGTCACAAAATACATAACGTCACAAAAATAAATGACGTCACAAAATACATAACCTCACAAAAATAAATGATGTCACGAAAAACATAACGTCACAAAAATAAATGACGTCACAAAATACATAACGTCAAAAAAATGACGTCACAAAATACATAACGCCATAAAAATAAATGACGTCACAAAAATTAATTACTTCACAAAATACATAACGTCACAAAAATAAATGACGTCACAAAATACATAACGTCACAAAATACATAACGTCACAAAAATAAATGACGTCACAAAATATATAACGTCACAAAAATAAATGACGTCACAAAATACATAACGTCACAAAAACAAATGACGTCACAAAATACATAACGTCACAAAAATAAATGACGTCACAAAATACATAACGTCACAAAAATAAATGACGTCACAAAATTAATTACGTCACAAAATACATAACGTCACAAAATATATAACGTCACAAAAATAAATGACGTCACAAAAATTAGTTACGTCACAAAATACATAGCGTCACAAAAATAAATGACGTCACAAAAATTAATTACGTCACAAAATACATAACGTCACAAAAATAATTGACGTCAAAAAATACATAACCTCACAAAAATAAATGATGTCACAAAATACATAACGTCACAAAAATAAATGACGTCACAAAATACATAACGTCACAAAAATAAATGACGTCACATAATACATAACGTCACAAAAATAAATGACGTCACAAAAATAAATAACGTCACAAAATACATAACGTCAAAAAATACATAACGGCAAAAAAATAAATGACGTCACAAAATACATAACGTCGCAAAAATAAATGACGTCACAAAATACATAACGTCAAAAAAATAAAAGACGTCACAAAATACATAACGTCACAAAAATAAATGACTCCAAAAAATACATAACGTCACAAAAATAAATGACGTCACAATAATAAATGACGTCACAAAATACATAACGTCACAAAAATAAATGACGTCACAAAATACATAGCGTTACAAAAATAAATGACGTCACAAAATACATAACGTCACAAAAATAAATGACGTCACAAAATACATAAAAAATGACGTCACAAAATACAAAACGTCACAAAAATAAATGACGTCACAAAATACATAACATCACAAAAATAAATGACGTCACAAAATACATAACGTCACAAAAATAAATGACGTCACAAAATACATAACGTCACAAAAATAAATGACGTCACAAAATACATAACGTCACAAAAATAAATGAAGTCACAAAATACATAACGTCACAAAAACAAATGACGTCACAAAATACATAGCGTTACAAAAATAAATGACGTCACAAAATACATAACGTCACAAAAATAAATGACGTCACAAAATACATAACGTCACAAAAAATGACGTCACAAAATACAAAACGTCACAAAAATAAATGACGTCACAAAATACATAACATCACAAAAATAAATGACGTCACAAAATACATAACGTCACAAAAATAAATGACGTCACAAAATACATAACGTCACAAAAATAAATGACGTCACAAAATACATAACGTCACAAAAATAAATGACGTCACAAAATTTAATTACGTCACAAAATACATAACGTCACAAAAATAAATAACGTCACATAATACATAACGTCACAAAATACATAACGTCACAAAAATAATTGACGTCACAAAATAAATAAAGTCACAAAAATAAATGACGTCACAAAATACATAACGTCACAAAAATAAATGACGTCACAAAATACATAACGTCACAAAATTAATGACGTCACAAAAATTAATTACGTCACAAAATACATAACGTCACAAAAATAAATGACGTCACAAACATAATGACGTCACAAAATACATATTGTCACAAAATTAATGACGTCACAAAATACATAACGTCAAAAAAAATGACGTCACAAAATACATAACGTCATAAAAATAAATGACGTCACAAAAATTAATTACGTCATGAAATACATAACGTCACAAAAATAAATGACGTCAAAAAATACATAACCTCACAAAAATAAATGATGTCACAAAATACATAACGTCAAAAAAATAAATGACGTCACAAAATACATAACGTCACAAAAATAAATGACATCAAAAAATACATAACGTCACAAAAATAAATGACGTCACAAAAATAAATAACGTCACAAAATACATAACGTCACAAAATACATAACGGCAAAAAAATAAATGACGTCAAAAAATACATAACGTCAAAAAAATAAATGACGTCACAAAATACATAACGTCACAAAAATAAATGACGTCACAAAATTAATTACGTCACAAAATACATAACGTCACAAAATATATAACGTCACAAAAATAAATGACGTCACAAAAATTAGTTACGTCACAAAATACATAGCGTCACAAAAATAAATGACGTCACAAAAATTAATTACGTCACAAAATACATAACGTCACAAAAATAAATGACGTCAAAAAATAAATAACCTCACAAAAATAAATGATGTCACAAAATACATAACGTCACAAAAATAAATGACGTCACAAAATACATAACGTCACAAAAATAAATGACGTCACATAATACATAACGTCACAAAAATAAATGACGTCACAAAATACATAACGTCACAAAAATAAATAACGTCACAAAATACATAACGTCAAAAAATACATAACGGCAAAAAAATAAATGACGTCACAAAATACATAACGTCGCAAAAATAAATGACGTCACAAAATACATAACGTCAAAAAAATAAAAGACGTCACAAAATACATAACGTCACAAAAATAAATGACTCCAAAAAATACATAACGTCACAAAAATAAATGACGTCACAATAATAAATGACGTCACAAAATACATAACGTCACAAAAATAAATGACGTCACAAAATACATAACGTTACAAAAATAAATGACGTCACAAAATACATAACGTCACAAAAATAAATGACGTCACAAAATACATAACGTCACAAAAAATGACGTCACAAAAAAATAACGTCACAAAAATAAATGACGTCACAAAATCCATAACGTCACAAAAATAAATGACGTCACAAAAATAAATAACGTCACAAAATACATAACGTCACAAAATACATAACGGCAAAAAAATAAATGACGTCACAAAATACATAACGTCACAAAAATAAATGACGTCACATAATACATAACGTCACAAAAATAAATGACGTCACAAAATACATAACGTCACAAAAATAAATGACGTCAAAAAATACATAACCTCACAAAAATAAATGATGTCACAAAATACATAACGTCACAAAAATAAATGACGTCACAAAATACATAACGTCACAAAAATAAATGACGTCACATAATACATAACGTCACAAAAATAAATGATGTCACAAAATACATAACGTCACAAAAATAAATGACGTCACAAAAATAAATAACGTCACAAAATACATAACGTCACAAAATACATAACGGCAAAAAAATAAATGACGTCACAAAATACATAACGTCGCAAAAATAAATGACGTCACAAAATACATAACGTCAAAAAAATAAAAGACGTCACAAAATACATAACGTCACAAAAATAAATGACGTCACAAAAATTAATTACTTCACAAAATACATAACGTCACAAAAATAAATGACGTCACAAAATACATAACGTCACAAAATACATAACGTTACAAAAATAAATGACGTCACAAAATACATAACGTCACAAAAATAAATGACGTCACAATAATAAATGACGTCACAAAATACATAACGTCAAAAAATAAATGACGTCACAAAATACATAACGTTACAAAAATAAATGACGTCACAAAATACATAACGTCACAAAAATAAATGACGTCACAAAATACATAACGTCACAAAAAATGACGTCACAAAATACAAAACGTCACAAAAATAATTGACGTCACAAAATAAATAAAGTCACAAAAATAAATGACGTCACAAAATACGTAACGTCACAAAAATAAATGACGTCACAAAATACATAACGTCACAAAATTAATGACGTCACAAAAATTAATTACGTCACAAAATACATAACGTCACAAAAATAAATGACGTCACAAACATAATGACGTCACAAAATACATATTGTATCAAAATTAATGACGTCACAAAATACATAACGTCACAAAAATAAATGACGTCACAAAATACAAAACGTCAAAAAAAAATGACGTCACAAAATACATAACGTCATAAAAATAAATGACGTCACAAAAATTAATTACGTCATAAAATACATAACGTCACAAAAATAAATGACGTCAAAAAATACATAACCTCACAAAAATAAATGATGTCACAAAATACATAACGTCAAAAAAATAAATGACGTCACAAAATACATAACGTCACAAAAATAAATGACGTCACAAAATACATAACGTCACAAAAATAAATGACGTCACAAAATACATAACGTCACAAAAATAAATGACGTCACAAAATACATAACGTCACAAAAATAAATGACGTCACAAAAATAAATAACGTCACAAAATACATAACGTCACAAAATACACAACGGCAAAAAAATAAATGACGTCAAAAAATACATAACGTCAAAAAAATAAATGACGTCACAAAATACATAACGTCACAAAAATAAATGACGTCACAGAATACATAACGTCACAAAAATAAATGACGTCACAATAATAAATGACGTCACAAACATAATGACGTCACAAAATACATATTGTCACAAAATTAATGACGTCACAAAATACATAACGTCACAAAAATAAATGACGTCACAAAATACAAAACGTCAAAAAAAATGACGTCACAAAATACATAACGTCATAAAAATAAATGACGTCACAAAAATTAATTACGTCATAAAATACATAACGTCACAAAAATAAATGACGTCAAAAAATATATAACCTCACAAAAATAAATGATGTCACAAAATACATAACGTCAAAAAAATAAATGACGTCACAAATTACATAACGTCACAAAAATAAATGACGTCACAAAATACATAACGTCACAAAAATAAATGACGTCACAAAATACATAACGTCACAAAAATAAATGACGTCACAAAATACATAACGTCACAAAAATAAATGACGTCACAAAAATAAATAACGTCACAAAATACATAACTTCACAAAATACATAACGGCAAAAAAATAAATGACGTCAAAAAATACATAACGTCAAAAAAATAAATGACGTCACAAAATACATAACGTCACAAAAATAAATGACGTCACAGAATACATAACGTCACAAAAATAAATGACGTCACAATAATAAATGACGTCACAAAATACATAACGTCACAAAAATAAATGACGTCACAAAATACATAACCTCACAAAAATAAATGATGTCACGAAAAACATAACGTCACAAAAATAAATGACGTCACAAAATACATAACGTCAAAAAAATGACGTCACAAAATACATAACGCCATAAAAATAAATGACGTCACAAAAATTAATTACTTCACAAAATACATAACGTCACAAAAATAAATGACGTCACAAAATACATAACGTCACAAAATACATAACGTCACAAAAATAAATGACGTCACAAAATATATAACGTCACAAAAATAAATGACGTCACAAAATACATAACGTCACAAAAACAAATGACGTCACAAAATACATAACGTCACAAAAATAAATGACGTCACAAAATACATAACGTCACAAAAATAAATGACGTCACAAAATTAATTACGTCACAAAATACATAACGTCACAAAATATATAACGTCACAAAAATAAATGACGTCACAAAAATTAGTTACGTCACAAAATACATAGCGTCACAAAAATAAATGACGTCACAAAAATTAATTACGTCACAAAATACATAACGTCACAAAAATAATTGACGTCAAAAAATACATAACCTCACAAAAATAAATGATGTCACAAAATACATAACGTCACAAAAATAAATGACGTCACAAAATACATAACGTCACAAAAATAAATGACGTCACATAATACATAACGTCACAAAAATAAATGACGTCACAAAAATAAATAACGTCACAAAATACATAACGTCAAAAAATACATAACGGCAAAAAAATAAATGACGTCACAAAATACATAACGTCGCAAAAATAAATGACGTCACAAAATACATAACGTCAAAAAAATAAAAGACGTCACAAAATACATAACGTCACAAAAATAAATGACTCCAAAAAATACATAACGTCACAAAAATAAATGACGTCACAATAATAAATGACGTCACAAAATACATAACGTCACAAAAATAAATGACGTCACAAAATACATAGCGTTACAAAAATAAATGACGTCACAAAATACATAACGTCACAAAAATAAATGACGTCACAAAATACATAACGTCACAAAAAATGACGTCACAAAATACAAAACGTCACAAAAATAAATGACGTCACAAAATACATAACATCACAAAAATAAATGACGTCACAAAATACATAACGTCACAAAAATAAATGACGTCACAAAATACATAACGTCACAAAAATAAATGACGTCACAAAATACATAACGTCACAAAAATAAATGAAGTCACAAAATACATAACGTCACAAAAACAAATGACGTCACAAAATACATAGCGTTACAAAAATAAATGACGTCACAAAATACATAACGTCACAAAAATAAATGACGTCACAAAATACATAACGTCACAAAAAATGACGTCACAAAATACAAAACGTCACAAAAATAAATGACGTCACAAAATACATAACATCACAAAAATAAATGACGTCACAAAATACATAACGTCACAAAAATAAATGACGTCACAAAATACATAACGTCACAAAAATAAATGACGTCACAAAATACATAACGTCACAAAAATAAATGACGTCACAAAATTTAATTACGTCACAAAATACATAACGTCACAAAAATAAATAACGTCACATAATACATAACGTCACAAAATACATAACGTCACAAAAATAATTGACGTCACAAAATAAATAAAGTCACAAAAATAAATGACGTCACAAAATACATAACGTCACAAAAATAAATGACGTCACAAAATACATAACGTCACAAAATTAATGACGTCACAAAAATTAATTACGTCACAAAATACATAACGTCACAAAAATAAATGACGTCACAAACATAATGACGTCACAAAATACATATTGTCACAAAATTAATGACGTCACAAAATACATAACGTCAAAAAAATGACGTCACAAAATACATAACGTCATAAAAATAAATGACGTCACAAAAATTAATTACGTCATGAAATACATAACGTCACAAAAATAAATGACGTCACAAAATACATAACGTCACAAAAATAAATGACGTCACAAAATACATAACGTCACAAAAATAAATGACGTCACAAAATACATAACGTCACAAAAATAATTGACGTCACAAAATAAATAAAGTCACAAAAATAAATGACGTCACAAAATACATAACGTCACAAAAATAAATGACGTCACAAAATACATAACGTCACAAAATTAATGACGTCACAAAAATTAATTACGTCACAAAATACATAACGTCACAAAAATAAATGACGTCACAAACATAATGACGTCACAAAATACATATTGTCACAAAATTAATAACGTCACAAAATACATAACGTCACAAAATACATAACGGCAAAAAAATAAATGACGTCAAAAAATACATAACGTCAAAAAAATAAATGACGTCACAAAATACATAACGTCACAAAAATAAATGACGTCACAAAATTAATTACGTCACAAAATACATAACGTCACAAAATATATAACGTCACAAAAATAAATGACGTCACAAAAATTAGTTACGTCACAAAATACATAGCGTCACAAAAATAAATGACGTCACAAAAATTAATTACGTCACAAAATACATAACGTCACAAAAATAAATGACGTCAAAAAATAAATAACCTCACAAAAATAAATGATGTCACAAAATACATAACGTCACAAAAATAAATGACGTCACAAAATACATAACGTCACAAAAATAAATGACGTCACATAATACATAACGTCACAAAAATAAATGACGTCACAAAATACATAACGTCACAAAAATAAATAACGTCACAAAATACATAACGTCAAAAAATACATAACGGCAAAAAAATAAATGACGTCACAAAATACATAACGTCGCAAAAATAAATGACGTCACAAAATACATAACGTCAAAAAAATAAAAGACGTCACAAAATACATAACGTCACAAAAATAAATAACTCCAAAAAATACATAACGTCACAAAAATAAATGACGTCACAATAATAAATGACGTCACAAAATACATAACGTCACAAAAATAAATGACGTCACAAAATACATAACGTTACAAAAATAAATGACGTCACAAAATACATAACGTCACAAAAATAAATGACGTCACAAAATACATAACGTCACAAAAAATGACGTCACAAAAAAATAACGTCACAAAAATAAATGACGTCACAAAATCCATAACGTCACAAAAATAAATGACGTCACAAAAATAAATAACGTCACAAAATACATAACGTCACAAAATACATAACGGCAAAAAAATAAATGACGTCACAAAATACATAACGTCACAAAAATAAATGACGTCACATAATACATAACGTCACAAAAATAAATGACGTCACAAAATACATAACGTCACAAAAATAAATGACGTCAAAAAATACATAACCTCACAAAAATAAATGATGTCACAAAATACATAACGTCACAAAAATAAATGACGTCACAAAATACATAACGTCACAAAAATAAATGACGTCACATAATACATAACGTCACAAAAATAAATGATGTCACAAAATACATAACGTCACAAAAATAAATGACGTCACAAAAATAAATAACGTCACAAAATACATAACGTCACAAAATACATAACGGCAAAAAAATAAATGACGTCACAAAATACATAACGTCGCAAAAATAAATGACGTCACAAAATACATAACGTCAAAAAAATAAAAGACGTCACAAAATACATAACGTCACAAAAATAAATGACGTCACAAAAATTAATTACTTCACAAAATACATAACGTCACAAAAATAAATGACGTCACAAAATACATAACGTCACAAAATACATAACGTTACAAAAATAAATGACGTCACAAAATACATAACGTCACAAAAATAAATGACGTCACAATAATAAATGACGTCACAAAATACATAACGTCAAAAAATAAATGACGTCACAAAATACATAACGTTACAAAAATAAATGACGTCACAAAATACATAACGTCACAAAAATAAATGACGTCACAAAATACATAACGTCACAAAAAATGACGTCACAAAATACAAAACGTCACAAAAATAATTGACGTCACAAAATAAATAAAGTCACAAAAATAAATGACGTCACAAAATACGTAACGTCACAAAAATAAATGACGTCACAAAATACATAACGTCACAAAATTAATGACGTCACAAAAATTAATTACGTCACAAAATACATAACGTCACAAAAATAAATGACGTCACAAACATAATGACGTCACAAAATACATATTGTATCAAAATTAATGACGTCACAAAATACATAACGTCACAAAAATAAATGACGTCACAAAATACAAAACGTCAAAAAAAAATGACGTCACAAAATACATAACGTCATAAAAATAAATGACGTCACAAAAATTAATTACGTCATAAAATACATAACGTCACAAAAATAAATGACGTCAAAAAATACATAACCTCACAAAAATAAATGATGTCACAAAATACATAACGTCAAAAAAATAAATGACGTCACAAAATACATAACGTCACAAAAATAAATGACGTCACAAAATACATAACGTCACAAAAATAAATGACGTCACAAAATACATAACGTCACAAAAATAAATGACGTCACAAAATACATAACGTCACAAAAATAAATGACGTCACAAAAATAAATAACGTCACAAAATACATAACGTCACAAAATACACAACGGCAAAAAAATAAATGACGTCAAAAAATACATAACGTCAAAAAAATAAATGACGTCACAAAATACATAACGTCACAAAAATAAATGACGTCACAGAATACATAACGTCACAAAAATAAATGACGTCACAATAATAAATGACGTCACAAAATACATAACGTCACAAAAATAAATGACGTCACAAAATACATAACCTCACAAAAATAAATGATGTCACGAAATACATAACGTCACAAAAATAAATGACGTCACAAAATACATAACGTCACAAAAATAATTGACGTCACAAAATAAATAAAGTCACAAAAATAAATGACGTCACAAAATACATAACGTCACAAAAATAAATGACGTCACAAAATACATAACGTCACAAAATTAATGACGTCACAAAAATTAATTACGTCACAAAATACATAACGTCACAAAAATAAATGACGTCACAAAATACATAACGTCACAAAAATAATTGACGTCACAAAATAAATAAAGTCACAAAAATAAATGACGTCACAAAATACATATTGTCACAAAATTAATGACGTCACAAAATACATAACGTCAAAAAAAATGACGTCACAAAATACATAACGTCATAAAAATAAATGACGTCACAAAAATTAATTACGTCATAAAATACATAACGTCACAAAAATAAATGACGTCAAAAAATACATAACCTCACAAAAATAAATGATGTCACAAAATACATAACGTCAAAAAAATAAATGACGTCACAAAATACATAACGTCACAAAAATAAATGACGTCAAAAAATACATAACGTCACAAAAATAAATGACGTCACAAAAATAAATAACGTCACAAAATACATAACGTCACAAAATACATAACGGCAAAAAAATAAATGACGTCAAAAAATACATAACGTCAAAAAAATAAATGACGTCACAAAATACATAACGTAACAAAAATAAATGACGTCAAAAAATACATAACCTCACAAAAATAAATGATGTCACAAAATACATAACGTCAAAAAAATAAATGACGTCACAAAATACATAACGTCACAAAAATAAATGACGTCACAAAATACATAACGTCACAAAAATAAATGACGTCACAAAATACATAACGTCACAAAAATAAATGACGTCACAAAATACATAACGTCACAAAAATAAATGACGTCACAAAATACATAACGTCACAAAAATAAATGACGTCACAAAATTAATTACGTCACAAAATACATAACGTCACAAAATATATAACGTCACAAAAATAAATGACGTCACAAAAATTAGTTACGTCACAAAATACATAGCGTCACAAAAATAAATGACGTCACAAAAATTAATTACGTCACAAAATACATAACGTCACAAAAATAAATGACGTCAAAAAATACATAACCTCACAAAAATAAATGATGTCACAAAATACATAACGTCACAAAAATAAATGACGTCACAAAATACATAACGTCACAAAAATAAATGACGTCACATAATACATAACGTCACAAAAATAAATGACGTCACAAAATACATAACGTCACAAAAATAAATGACGTCACAAAAATAAATAACGTCACAAAATACATAACGTCAAAAAAATACATAACGGCAAAAAAATAAATGACGTCACAAAATACATAACGTCGCAAAAATAAATGACGTCACAAAATACATAACGTCAAAAAAATAAAAGACGTCACAAAATACATAACGTCACAAAAATAAATGACTCCAAAAAATACATAACGTCACAAAAATAAATGACGTCACAATAATAAATGACGTCACAAAATACATAACGTCACAAAAATAAATGACGTCACAAAATACATAACGTTACAAAAATAAATGACGTCACAAAATACATAACGTCACAAAAATAAATGACGTCACAAAATACATAACGTCACAAAAAATGACGTCACAAAATACATAACGTCACAAAAATAAATGACGTCACAAAATACATAACGTCACAAAAATAAATGACGTCACAAAAATAAATAACGTCACAAAATACATAACGTCACAAAATACATAACGGCAAAAAAATAAATGACGTCACAAAATACATAACGTCACAAAAATAAATGACGTCACATAATACATAACGTCACAAAAATAAATGACGTCACAAAATACATAACGTCACAAAAATAAATGACGTCAAAAAATACATAACCTCACAAAAATAAATGATGTCACAAAATACATAACGTCACAAAAATAAATGACGTCACAAAATACATAACGTCACAAAAATAAATGACGTCACATAATACATAACGTCACAAAAATAAATGACGTCACAAAATACATAACGTCACAAAAATAAATGACGTCACAAAAATAAATAACGTCACAAAATACATAACGTCACAAAATACATAACGGCAAAAAAATAAATGACGTCACAAAATACATAACGTCGCAAAAATAAATGACGTCACAAAATACATAACGTCAAAAAAATAAAAGACGTCACAAAATACATAACGTCACAAAAATAAATGACGTCACAAAAATTAATTACTTCACAAAATACATAACGTCACAAAAATAAATGACGTCACAAAATACATAACGTCACAAAATACATAACGTCACAAAAATAAATGACGTCACAAAATACATAACGTCACAAAAATAAATGACGTCACAATAATAAATGACGTCACAAAATACATAACGTCACAAAAATAAATGACGTCACAAAATACATAACGTTACAAAAATAAATGACGTCACAAAATACATAACGTCACAAAAATAAATGACGTCACAAAATACATAACGTCACAAAAAATGACGTCACAAAATACAAAACGTCACAAAAATAATTGACGTCACAAAATAAATAAAGTCACAAAAATAAATGACGTCACAAAATACGTAACGTCACAAAAATAAATGACGTCACAAAATACATAACGTCACAAAATTAATGACGTCACAAAAATTAATTACGTCACAAAATACATAACGTCACAAAAATAAATGACGTCACAAACATAATGACGTCACAAAATACATATTGTCACAAAATTAATGACGTCACAAAATACATAACGTCACAAAAATAAATGACGTCACAAAATACAAAACGTCAAAAAAAAATGACGTCACAAAATACATAACGTCATAAAAATAAATGACGTCACAAAAATTAATTACGTCATAAAATACATAACGTCACAAAAATAAATGACGTCAAAAAATACATAACCTCACAAAAATAAATGATGTCACAAAATACATAACGTCAAAAAAATAAATGACGTCACAAAATACATAACGTCACAAAAATAAATGACGTCACAAAATACATAACGTCACAAAAATAAATGACGTCACAAAATACATAACGTCACAAAAATAAATGACGTCACAAAATACATAACGTCACAAAAATAAATGACGTCACAAAAATAAATAACGTCACAAAATACATAACGTCACAAAATACATAACGGCAAAAAAATAAATGACGTCAAAAAATACATAACGTCAAAAAAATAAATGACCTCACAAAATACATAACGTCACAAAAATAAATGACGTCACAGAATACATAACGTCACAAAAATAAATGACGTCACAATAATAAATGACGTCACAAAATACATAACGTCACAAAAATAAATGACGTCACAAAATACATAACCTCACAAAAATAAATGATGTCACGAAATACATAACGTCACAAAAATAAATGACGTCACAAAATACATAACGTCAAAAAAATGACGTCACAAAATACATAACGCCATAAAAATAAATGACGTCACAAAATTAATTACTTCACAAAATACATAACGTCACAAAAATAAATGACGTCACAAAATACATAACGTCACAAAATACATAACGTCACAAAAATAAATGACGTCACAAAATATATAACGTCACAAAAATAAATGACGTCACAAAATACATAACGTCACAAAAACAAATGACGTCACAAAATACATAACGTCACAAAAATAAATGACGTCACAAAATACATAACGTCACAAAAATAAATGACGTCACAAAATTAATTACGTCACAAAATACATAACGTCACGAAATACATAACGTCACAAAAATAAATGACGTCAAAAAATACATAACGTCACAAAAATAAATGACGTCACAAAATACATAACGTCACAAAAATAAATGACGTCACAAAATACATAACGTCACAAAAATAAATGACGTCACAAAATACATAACGTCACAAAAATAAATGAAGTCACAAAATACATAACGTCACAAAAACAAATGACGTCACAAAATACATAACGTCACAAAAATAAATGACGTCACAAAATACATAACGTCAAAAAATAAATGACGACACAAAAATTAATTACGTCACAAAATACATAACGTCACAAAATATATAACGTCACAAAAATAAATGACGTCACAAAAATTAATTACGTCACAAAATACATAACGTCACAAAAATAAATAACGTCACATAATACATAACGTCACAAAATACATAACGTCACAAAAATAATTGACGTCACAAAATAAATAAAGTCACGAAAATAAATGACGTCACAAAATACATAACGTCACAAAAATAAATGACGTCACAAAATACATAACGTCACAAAATTAATGACGTTACAAAAATTAATTACGTCACAAAATACATAACGTCACAAAAATAAATGACGTCACAAACATAATGACGTCACAAAATACATATTGTCACAAAATTAATGACGTCACAAAATACATAACGTCAAAAAAAAATGACGTCACAAAATACATAACGTCATAAAAATAAATGACGTCACAAAAATTAATTACGTCATAAAATACATAACGTCACAAAAATAAATGACGTCAAAAAATACATAACCTCACAAAAATAAATGATGTCACAAAATACATAACGTCAAAAAAATAAATGACGTCACAAAATACATAACGTCACAAAAATAAATGACGTCAAAAAATACATAACGTGACAAAAATAAATGACGTCACAAAAATAAATAACGTCACAAAATACATAACGTCACAAAATACATAACGGCAAAAAAATAAATGACGTCAAAAAATACATAACGTCAAAAAAATAAATGACGTCACAAAATACATAACGTCACAAAAATAAATGACGTCAAAAAATACATAACCTCACAAAAATAAATGATGTCACAAAATACATAACGTCAAAAAAATAAATGACGTCACAAAATACATAACGTCACAAAAATAAATGACGTCACAAAATACATAACGTCACAAAAATAAATGACGTCACAAAATACATAACGTCACAAAAATAAATGACGTCACAAAATACATAACGTCACAAAAATAAATGACTCCAAAAAATACATAACGTCACAAAAATAAATGACGTCACAATAATAAATGACGTCACAAAATACATAACGTCACAAAAATAAATGACGTCACAAAATACATAACGTTACAAAAATAAATGACGTCACAAAATACATAACGTCACAAAAATAAATGACGTCACAAAATACATAACGTCACAAAAAATGACGTCACAAAATACAAAACGTCACAAAAATAAATGACGTCAAAAAATACATAACGTCACAAAAATAAATGACGTCACAAAATACATAACGTCACAAAAATAAATGACGTCACAAAATACATAACGTCACAAAAATAAATGACGTCACAAAATACATAACGTCACAAAAATAAATGAAGTCACAAAATACATAACGTCACAAAAACAAATGACGTCACAAAATACATAACGTCACAAAAATAAATGACGTCACAAAATACATAACGTCAAAAAATAAATGACGACACAAAAATTAATTACGTCACAAAATACATAACGTCACAAAATATATAACGTCACAAAAATAAATGACGTCACAAAAATTAATTACGTCACAAAATACATAACGTCACAAAAATAAATAACGTCACATAATACATAACGTCACAAAATACATAACGTCACAAAAATAATTGACGTCACAAAATAAATAAAGTCACAAAAATAAATGACGTCACAAAATACATAACGTCACAAAAATAAATGACGTCACAAAATACATAACGTCACAAAATTAATGACGTTACAAAAATTAATTACGTCACAAAATACATAACGTCACAAAAATAAATGACGTCACAAACATAATGACGTCACAAAATACATATTGTCACAAAATTAATGACGTCACAAAATACATAACGTCAAAAAAAAATGACGTCACAAAATACATAACGTCATAAAAATAAATGACGTCACAAAAATTAATTACGTCATAAAATACATAACGTCACAAAAATAAATGACGTCAAAAAATACATAACCTCACAAAAATAAATGATGTCACAAAATACATAACGTCAAAAAAATAAATGACGTCACAAAATACATAACGTCACAAAAATAAATGACGTCAAAAAATACATAACGTCACAAAAATAAATGACGTCACAAAAATAAATAACGTCACAAAATACATAACGTCACAAAATACATAACGGCAAAAAAATAAATGACGTCAAAAAATACATAACGTCAAAAAAATAAATGACGTCACAAAATACATAACGTCACAAAAATAAATGACGTCAAAAAATACATAACCTCACAAAAATAAATGATGTCACAAAATACATAACGTCAAAAAAATAAATGACGTCACAAAATACATAACGTCACAAAAATAAATGACGTCACAAAATACGTAACGTCACAAAAATAAATGACGTCACAAAATACATAACGTCACAAAAATAAATGACGTCACAAAATACATAACGTCACAAAAATAAATGACGTCACAAAATACATAACGTCACAAAAATAAATGACGTCACAAAATTAATTACGTCACAAAATACATAACGTCACAAAATATATAACGTCACAAAAATAAATGACGTCACAAAAATTAGTTACGTCACAAAATACATAGCGTCACAAAAATAAATGACGTCACAAAAATTAATTACGTCACAAAATACATAACGTCACAAAAATAAATGACGTCAAAAAATACATAACCTCACAAAAATAAATGATGTCACAAAATACATAACGTCACAAAAATAAATGACGTCACAAAATACATAACGTCACAAAAATAAATGACGTCACATAATACATAACGTCACAAAAATAAATGATTTCACAAAATACATAACGTCACAAAAAAAAATGACGTCACAAAAATAAATAACGTCACAAAATACATAACGTCAAAAAATACATAACGGCAAAAAAATAAATGACGTCACAAAATACATAACGTCGCAAAAATAAATGACGTCACAAAATACATAACGTCAAAAAAATAAAAGACGTCACAAAATACATAACGTCACAAAAATAAATGACTCCAAAAAATACATAACGTCACAAAAATAAATGACGTCACAATAATAAATGACGTCACAAAATACATAACGTCACAAAAATAAATGACGTCACAAAATACATAACGTTACAAAAATAAATGACGTCACAAAATACATAACGTCACAAAAATAAATGACGTCACAAAATACATAACGTCACAAAAAATGACGTCACAAAATACAAAACGTCACAAAAATAAATGACGTCACAAAATACATAACGTCACAAAAATAAATGACGTCACAAAATACATAACGTCACAAAAATAAATGACGTCACAAAATACATAACGTCACAAAAATAAATGACGTCACAAAATACATAACGTCACAAAAATAAATGACGACACAAAAATTAATTACGTCACAAAATACATAACGTCACAAAATATATAACGTCACAAAAATAAATAACGTCACAAAAATTAATTAGGTCACAATATACATAACGTCACAAAAATAAATAACGTCACATAATACATAACGTCACAAAATACATAACGTCACAAAAATAATTGACGTCACAAAATAAATAAAGTCACAAAAATAAATGACGTCACAAAATACATAACGTCACAAAAATAAATGACGTCACAAAATACATAACGTCACAAAATTAATGACGTCACAAAAATTAATTACGTCACAAAATACATAACGTCACAAAAATAAATGACGTCACAAACATAATGACGTCACAAAATACATATTGTCACAAAATTAATGACGTCACAAAATACATAACGTCACAAAAATAAATGACGTCACAAAATACAAAACGTCAAAAAAAATGACGACACAAAATACATAACGTCATAAAAATAAATGACGTCACAAAAATTAATTACGTCATAAAATACATAACGTCACAAAAATAAATGACGTCAAAAAATACATAACCTCACAAAAATAAATGATGTCACAAAATACATAACGTCAAAAAAATAAATGACGTCACAAAATACATAACGTCACAAAAATAAATGACGTCACAAAATACATAACGTCACAAAAATAAATGACGTCACAAAATACATAACGTCACAAAAATAAATGACGTCACAAAATACATAACGTCATAAAAATAAATGACGTCACAAAAATAAATAACGTCACAAAATACATAACGTCACAAAATACATAACGTCACAAAAATAATTGACGTCACAAAATAAATAAAGTCACAAAAATAAATGACGTCACAAAATACATAACGGCAAAAAAATAAATGACGTCAAAAAATACATAACGTCAAAAAAATAAATGACGTCACAAAATACATAACGTCACAAAAATAAATGACGTCACAGAATACATAACGTCACAAAAATAAATGACGTCACAATAATAAATGACGTCACAAAATACATAACGTCACAAAATAAATGACGTCACAAAATACATAACGTTACAAAAATAAATGACGTCACAAAATATATAACGTCACAAAAATAAATGACGTCACAAAATACATAACGTCACAAAAAATGACGTCACAAAATACATAACGTCACAAAAATAAATGACGTCACAAAATACATAACGTCACAAAAATAAATGACGTTACAAAAAACATAACGTCACAAAAATAAATGACGTCACAAAATACATAACGTCACAAAAATAAATGACGTCACAAAATAAATAACGTCACAAAAATAAATGACGTCACAAAATACATAACGTCACAAAAACAAATGACCTCACAAAATACATAACGTCACAAAAATAATTGACGTCACAAAATACATTTCGTCACAAAAATAAATGACGTCACATAATACATAACGTCACAAAAATAAATGACGTCACAAAATACATAACGTCACAAAAATAAATGACGTCACAAAAATAAATAACGTCACAAAATACATAACGTCACAAAATACATAACGGCAAAAAAATAAATGACATCACAAAATACATAACGTCGCAAAAATAAATGACGTCACAAAATACATAACGTCAAAAAAATAAAAGACGTCACAAAATACATAACGTCACAAAAATAAATGACGTCACAAAAATTAATTACTTCACAAAATACATAACGTCACAAAAATAAAT
Organism: Flexamia atlantica; assembly: GCA_035578135.1. Classification (NCBI taxonomy): domain Eukaryota; kingdom Metazoa; phylum Arthropoda; class Insecta; order Hemiptera; family Cicadellidae; genus Flexamia; species Flexamia atlantica. The sequence goes on from JAQJVK010000087.1 coordinate 513,631, forward strand.
GACGTCACAAAATACATAACGTCACAAAATACATAACGTCACAAAAATAAATGACGTCACAAAATACATAACGTCACAAAAATAAATGACGTCACAATAATAAATGACGTCACAAAATACATAACGTCACAAAAATAAATGACGTCACAAAATACATAACGTTACAAAAATAAATGACGTCACAAAATACATAACGTCACAAAAATAAATGACGTCACAAAATACATAACGTCACAAAAAATGACGTCACAAAATACAAAACGTCACAAAAAAAATTGACGTCACAAAATAAATAAAGTCACAAAAATAAATGACGTCACAAAATACATAACGTCACAAAATTAATGACGTCACAAAAATTAATTACGTCACAAAATACATAACGTCACAAAAATAAATGACGTCACAAACATAATGACGTCACAAAATACATATTGTCACAAAATTAATGACGTCACAAAATACATAACGTCACAAAAATAAATGACGTCACAAAATACAAAACGTCAAAAAAAAATGACGTCACAAAATACATAACGTCATAAAAATAAATGACGTCACAAAAATTAATTACGTCATAAAATACATAACGTCACAAAAATAAATGACGTCAAAAAATACATAACCTCACAAAAATAAATGATGTCACAAAATACATAACGTCAAAAAAATAAATGACGTCACAAAATACATAACGTCACAAAAATAAATGACGTCACAAAATACATAACGTCACAAAAATAAATGACGTCACAAAATCCATAACGTCACAAAATTAAATGACGTCACAAAATACATAACGTCACAAAAATAAATGACGTCACAAAAATAAATAACGTCACAAAATACATAACGTCACAAAATACATAACGGCAAAAAAATAAATGACGTCAAAAAATACATAACGTCAAAAAAAATAAATGACGTCACAAAATACATAACGTCACAAAAATAAATGACGTCACAGAATACATAACGTCACAAAAATAAATGACGTTACAATAATAAATGACGTCACAAAATACATAACGTCACAAAAATAAATGACGTCACAAAATACATAACCTCACAAAAATAAATGATGTCACGAAATACATAACGTCACAAAAATAAATGACGTCACAAAATACATAACGTCAAAAAAATGACGTCACAAAATACATAACGCCATAAAAATAAATGACGTCACAAAAATTAATTACTTCACAAAATACATAACGTCACAAAAATAAATGACGTCACAAAATACATAACGTCACAAAATACATAACGTCACAAAAATAAATGACGTCACAAAATATATAACGTCACAAATATAAATGACGTCACAAAATACATAACTTCACAAAAACAAATGACGTCACAAAATACATAACGTCACAAAAATAAATGACGTCACAAAATACATAACGTCACAAAAATAAATGACGTCACAAAATTAATTACGTCACAAAATACATAACGTCACAAAATACATAACGTCACAAAAATAAATGACGTCACAAAAATTAGTTACGTCACAAAATACATAGCGTCACAAAAATAAATGACGTCACAAAAATTAATTACGTCACAAAATACATAACGTCACAAAAATAAATGACGTCAAAAAATACATAACCTCACAAAAATAAATGATGTCACAAAATACATAACGTCACAAAAATAAATGACGTCACAAAATACATAACGTCACAAAAATAAATGACGTCACATAATACATAACGTCACAAAAATAAATGACGTCACAAAAATAAATAACGTCACAAAATACATAACGTCAAAAAATATATAACGGCAAAAAAATAAATGACGTCACAAAATACATAACGTCGCAAAAATAAATGACGTCACAAAATACATAACGTCAAAAAAATAAAAGACGTCACAAAATACATAACGTCACAAAAATAAATGACTCCAAAAAATACATAACGTCACAAAAATAAATGACGTCACAATAATAAATGACGTCACAAAATACATAACGTCACAAAAATAAATGACGTAACAAAATACATAACGTTACAAAAATAAATGACGTCACAAAATACATAACGTCACAAAAATAAATGACGTCACAAAATACATAACGTCACAAAAAATGACGTCACAAAATACAAAACGTCACAAAAATAAATGACGTCAAAAAATACATAACGTCACAAAAATAAATGACGTCACAAAATACATAACGTCACAAAAATAAATGACGTCACAAAATACATAACGTCACAAAAATAAATGACGTCACAAAATACATAACGTCACAAAAATAAATGAAGTCACAAAATACATAACGTCACAAAAACAAATGACGTCACAAAATACATAACGTCACAAAAATTAATGACGTCACAAAATACATAACGTCAAAAAATAAATGACGACACAAAAATTAATTACGTCACAAAATACATAACGTAACAAAATATATAACGTCACAAAAATAAATGACGTCACAAAAATTAATTACGTCACAAAATACATAACGTCACAAAAATAAATAACGTCACATAATACATAACGTCACAAAATACATAACGTCACAAAAATAATTGACGTCACAAAATAAATAAAGTCACAAAAATAAATGACGTCACAAAATACATAACGTCACAAAAATAAATGACGTCACAAAATACATAACGTCACAAAATTAATGACGTCACAAAAATTAATTACGTCACAAAATACATAACGTCACAAAAATAAATGACGTCACAAACATAATGACGTCACAAAATACATATTGTCACAAAATTAATGACGTCACAAAATACATAACGTCAAAAAAAAATGACGTCACAAAATACATAACGTCATAAAAATAAATGACGTCACAAAAATTAATTACGTCATAAAATACATAACGTCACAAAAATAAATGACGTCAAAAAATACATAACCTCACAAAAATAAATGATGTCACAAAATACATAACGTCAAAAAAATAAATGACGTCACAAAATACATAACGTCACAAAAATAAATGACGTCAAAAAATACATAACGTCACAAAAATAAATGACGTCACAAAAATAAATAACGTCACAAAATACATAACGTCACAAAATACATAACGGCAAAAAAATAAATGACGTCAAAAAATACATAACGTCAAAAAAATAAATGACGTCACAAAATACATAACGTCACAAAAATAAATGACGTCAAAAAATACATAACCTCACAAAAATAAATGATGTCACAAAATACATAACGTCAAAAAAATAAATGACGTCACAAAATACATAACGTCACAAAAATAAATGACGTCACAAAATACATAACGTCACAAAAATAAATGACGTCACAAAATACATAACGTCACAAAAATAAATGACGTCACAAAATACATAACGTCACAAAAATAAATGACGTCACAAAATACATAACGTCACAAAAATAAATGACGTCACAAAATTAATTACGTCACAAAATACATAACGTCACAAAATATATAACGTCACAAAAATAAATGACGTCACAAAAATTAGTTACGTCACAAAATACATAGCGTCACAAAAATAAATGACGTCACAAAAATTAATTACGTCACAAAATACATAACGTCTCAAAAATAAATGACGTCAAAAAATACATAACCTCACAAAAATAAATGATGTCACAAAATACATAACGTCACAAAAATAAATGACGTCACAAAATACATAACGTCACAAAAATAAATGACGTCACATAATACATAACGTCACAAAAATAAATGACGTCACAAAATACATAACGTCACAAAAATAAATGACGTCACAAAAATAAATAACGTCACAAAATACATAACGTCAAAAAATACATAACGGCAAAAAAATAAATGACGTCACAAAATACATAACGTCGCAAAAATAAATGACGTCACAAAATACATAACGTCAAAAAAATAAAAGACGTCACAAAATACATAACGTCACAAAAATAAATGACTCCAAAAAATACATAACGTCACAAAAATAAATGACGTCACAATAATAAATGACGTCACAAAATACATAACGTCACAAAAATAAATGACGTCACAAAATACATAACGTTACAAAAATAAATGACGTCACAAAATACATAACGTCACAAAAATAAATGACGTCACAAAATACATAACGTCACAAAAAATGACGTCACAAAATACAAAACGTCACAAAAATAAATGACGTCACAAAATACATAACGTCACAAAAATAAATGACGTCACAAAATACATAACGTCACAAAAATAAATGACGTCACAAAATACATAACGTCACAAAAATAAATGACGTCACAAAATACATAACGTCACAAAAATAAATGAAGTCACAAAATACATAACGTCACAAAAACAAATGACGTCACAAAATACATAACGTCACAAAAATAAATGACGTCACAAAATACATAACGTCAAAAAATAAATGACGACACAAAAATTAATTACGTCACAAAATACATAACGTCACAAAATATATAACGTCACAAAAATAAATGACGTCACAAAAATTAATTACGTCACAAAATACATAACGTCACAAAAATAAATAACGTCACATAATACATAACGTCACAAAATACATAACGTCACAAAAATAATTGACGTCACAAAATAAATAAAGTCACAAAAATAAATGACGTCACAAAATTTATAACGTCACAAAAATAAATGACGTCACAAAATACATAACGTCACAAAATTAATGACGTCACAAAAATTAATTACGTCACAAAATACATAACGTCACAAAAATAAATGACGTCACAAACATAATGACGTCACAAAATACTTATTGTCACAAAATTAATGACGTCACAAAATACATAACGTCACAAAAATAAATGACGTCACAAAATACAAAACGTCAAAAAAAAATGACGACACAAAATACATAACGTCATAAAAATAAATGACGTCACAAAAATTAATTACGTCATAAAATACATAACGTCACAAAAATAAATGACGTCAAAAAATACATAACCTCACAAAAATAAATGATGTCACAAAATACATAACGTCAAAAAAATAAATGACGTCACAAAATACATAACGTCACAAAAATAAATGACGTCACAAAATACATAACGTCACAAAAATAAATGACGTCACAAAATACATAACGTCACAAAAATAAATGACGTCACAAAATACATAACGTCACAAAAATAAATGACGTCACAAAAATAAATAACGTCACAAAATACATAACGTCACAAAATACATAACGTCACAAAAATAATTGACGTCACAAAATAAATAAAGTCACAAAAATAAATGACGTCACAAAATACATAACGGCAAAAAAATAAATGACGTCAAAAAATACATAACGTCAAAAAAATAAATGACGTCACAAAATACATAACGTCACAAAAATAAATGACGTCACAAAATACATAACGTCACAAAAAATGACGTCACAAAATACAAAACGTCAAAAAAATAAATGACGTCACAAAATACATAACGTCACAAAAATAAATGACGTCAAAAAATACATAACCTCACAAAAATAAATGATGTCACAAAATACATAACGTCAAAAAAATAAATGACGTCACAAAATACATAACGTCACAAAAATAAATGACGTCACAAAATACATAACGTCACAAAAATAAATGACGTCACAAAATACATAACGTCACAAAAATAAATGACGTCACAAAATACATAACGTCACAAAAATAAATGACGTCACAAAATACATAACGTCACAAAAATAAATGACGTCACAAAATTAATTACGTCACAAAATACATAACGTCACAAAATATATAACGTCACAAAAATAAATGACGTCACAAAAATTAGTTACGTCACAAAATACATAGCGTCACAAAAATAAATGACGTCACAAAAATTAATTACGTCACAAAATACATAACGTCTCAAAAATAAATGACGTCAAAAAATACATAACCTCACAAAAATAAATGATGTCACAAAATACATAACGTCACAAAAATAAATGACGTCACAAAATACATAACGTCACAAAAATAAATGACGTCACATAATACATAACGTCACAAAAATAAATGACGTCACAAAATACATAACGTCACAAAAATAAATGACGTCACAAAAATAAATAACGTCACAAAATACATAACGTCAAAAAATACATAACGGCAAAAAAATAAATGACGTCACAAAATACATAACGTCGCAAAAATAAATGACGTCACAAAATACATAACGTCAAAAAAATAAAAGACGTCACAAAATACATAACGTCACAAAAATAAATGACTCCAAAAAATACATAACGTCACAAAAATAAATGACGTCACAATAATAAATGACGTCACAAAATACATAACGTCACAAAAATAAATGACGTCACAAAATACATAACGTTACAAAAATAAATGACGTCACAAAATACATAACGTCACAAAAATAAATGACGTCACAAAATACATAACGTCACAAAAAATGACGTCACAAAATACAAAACGTCACAAAAATAAATGACGTCACAAAATACATAACGTCACAAAAATAAATGACGTCACAAAATACATAACGTCACAAAAATAAATGACGTCACAAAATACATAACGTCACAAAAATAAATGACGTCACAAAATACATAACGTCACAAAAATAAATGAAGTCACAAAATACATAACGTCACAAAAACAAATGACGTCACAAAATACATAACGTCACAAAAATAAATGACGTCACAAAATACATAACGTCAAAAAATAAATGACGACACAAAAATTAATTACGTCACAAAATACATAACGTCACAAAATATATAACGTCACAAAAATAAATGACGTCACAAAAATTAATTACGTCACAAAATACATAACGTCACAAAAATAAATAACGTCACATAATACATAACGTCACAAAATACATAACGTCACAAAAATAATTGACGTCACAAAATAAATAAAGTCACAAAAATAAATGACGTCACAAAATTTATAACGTCACAAAAATAAATGACGTCACAAAATACATAACGTCACAAAATTAATGACGTCACAAAAATTAATTACGTCACAAAATACATAACGTCACAAAAATAAATGACGTCACAAACATAATGACGTCACAAAATACTTATTGTCACAAAATTAATGACGTCACAAAATACATAACGTCACAAAAATAAATGACGTCACAAAATACAAAACGTCAAAAAAAAATGACGACACAAAATACATAACGTCATAAAAATAAATGACGTCACAAAAATTAATTACGTCATAAAATACATAACGTCACAAAAATAAATGACGTCAAAAAATACATAACCTCACAAAAATAAATGATGTCACAAAATACATAACGTCAAAAAATAAATGACGTCACAAAATACATAACGTCACAAAAATAAATGACGTCACAAAATACATAACGTCACAAAAATAAATGACGTCACAAAATACATAACGTCACAAAAATAAATGACGTCACAAAATACATAACGTCACAAAAATAAATGACGTCACAAAAATAAATAACGTCACAAAATACATAACGTCACAAAATACATAACGTCACAAAAATAATTGACGTCACAAAATAAATAAAGTCACAAAAATAAATGACGTCACAAAATACATAACGGCAAAAAAATAAATGACGTCAAAAAATACATAACGTCAAAAAAATAAATGACGTCACAAAATACATAACGTCACAAAAATAAATGACGTCACAGAATACATAACGTCACAAAAATAAATGACGTCACAATAATAAATGACGTCACAAAATACATAACGTCACAAAAATAAATGACGTCACAAAATACATAACGTTACAAAAATAAATGACGTCACAAAATACATAACGTCACAAAAATAAATGACGTCACAAAATACATAACGTCACAAAAAATGACGTCACAAAATACATAACGTCACAAAAATAAATGACGTCACAAAATACATAACGTCACAAAAATAAATGACGTTACAAAAAACATAACGTCAAAAAAATAAATGACGTCACAAAATACATAACGTCACAAAAATAAATGACGTCACAAAATACATAACGTCACAAAAATAAATGACGTCACAAAATACATAACGTCACAAAAACCTATGACCTCACAAAATACATAACGTCACAAAAATAATTGACGTCACAAAATACATAACGTCACAAAAATAAATGACGTCACAAAAATTAATTACGTCACAAAATTCATAACGTCACAAAATATATAACGTCACAAAAATAAATGACGTCACAATAATTAATTACGTCACAAAATACATAACGTCACAAAAATAAATAACGTCACAAAATACATAACGTAACAAAATACATAACGTCACAAAAATAAATGACGTCACAAAATAAATAAAGTCACAAAAATAAATGACGTCACAAAATACATAACGTCACGAAAATAAATGACGTCACAAAATACATAACGTCACAAAATTAATGACGTCACAAAAATTAATTACGTCACAAAATACATAACGTCACAAAAATTAATTACGTCAAAAAATACATAACCTCACAAAAATAAATGTCGTCACAAAAATAAATGACGTCACAAAAAACATAACGTCACAAAAATAAATGACGTCACAAAATACATAACGACACAAAAAAATGACGTCACAAAATACATAACGTCACAAAATTAAATGACGTCAAAAAAATTAATGACGTCACAAAATACATAACGCCACAAAAATAAATGACGTCACAAAAATTAATTACGTCACAAAATACATAACGTCACAAAATTAATTGACGTCAAAAAATACATAACCTAACAAAAATAAATGATGTCACAAAATACATAACGTCACAAAAATAAATGACGTCACAAAATACATAACGTCAAAAAATGACGTCACAAAATACATAACGTCACAAAATACATAACGTCACAAAATACATAACGTCACAAAAATAAATGACGTCACAAAATACATAACGTCACAAAAATAAATGACGTCACAAAAATTAATTACGTCACAAAATACATAACGTCACAAAAATAAATGACGTCACAAAAATTAATTACGTCACAAAATACATAACGTCACAAAAATAATTGACGTCACAAAATAAATAAAGTCACAAAAATAAATGACGTCACAAAATACATAACGGCAAAAAAATAAATGACGTCAAAAAATACATAACGTCAAAAAAATAAATGACGACACAAAATACATAAGGTCACAAAAATAAATGACGTCACAGAATACATAACGTCACAAAAATAAATGACGTCACAATAATAAATGACGTCACAAAATACATAACGTCACAAAAATAAATGACGTCACAAAATACATAACGTTACAAAAATAAATGACGTCACAAAATACATAACGTCACAAAAATAAATGACGTCACAAAATACATAACGTCACAAAAAATGACGTCACAAAATACATAACGTCACAAAAATAAATGACTTCACAAAATACATAACGTCACAAAAATAAATGACGTTACAAAAAACATAACGTCACGAAAATAAATGACGTCACAAAATACATAACGTCACAAAAATAAATGACGTCACAAAATACATAACGTCACAAAAACAAATGACCTCACAAAATACATAACGTCACAAAAATAATTGACGTCACAAAATACATAACGTCACAAAAATAAATGACGTCACAAAAATTAATTACGTCACAAAATACATAACGTCACAAAATATATAACGTCACAAAAATAAATGACGTCACAATAATTAATTACGTCACAAAATACATAACGTCACAAAAATAAATAACGTCACAAAATACATAACGTAACAAAATACATAACGTCACAAAAATAAATGACGTCACAAAATAAATAAAGTCACAAAAATAAATGACGTCACAAAATACATAACGTCACGAAAATAAATGACGTCACAAAATACATAACGTCACAAAATTAATGACGTCACAAAATACATAACGTCACAAAAATTAATTACGTCAAAAAATACATAACCTCACAAAAATAAATGTCGTCACAAAAATAAATGACGTCACAAAAAACATAACGTCACAAAAATAAATGACGTCACAAAATACATAACGTCACAAAATACATAACGTCACAAAAATAAATGACGTCACAAAATACATAACGTCACAAAAATAAATGACGTCACAAAATACATAACGTCACAAAAATAAATGACGTCACAAAATACATAACGTCACAAAAATAAATGATGTCACAAAATACATAACGTCACAAAAAATGACGTCACAAAATACAAAACGTCACAAAAATAAATGACGTCACAAAATACATAACGTCACAAAAATAAATGACGTCACAAAATACATAACGTCACAAAAATAAATGACGTCACAAAATACATAACGTCTTAAAAATAAATCACGTCACAAAATACATAACGTCACAAAAATAAATGACGTCACAAAATACATAACGTCACAAAAACAAATGACGTCACAAAATACATAACTTCACAAAAATAAATGACGTCACAAAATACATAACGTCACAAAAATAAATGACGTCACAAAAATTAATTACGTCACAAAATACATAACGTCACAAAATATATAACGTCACAAAAATAAATGACGTCACAAAAATTAATTACGTTACAAAATACATAACGTCACAAAAATAAATAACGTCACAAAATACATAACGTCACAAAATACATAACGTCACAAAAATAATTGACGTCACAAAATAAATAAAGTCACAAAAATAAATGACGTCACAAAATACATAACGTCACAAAAATAAATGACGTCACAAAATACATAACGTCACAAAATTAATGACGTCACAAAATTTAATTACGTCACAAAATACATAACGTCACAAAAATTAATTACGTCAAAAAATACATAACCTCACAAAAATAAATGACGTCACAAAATACATAACGTCACAAAAATAAATGACGTCACAAAATACATAACGTCACTAAAATAAATGACGTCACAAAATACATAACGTCACAAAAATAAATGACGTCACAAAATACTTAACGTCACAAAAATAAATGACGTCACAAAAATTAATGACGTCAAAAAATACATAACGTCACAAAAATAAATGACGTCACAAAATTAATTACGTCACAAAATACATAACGTCACAAAAATAAATGACGTCAAAAAATACATAACCTCACAAAAATAAATGATGTCACAAAATACATAACGTCACTAAAATTAATGACGTCACAAAATACATAACGTCACAAAAATAAATGACGTCACAAAATACATAACGTCACAAAAATAAATGACGTCACAAAATACATAACGTCACAAAAATAAATGACGTCACAAAAATAAATAACGTCACAAAATACATAACGTCACAAAATACATAACGGCAAAAAAATAAATGACGTCACAAAATACATAACGTCACAAAAATAAATGACGTCACAAAATACATAACGTCAAAAAAATAAATGACGTCACAAAATACATAACGTCACAAAAATAAATGACGTCACAAAATACATAACGTCACAAAAATAAATGACGTCACAATAATAAATGACGTCACAAAATACATAACGTCACAAAAATAAATGACGTCACAAAATACATAACGTCACAAAAATAAATGAAGTCACAAAATACATAACGTCACAAAAAATGACGTCACAAAATACATAACGTCACAAAAATAAATGACGTCACAAAATACATAACGACGCAAAAATAAATGACGTCACAAAAATAAATAACGTCACAAAATACATAACGTCACAAAATACATAACGGCAAAAAAATAAATGACGTCACAAAATACATAACGTCACAAAAATAAATGACGTCACAGAATACATAACGTCACAAAAATAAATGACGTCACAATAATAAATGACGTCACAAAATACATAACGTCACAAAAATAAATGACGTCACAAAATACATAACGTTACAAAAATAAATGACGTCACAAAATACATAACGTCACAAAAATAAATGACGTCACAAAATACATAACGTCACAAAAAATGACGTCACAAAATACATAACGTCACAAAAATAAATGACGTCACAAAATACATAACGTCACAAAAATAAATGACGTTACAAAAAACATAACGTCACAAAAATAAATGACGTCACAAAATACATAACGTCACAAAAATAAATGACGTCACAAAATACATAACGTCACAAAAATAAATGACGTCACAAAATACATAACGTCACAAAAACAAATGACCTCACAAAATACATAACGTCACAAAAATAATTGACGTCACAAAATACATAACGTCACAAAAATAAATGACGTCACAAAAATTAATTACGTCACAAAATACATAACGTCACAAAAATAAATAACGTCACAAAATACATAACGTAACAAAATACATAACGTCACAAAAATAAATGACGTCACAAAATAAATAAAGTCACAAAAATAAATGACGTCACAAAATACATAACGTCACGAAAATAAATGACGTCACAAAATACATAACGTCACAAAATTAATGACGTCACAAAAATTAATTACGTCACAAAATACATAACGTCACAAAAATAAATGACGTCACAAAAATTAATTACGTTACAAAATACATAACGTCACAAAAATAAATAACGTCACAAAATACATAACGTCACAAAATACATAACGTCACAAAAATAATTGACGTCACAAAATAAATAAAGTCACAAAAATAAATGACGTCACAAAATACATAACGTCACAAAAATAAATGACGTCACAAAATACATAACGTCACAAAATTAATGACGTCACAAAATTTAATTACGTCACAAAATACATAACGTCACAAAAATTAATTACGTCAAAAAATACATAACCTCACAAAAATAAATGACGTCACAAAATACATAACGTCACAAAAATAAATGACGTCACAAAATACATAACGTCACTAAAATAAATGACGTCACAAAATACATAACGTCACAAAAATAAATGACGTCACAAAATACTTAACGTCACAAAAATAAATGACGTCACAAAAATTAATGACGTCAAAAAATACATAACGTCACAAAAATAAATGACGTCAAAAATTAATTACGTCACAAAATACATAACGTCACAAAAATAAATGACGTCAAAAAATACATAACCTCAAAAAAATAAATGATGTCACAAAATACATAACGTCACTAAAATTAATGACGTCACAAAATACATAACGTCACAAAAATAAATGACGTCACAAAATACATAACGTCACAAAATACATAACGGCAAAAAAATAAATGACGTCACAAAATACATAACGTCACAAAAATAAATGACGTCACAAAAATAAATAACGTCACAAAATACATAACGTCACAAAATACATAACGGCAAAAAAATAAATGACGTCACAAAATACATAACGTCACAAAAATAAATGACGTCACAAAATACATAACGTCAAAAAAATAAATGACGTCACAAAATACATAACGTCACAAAAATAAATGACGTCACAAAATACATAACGTCACAAAAATAAATGACGTCACAATAATAAATGACGTCACAAAATACATAACGTCACAAAAATAAATGACGTCACAAAATACATAACGTCACAAAAATAAATGAAGTCACAAAATACATAACGTCACAAAAAATGACGTCACAAAATACATAACGTCACAAAAATAAATGACGTCACAAAATACATAACGACACAAAAATAAATGACGTCACAAAAATAAATAACGTCACAAAATACATAACGTCACAAAATACATAACGGCAAAAAAATAAATGACCTCACAAAATACATAACGTCACAAAAATAAATGACGTCACAGAATACATAACGTCACAAAAATAAATGACGTCACAATAATAAATGACGTCACAAAATACATAACGTCACAAAAATAAATGACGTCACAAAATACATAACGTTACAAAAATAAATGACGTCACAAAATACATAACGTCACAAAAATAAATGACGTCACAAAATACATAACGTCACAAAAAATGACGTCACAAAATACATAACGTCACAAAAATAAATGACGTCACAAAATACATAACGTCACAAAAATAAATGACGTTACAAAATACATAACGTCACAAAAATAAATGACGTCACAAAATACATAACGTCACAAAAATAAATGACGTCACAAAATACATAACGTCACAAAAATAAATGACGTCACAAAATACATAACGTCACAAAAACAAATGACCTCACAAAATACATAACGTAACAAAAATAATTGACGTCACAAAATACATAACGTCACAAAAATAAATGACGTCACAAAAATTAATTACGTCACAAAATACATAACGTCACAAAAATAAATAACGTCACAAAATACATAACGTAACAAAATACATAACGTCACAAAAATAAATGACGTCACAAAATAAATAAAGTCACAAAAATAAATGACGTCACAAAATACATAATGTCACGAAAATAAATGACGTCACAAAAATTAATTACGTCACAAAATACATAACGTCACAAAAATAATTAACGTCAAAAAATACATAACCTCACAAAAATAAATGATGTCACAAAATACATAACGTCACAAGAATAAATGACGTCACAAAATACATAACGTCACAAAAATAAATGACGTCAAAAAAAGTAATGACGTCACAAAATACATAACGCCACAAAAATAAATGACGTCACAAAAATTAATTACGTCACAAAATACATAACGTCACAAAAATAATTGACGTCAAAAAATACATAACCTTACAAAAATAAATGACGTCACAAAATACATAACGTCAAAAAAATGACGTCACAAAATACATAACGCCATAAAAATAAATGACGTCACAAAAATTAATTACTTCACAAAATACATAACGTCACAAAAATAAATTACGTCACAAAATACATAACGTCACAAAATACATAACGTCACAAAAATAAATGACGTCACAAAATACATAACGTCACAAAAATAAATGACGTCACAAAATACATAACGTCACAAAAATAAATGACGTCACAAAAATTAATTACGTCACAAAATACATAACGTCACAAAAATAAATGACGTCACAAAAATTAATTACGTCACAAAATACATAACGTCACAAAAATAAATGACGTCAAAAAATACATAACCTCACAAACATAAATGATGTCACAAAATACATAACGTCACAAAAATAAATGACGTCGAAAAATACCTAACGTCACAAAAATAAATGACGTCACATAATACATAACGTCACAAAAATAAATGACGTCACAAAATACATAACGTCACAAAAAATAAATGACGTCGCAAAAATAAATAACGTCACAAAATACATAACGTCACAAAATACATAACGGCAAAAAAATAAATGACGTCACAAAATACATAACGTCGCAAAATAAATGACGTCACAAAATACATAACGTCAAAAAAAATGACGTCACAAAATACATGACGTCACAAAAATAAATGACGTCACAAAATACATAACGTCACAAAAATAAATGACGTCACAGAAATAAATGACGTTACAAAAATAAATGACGTCACAAAATACATAACGTCACAAAAATAAATGATGTCACAAAATACATAACGTCACAAAAAATGACGTCACAAAATACAAAACGTCACAAAAATAAATGACCTCACAAAATACATAACGTCACAAAAATAAATGACGTCACAAAATACATAACGTCACAAAAATAAATGACTTCACAAAATACATAACGTCTTAAAAATAAATCACGTCACAAAATACATAACGTCACAAAAATAAATGACGTCACAAAATACATAACGTCACAAAAACAAATGACGTCACAAAATACATAACTTCACAAAAATAAATGACGTCAAAAAATACATAACGTCACAAAAATAAATGACGTCACAAAAATTAATTACGTCACAAAATACATAACGTCACAAAATATATAACGTCACAAAAATAAATGACGTCACAAAAATTAATTACGTTACAAAATACATAACGTCACAAAAATAAATAACGTCACAAAATACATAACGTCACAAAATACATAACGTCACAAAAATAATTGACGTCACAAAATAAATAAAGTCACAAAAATAAATGACGTCACAAAATACATAACGTCACAAAAATAAATGACGTCACAAAATACATAACGTCACAAAAATAAATGACGTCACAAAATACATAACGTCACAAAAATAAATGACGTCACAAAAATTAATTACGTCACAAAATATATAACGTCACAAAAATAAATGACGTCACAAAAATTAATTACGTTACAAAATACATAACGTCACAAAAATAAATAACGTCACAAAATACATAACGTCACAAAAATAAATGACGTCACAAAAATTAATTACGTCACAAAATACATAACGTCACAAAAATAAATAACGTCACAAAATACATAACGTAACAAAATACATAACGTCACAAAAATAAATGACGTCACAAAATACATAACGTCACAAAATTAATGACGTCACAAAAATTAATTACGTCACAAAATACATAACGTCACAAAAATTAATTACGTCAAAAAATACATAACCTCACAAAAATAAATGTCGTCACAAAAATAAATGACGTCACAAAAAACATAACGTCACAAAAATAAATGACGTCACAAAATACATAACGACACAAAACAAAATGACGTCACAAAATACATAACGTCACAAAAATAAATGACGTCAAAAAATACATAACCTCACAAAAATAAATGTCGTCACAAAAATAAATGACGTCACAAAAAACATAACGTCACAAAAATAAATGACGTCACAAAATACATAACGCCACAAAAATAAATGACGTCACAAAAATTAATTACGTCACAAAATACATAACGTCACAAAAATAATTGACGTCAAAAAATACATAACCTCACAAATATAAATGATGTCACAAAATACATAACGTCACAAGAATAAATGACGTCACAAAATACATAACGTCACAAAAATAAATGACGTCAAAAAAAGTAATGACGTCACAAAATACATAACGCCACAAAAATAAATGACGTCACAAAAATTAATTACGTCACAAAATACATAACGTCACAAAAATAATTGACATCAAAAAATACATAACCTCACAAAAATAAATGACGTCACAAAATACATAACGTCAAAAAAATGACGTCACAAAATACATAACGCCATAAAAATAAATGACGTCTTAAAAATTAATTACTTCACAAAATACATAACGTCAAAAAAATAAATGACGTCACAAAATACATAACGTCACAAAATACATAACGTCACAAAAATAAATGACGTCACAAAATACATAACGTCACAAAAATAAATGACGTCACAAAATACATAACGTCGCAAAATAAATGACGTCACAAAATACATAACGTCAAAAAATTTGACGTCACAAAATACATGACGTCACAAAAATAAATGACGTCACAAAATACATAACGTCACAAAAATAAATGACGTCACAGAAATAAATGACGTTACAAAAATAAATGACGTCACAAAATACATAACGTCACAAAAATAAATGATGTCACAAAATACATAACGTCACAAAAAATGACGTCACAAAATACAAAACGTCACAAAAATAAATGACGTCACAAAATACATAACGTCACAAAAATAAATGACGTCATAAAATACATAACGTCACAAAAATAAATGACGTCACAAAATACATAACGTCTTAAAAATAAATCACGTCACAAAATACATAACGTCACAAAAATAAATGACGTCACAAAATACACAACGTCACAAAAACAAATGACGTCACAAAATACATAACTTCACAAAAATAAATGACGTCACAAAATACATAACGTCACAAAAATAAATGACGTCACAAAATACATAACGTCACAAAATTAATGACGTCACAAAATTTAATTACGTCACAAAATACATAACGTCACAAAAATTAATTACGTCAAAAAATACATAACCTCACAAAAATAAATGACGTCACAAAATACATAACGTCACAAAAATAAATGACGTCACAAAATACATAACGTCACTAAAATAAATGACGTCACAAAATACATAACGTCACAAAAATAAATGACGTCACAAAATACTTAACGTCACAAAAATAAATGACGTCACAAAAATTAATGACGTCAAAAAATACATAACGTCACAAAAATAAATGACGTCACAAAATTAATTACGTCACAAAATACAAAACCTCAAAAAAATAAATGACGTCAAAAAATACATAACCTCACAAAAATAAATGACGTTACAAAATACATAACGTCAAAAGAATAAATGACGTCACAAAATACATAACGTCACAAAAATAAATGACGTCACAAAATACATAACGTCACAAAAATAAATGACGTCACAATAATAAATGACGCCACAAAATACATAACGTCACAAAAATAAATGACGTCACAAAATACATAACGTCACAAAAATAAATGAAGTCACAAAATACATAACGTCACAAAAAATGACGTCACAAAATACATAACGTCACAAAAATAAATGACGTCACAAAATACATAACGACACAAAAATAAATGACGTCACAAAATACATAACGTCACAAAAATAAATGACGTCACAAAATACATAACGTCACAAAAATAAATGACGTCACAAAATACATAACGTCACAAAAATAAATGACGTCACAAAATACATAACGTCACAAAAACAAATGACGTCACAAAATACATAACGTCACAAAAATAAATGACGTCACAAAATACATAACGTCACAAAAATAAATGACGTCACAAAATACATAACGTCACAAAAATAAATGACGTCACAAAAATTAAATAAGTCACAAAATACATAACGTCACAAAAATAAATAACGTCACAAAATACATAACGTCACAAAATATAACGTTACAAAAATAAATGACGTCACAAAATAAATAAAGTCACAAAAATATATGACGTCACAAAATACATAACGTCACAAAAATAAATGACGTCACAAAATACATAACGTCACAAAAATTAATGACGTCACAAAATACATAACGTCACAAAAATAAATGACGTCACAAAAAGTAATGACGTCACAAAATACATAACGTCACAAAAATAAATGACGTCACAAAAATTAATTACGTCACAGAATACATAACGTCACAAAAATAAATGACGTCACAAAATACATAACGTCACAAAATACATAACGTCACAAAAATAAATGACGTCACAAAATACATAACGTCACAAAAAATAAATTACGTCACAAAATGCATAACGTCACAAAAATAAATAATGTCACAAAATACATAACGTCACAAAAATAAATGATATCATAAAATACATAACGTCACGAAAATAAATGACGTCACAAAAATTTATTACGTCACAAAAATAAATAACGTCACAAAATACATAACGTCACAAAATACATAACGGCACAAAAATAAATGACGTCACAAAATACATAACGTCACAAAAATAAATGACGTCACAAAATACATACCGTCAAAAAAATAAATGACGTCACAAAATACATAACGTCACAAAAATAAATGACGTCACAAAATACATAACGTCACAAAAATAAATGACGTCACAATAATAAATGACGTCACAAAATACATAACGTCACAAAAATAAATGACGTCACAAAATACATAACGTCACAAAAATAAATGACGTCACAAAATACATAACGTCACAAAAATAAATGACGTCACAAAATACATAACGTCACAAAAAAAATGACGTCACAAAATACATAACGTCACAAAAATAATTGACGTCACAAAATAAATAAAGTCACAAAAATAAATGACGTCACAAAATACATAACGTCACTTAAATAAATGACGTCACAAAATACATAACGTCACAAAATTAATGACGTCACAAAAATTAATTATGTCACAAAATACATAACGTCACAAAAATTAATGACGTCACAAAATTAATTACGTCACAAAATACATAACGTCACAAAAATAAATGACGTCAAAAAATACATAACCTCACAAAAATAAATGATGTCACAAAATACATAACGTCACTAAAATAAATGACGTCAAAAAATACATAACCTCACAAAAATAAATGACGTCACAAAATACATAACGTCACAAAAATAAATGACGTCACAAAAATTAATGACGTCACAAAATACATAACGTCACAAAAATAAATGACGTCACAAAATTAATTACGTCACAAAATACATAACGTCACAAAAATAAATGACGTCACAAAATACATAACGTCACAAAAACAAATGACGTCACAAAATACATAACGTCACAAAAATAAATGACGTCACAAAATACATAACGTCACAAAAATAAATGACGTCACAAAATACATAACGTCACAAAAATAAATGACGTCACAAAATACATAACGTCACAAAAATAAATGACGTCACAAAAATTAAATAAGTCACAAAATACATAACGTCACAAAAATAAATAACGTCACAAAATACATAACGTCACAAAATATAACAATACAAAAATAAATGACGTCACAAAATAAATAAAGTCACAAAAATAAATGACGTCACAAAATACATAACGTCACAAAAATAAATGACGTCACAAAATACATAACGTCACAAAAATTAATGACGTCACAAAATACATAACGTCACAAAAATAAATGACGTCACAAAAAGTAATGACGTCACAAAATACATAACGTCACAAAAATAAATGACGTCACAAAAATTAATTACGTCACAGAATACATAACGTCACAAAAATAAATGACGTCACAAAATACATAACGTCACAAAATACATAACGTCACAAAAATAAATGACGTCACAAAATACATAACGTCACAAAAAATAAATTACGTCACAAAATGCATAACGTCACAAAAATAAATAATGTCACAAAATACATAACGTCACAAAAATAAATGATATCATAAAATACATAACGTCACGAAAATAAATGACGTCACAAAAATTTATTACGTCACAAAAATAAATAACGTCACAAAATACATAACGTCACAAAATACATAACGGCACAAAAATAAATGACGTCACAAAATACATAACGTCACAAAAATAAATGACGTCACAAAATACATACCGTCAAAAAAATAAATGACGTCACAAAATACATAACGTCACAAAAATAAATGACGTCACAAAATACATAACGTCACAAAAATAAATGACGTCACAATAATAAATGACGTCACAAAATACATAACGTCACAAAAATAAATGACGTCACAAAATACATAACGTCACAAAAATAAATGACGTCACAAAATACATAACGTCACAAAAATAAATGACGTCACAAAATACATAACGTCACAAAAAAAATGACGTCACAAAATACATAACGTCACAAAAATAATTGACGTCACAAAATAAATAAAGTCACAAAAATAAATGACGTCACAAAATACATAACGTCACTTAAATAAATGACGTCACAAAATACATAACGTCACAAAATTAATGACGTCACAAAAATTAATTATGTCACAAAATACATAACGTCACAAAAATTAATGACGTCACAAAATTAATTACGTCACAAAATACATAACGTCACAAAAATAAATGACGTCAAAAAATACATAACCTCACAAAAATAAATGATGTCACAAAATACATAACGTCACTAAAATAAATGACGTCAAAAAATACATAACCTCACAAAAATAAATGACGTCACAAAATACATAACGTCACAAAAATAAATGACGTCACAAAATACATAACGTCACAAAAATTAATGACGTCACAAAATACATAACGTCACAAAAATAAATGACGTCACAAAATTAATTACGTCACAAAATACATAACGTCACAAAAATAAATGACGTCAAAAAATACATAACCTCACAAAAATAAATGATGTCACAAAATACATAACGTCACTAAAATAAATGACGTCAAAAAATACATAACGTCACAAAAATAAATGACGTCACAAAATACATAACGTCACAAAAATAAATGACGTCACAAAATACATAACGTCACAAAAATAAATGACGTCACAAAAATAAATAACGTCACAAAATACATAACGTCACAAAATACATAACGGCACAAAAATAAATGACGTCACAAAATACATAACGTCACAAAAATAAATGACGTCACAAAATACATACCGTCAAAAAAATAAATGACGTCACAAAATACATAACGTCACAAAAATAAATGACGTCACAAAATACATAACGTCACAAAAATAAAGGACGTCACAATAATAAATGACGTCACAAAATACATAACGTCACAAAAATAAATGACGTCACAAAATACATAACGTCACAAAAATAAATGAAGTCACAAAATACATAACGTCACAAAAAAATGACGTCACAAAATACATAACGTCACAAAAATAAATGACGTCACAAAATACATAACGACACAAAAATAAATGACGTCACAAAATACATAACGTCACAAAAATAAATGACGTCACAAAATACATAACGTCACAAAAATAAATGACGTCACAAAATACATAACGTCACAAAAATAAATGACGTCACAAAATACATAACGTCACAAAAACAAATGACGTCACAAAATACATAACGTCACAAAAATAAATGACGTCACAAAATACATAACGTCACAAAAATAAATGACGTCACAAAATACATAACGTCACAAAAATAAATGACGTCACAAAATACATAACGTCACCAAAATAAATGACGTCACAAAATACATAACGTCACTAAAATAAATGACGTCACAAAATACATAACGTCAAAAAAATAAATGACGTCACAAAATACATAACGTCACAAAAATAAATGACGTCACAAAATACATAACGTCACAAAAATAAATGACGTCACAAAATTAATTACGTCACAAAATACATAACGTCACAAAAATAAATGACGTCAAAAAATACATAACCTCACAAAAATAAATGATGTCACGAAATACATAACGTCACTAAAATAAATGACGTCACAAAATACATAACGTCACAAAAATAAATGACGTCACAAAATACATAACGTCACAAAAATAAATGACGTCACAAAATACATAACGTCACAAAAATAAATGATGTCACAAAATACATAACGTCACAAAAATAAATGACGTCACAAAATACATAACGTCACAAAAATAAATGACGTCACAAAATAAATAACGTCACAAAAATAAATGACGTCACAAAATACATAACGTCACAAAAATAAATGACGTCACAAAAATAAATAACGTCACAAAATACATAACGTCACAAAATACATAACGGCAAAAAAATAAATGACGTCACAAAATACATAACGTCACAAAAATAAATGACGTCACAAAATACATAACGTCAAAAAAATAAATGACGTCACAAAATACATAACGTCACAAAAATAAATGACGTCACAAAATACATAACGTCACAAAAATAAATGACGTCACAATAATAAATGACGTCACAAAATACATAACGTCACAAAAATAAATGACGTCACAAAATACATAACGTCACAAAAATAAATGACGTCACAAAATACATAACGTCACAAAAAATGACTTCACAAAATACATAACGTCACAAAAATAAATGAAGTCACAAAATACATAACGACACAAAAATAAATGACGTCACAAAATACATAACGTCACAAAAATAAATGACGTCACAAAATACATAACGTCACAAAAATAAATGACGTCACAAAATACATAACGTCACAAAAATAAATGACGTCACAAAATACATAACGTCACAAAAACAAATGACGTCAAAAAATACATAACGTCACATAAATAAATGACGTCACAAAATACATAACGTCACAAAAATAAATGACGTCACAAAATACATAACGTCACAAAAATAAATGACGTCACAAAATACATAACGTCACAAAAATAAAAGACGTCACAAAAATTAAATAAGTCACAAAATACATAACGTCACAAAAATAAATAACGTCACAAAATACATAACGTCACAAAATACATAACGTTACAAAAATAAATGACGTCACAAAATAAATAAAGTCACAAAAATAAATGACGTCACAAAATACATAACGTCACAAAAATAAATGACGTCACAAAATACATAACGTCACAAAATTAATGACGTCACAAAAATTAATTTCGTCACAAAATACATAACGTCACAAAAATTAATTAAGTCAAAAAATACATAACCTCACAAAAATAAATGACGTCACAAAATACATAACGTCACAAAAATAAATGACGTCACAAAATACATAACGTCACAAAAATAAATGACGTCACAAAATACATAACGTCACAAAAATAAATGACGTCACAAAATACATACCGTCAAAAAAATAAATGACGTCACAAAATACATAACGTCACAAAAATAAATGACGTCACAAAATACATAACGTCACAAAAATAAAGGACGTCACAATAATAAATGACGTCACAAAATACATAACGTCACAAAAATAAATGACGTCACAAAATACATAACGTCACAAAAATAAATGAAGTCACAAAATACATAACGTCACAAAAAAATGACGTCACAAAATACATAACGTCACAAAAATAAATGACGTCACAAAATACATAACGACACAAAAATAAATGACGTCACAAAATACATAACGTCACAAAAATAAATGACGTCACAAAATACATAACGTCACAAAAATAAATGACGTCACAAAATACATAACGTCACAAAAATAAATGACGTCACAAAATACATAACGTCACAAAAACAAATGACGTCACAAAATACATAACGTCACAAAAATAAATGACGTCACAAAATACATAACGTCACAAAAATAAATGACGTCACAAAATACATAACGTCACAAAAATAAATGACGTCACAAAATACATAACGTCACAAAAATAAATGACGTCACAAAATACATACCGTCAAAAAAATAAATGACGTCACAAAATACATAACGTCACAAAAATAAATGACGTCACAAAATACATAACGTCACAAAAATAAAGGACGTCACAATAATAAATGACGTCACAAAATACATAACGTCACAAAAATAAATGACGTCACAAAATACATAACGTCACAAAAATAAATGAAGTCACAAAATACATAACGTCACAAAAAAATGACGTCACAAAATACATAACGTCACAAAAATAAATGACGTCACAAAATACATAACGTCACAAAAAATAAATTACGTCACAAAATGCATAACGTCACAAAAATAAATAATGTCACAAAATACATAACGTCACAAAAATAAATGATATCATAAAATACATAACGTCACGAAAATAAATGACGTCACAAAAATTTATTACGTCACAAAAATAAATAACGTCACAAAATACATAACGTCACAAAATACATAACGGCACAAAAATAAATGACGTCACAAAATACATAACGTCACAAAAATAAATGACGTCACAAAATACATACCGTCAAAAAAATAAATGACGTCACAAAATACATAACGTCACAAAAATAAATGACGTCACAAAATACATAACGTCACAAAAATAAATGACGTCACAATAATAAATGACGTCACAAAATACATAACGTCACAAAAATAAATGACGTCACAAAATACATAACGTCACAAAAATAAATGACGTCACAAAATACATAACGTCACAAAAATAAATGACGTCACAAAATACATAACGTCACAAAAAAAATGACGTCACAAAATACATAACGTCACAAAAATAATTGACGTCACAAAATAAATAAAGTCACAAAAATAAATGACGTCACAAAATACATAACGTCACTTAAATAAATGACGTCACAAAATACATAACGTCACAAAATTAATGACGTCACAAAAATTAATTATGTCACAAAATACATAACGTCACAAAAATAAATGACGTCACAATAATAAATGACGTCACAAAATACATAACGTCACAAAAATAAATGACGTCACAAAATACATAACGTCACAAAAACAAATGACGTCACAAAATACATAACGTCACAAAAATAAATGACGTCACAAAATACATAACGTCACAAAAATAAATGACGTCACAAAATACATAACGTCACAAAAATAAATGACGTCACAAAATACATAACGTCACCAAAATAAATGACGTCACAAAATACATAACGTCACTAAAATAAATGACGTCACAAAATACATAACGTCAAAAAAATAAATGACGTCACAAAATACATAACGTCACAAAAATAAATGACGTCACAAAATACATAACGTCACAAAAATAAATGACGTCACAAAATTAATTACGTCACAAAATACATAACGTCACAAAAATAAATGACGTCAAAAAATACATAACCTCACAAAAATAAATGATGTCACGAAATACATAACGTCACTAAAATAAATGACGTCACAAAATACATAACGTCACAAAAATAAATGACG
Source organism: Flexamia atlantica (assembly GCA_035578135.1). Taxonomy (NCBI): domain Eukaryota; kingdom Metazoa; phylum Arthropoda; class Insecta; order Hemiptera; family Cicadellidae; genus Flexamia; species Flexamia atlantica. The sequence goes on from JAQJVK010000087.1 coordinate 539,883, forward strand.
TCACAAAATACATAACGTCACAAAAATAAATGACGTCACAAAATACATAACGTCACAAAAATAAATGATGTCACAAAATACATAACGTCACAAAAATAAATGACGTCACAAAATACATAACGTCACAAAAATAAATGACGTCACAAAATAAATAACGTCACAAAAATAAATGACGTCACAAAATACATAACGTCACAAAAATAAATGACGTCACAAAAATAAATAACGTCACAAAATACATAACGTCACAAAATACATAACGGCAAAAAAATAAATGACGTCACAAAATACATAACGTCACAAAAATAAATGACGTCACAAAATACATAACGTCAAAAAAATAAATGACGTCACAAAATACATAACGTCACAAAAATAAATGACGTCACAAAATACATAACGTCACAAAAATAAATGACGTCACAATAATAAATGACGTCACAAAATACATAACGTCACAAAAATAAATGACGTCACAAAATACATAACGTCACAAAAATAAATGACGTCACAAAATACATAACGTCACAAAAAATGACTTCACAAAATACATAACGTCACAAAAATAAATGAAGTCACAAAATACATAACGACACAAAAATAAATGACGTCACAAAATACATAACGTCACAAAAATAAATGACGTCACAAAATACATAACGTCACAAAAATAAATGACGTCACAAAATACATAACGTCACAAAAATAAATGACGTCACAAAATACATAACGTCACAAAAACAAATGACGTCAAAAAATACATAACGTCACATAAATAAATGACGTCACAAAATACATAACGTCACAAAAATAAATGACGTCACAAAATACATAACGTCACAAAAATAAATGACGTCACAAAATACATAACGTCACAAAAATAAAAGACGTCACAAAAATTAAATAAGTCACAAAATACATAACGTCACAAAAATAAATAACGTCACAAAATACATAACGTCACAAAATACATAACGTTACAAAAATAAATGACGTCACAAAATAAATAAAGTCACAAAAATAAATGACGTCACAAAATACATAACGTCACAAAAATAAATGACGTCACAAAATACATAACGTCACAAAATTAATGACGTCACAAAAATTAATTTCGTCACAAAATACATAACGTCACAAAAATTAATTAAGTCAAAAAATACATAACCTCACAAAAATAAATGACGTCACAAAATACATAACGTCACAAAAATAAATGACGTCACAAAATACATAACGTCACAAAAATAAATGACGTCACAAAATACATAACGTCACAAAAATAAATGACGTCACAAAATACATACCGTCAAAAAAATAAATGACGTCACAAAATACATAACGTCACAAAAATAAATGACGTCACAAAATACATAACGTCACAAAAATAAAGGACGTCACAATAATAAATGACGTCACAAAATACATAACGTCACAAAAATAAATGACGTCACAAAATACATAACGTCACAAAAATAAATGAAGTCACAAAATACATAACGTCACAAAAAAATGACGTCACAAAATACATAACGTCACAAAAATAAATGACGTCACAAAATACATAACGACACAAAAATAAATGACGTCACAAAATACATAACGTCACAAAAATAAATGACGTCACAAAATACATAACGTCACAAAAATAAATGACGTCACAAAATACATAACGTCACAAAAATAAATGACGTCACAAAATACATAACGTCACAAAAACAAATGACGTCACAAAATACATAACGTCACAAAAATAAATGACGTCACAAAATACATAACGTCACAAAAATAAATGACGTCACAAAATACATAACGTCACAAAAATAAATGACGTCACAAAATACATAACGTCACAAAAATAAATGACGTCACAAAATACATACCGTCAAAAAAATAAATGACGTCACAAAATACATAACGTCACAAAAATAAATGACGTCACAAAATACATAACGTCACAAAAATAAAGGACGTCACAATAATAAATGACGTCACAAAATACATAACGTCACAAAAATAAATGACGTCACAAAATACATAACGTCACAAAAATAAATGAAGTCACAAAATACATAACGTCACAAAAAAATGACGTCACAAAATACATAACGTCACAAAAATAAATGACGTCACAAAATACATAACGTCACAAAAAATAAATTACGTCACAAAATGCATAACGTCACAAAAATAAATAATGTCACAAAATACATAACGTCACAAAAATAAATGATATCATAAAATACATAACGTCACGAAAATAAATGACGTCACAAAAATTTATTACGTCACAAAAATAAATAACGTCACAAAATACATAACGTCACAAAATACATAACGGCACAAAAATAAATGACGTCACAAAATACATAACGTCACAAAAATAAATGACGTCACAAAATACATACCGTCAAAAAAATAAATGACGTCACAAAATACATAACGTCACAAAAATAAATGACGTCACAAAATACATAACGTCACAAAAATAAATGACGTCACAATAATAAATGACGTCACAAAATACATAACGTCACAAAAATAAATGACGTCACAAAATACATAACGTCACAAAAATAAATGACGTCACAAAATACATAACGTCACAAAAATAAATGACGTCACAAAATACATAACGTCACAAAAAAAATGACGTCACAAAATACATAACGTCACAAAAATAATTGACGTCACAAAATAAATAAAGTCACAAAAATAAATGACGTCACAAAATACATAACGTCACTTAAATAAATGACGTCACAAAATACATAACGTCACAAAATTAATGACGTCACAAAAATTAATTATGTCACAAAATACATAACGTCACAAAAATTAATGACGTCACAAAATTAATTACGTCACAAAATACATAACGTCACAAAAATAAATGACGTCAAAAAATACATAACCTCACAAAAATAAATGATGTCACAAAATACATAACGTCACTAAAATAAATGACGTCAAAAAATACATAACCTCACAAAAATAAATGACGTCACAAAATACATAACGTCACAAAAATAAATGACGTCACAAAAATTAATGACGTCACAAAATACATAACGTCACAAAAATAAATGACGTCACAAAATTAATTACGTCACAAAATACATAACGTCACAAAAATAAATGACGTCACAAAATACATAACGTCACAAAAACAAATGACGTCACAAAATACATAACGTCACAAAAATAAATGACGTCACAAAATACATAACGTCACAAAAATAAATGATGTCACAAAATACATAACGTCACAAAAATAAATGACGTCACAAAATACATAACGTCACAAAAATAAATGACGTCACAAAAATTAAATAAGTCACAAAATACATAACGTCACAAAAATAAATAACGTCACAAAATACATAACGTCACAAAATATAACGTTACAAAAATAAATGACGTCACAAAATAAATAAAGTCACAAAAATAAATGACGTCACAAAATACATAACGTCACAAAAATAAATGACGTCACAAAATACATAACGTCACAAAAATTAATGACGTCACAAAATACATAACGTCACAAAAATAAATGACGTCACAAAAAGTAATGACGTCACAAAATACATAACGTCACAAAAATAAATGACGTCACAAAAATTAATTACGTCACAGAATACATAACGTCACAAAAATAAATGACGTCACAAAATACATAACGTCACAAAATACATAACGTCACAAAAATAAATGACGTCACAAAATACATAACGTCACAAAAAATAAATTACGTCACAAAATGCATAACGTCACAAAAATAAATAATGTCACAAAATACATAACGTCACAAAAATAAATGATATCATAAAATACATAACGTCACGAAAATAAATGACGTCACAAAAATTTATTACGTCACAAAAATAAATAACGTCACAAAATACATAACGTCACAAAATACATAACGGCACAAAAATAAATGACGTCACAAAATACATAACGTCACAAAAATAAATGACGTCACAAAATACATACCGTCAAAAAAATAAATGACGTCACAAAATACATAACGTCACAAAAATAAATGACGTCACAAAATACATAACGTCACAAAAATAAATGACGTCACAATAATAAATGACGTCACAAAATACATAACGTCACAAAAATAAATGACGTCACAAAATACATAACGTCACAAAAATAAATGACGTCACAAAATACATAACGTCACAAAAATAAATGACGTCACAAAATACATAACGTCACAAAAAAAATGACGTCACAAAATACATAACGTCACAAAAATAATTGACGTCACAAAATAAATAAAGTCACAAAAATAAATGACGTCACAAAATACATAACGTCACTTAAATAAATGACGTCACAAAATACATAACGTCACAAAATTAATGACGTCACAAAAATTAATTATGTCACAAAATACATAACGTCACAAAAATTAATGACGTCACAAAATTAATTACGTCACAAAATACATAACGTCACAAAAATAAATGACGTCAAAAAATACATAACCTCACAAAAATAAATGATGTCACAAAATACATAACGTCACTAAAATAAATGACGTCAAAAAATACATAACCTCACAAAAATAAATGACGTCACAAAATACATAACGTCACAAAAATAAATGACGTCACAAAATACATAACGTCACAAAAATAAATGACGTCACAAAAATTAATGACGTCACAAAATACATAACGTCACAAAAATAAATGACGTCACAAAATTAATTACGTCACAAAATACATAACGTCACAAAAATAAATGACGTCAAAAAATACATAACCTCACAAAAATAAATGATGTCACAAAATACATAACGTCACTAAAATAAATGACGTCAAAAAATACATAACGTCACAAAAATAAATGACGTCACAAAATACATAACGTCACAAAAATAAATGACGTCACAAAATACATAACGTCACAAAAATAAATGACGTCACAAAAATAAATAACGTCACAAAATACATAACGTCACAAAATACATAACGGCACAAAAATAAATGACGTCACAAAATACATAACGTTACAAAAATAAATGACGTCACAAAATACATACCGTCAAAAAAATAAATGACGTCACAAAATACATAACGTCACAAAAATAAATGACGTCACAAAATACATAACGTCACAAAAATAAAGGACGTCACAATAATAAATGACGTCACAAAATACATAACGTCACAAAAATAAATGACGTCACAAAATACATAACGTCACAAAAATAAATGAAGTCACAAAATACATAACGTCACAAAAAAATGACGTCACAAAATACATAACGTCACAAAAATAAATTACGTCACAAAATACATAACGACACAAAAATAAATGACGTCACAAAATACATAACGTCACAAAAATAAATGACGTCACAAAATACATAACGTCACAAAAATAAATGACGTCACAAAATACATAACGTCACAAAAATAAATGACGTCACAAAATACATAACGTCACAAAAACAAATGACGTCACAAAATACATAACGTCACAAAAATAAATGACGTCACAAAATACATAACGTCACAAAAATAAATGACGTCACAAAATACATAACGTCACAAAAATAAATGACGTCACAAAATACATAACGTCACCAAAATAAATGACGTCACAAAATACATAACGTCACTAAAATAAATGACGTCACAAAATACATAACGTCAAAAAAATAAATGACGTCACAAAATACATAACGTCACAAAAATAAATGACGTCACAAAAATTAATGACGTCACAAAATACATAACGTCACAAAAATAAATGACGTCACAAAATTAATTACGTCACAAAATACATAACGTCACAAAAATAAATGACGTCAAAAAATACATAACCTCACAAAAATAAATGATGTCACAAAATACATAACGTCACTAAAATAAATGACGTCACAAAATACATAACGTCACAAAAATAAATGACGTCACAAAATACATAACGTCACAAAAATAAATGACGTCACAAAATACATAACGTCACAAAAATAAATGATGTCACAAAATACATAACGTCACAAAAATAAATGACGTCACAAAATACATAACGTCACAAAAATAAATGACGTCACAAAATAAATAACGTCACAAAAATAAATGACGTCACAAAATACATAACGTCACAAAAATAAATGACGTCACAAAAATAAATAACGTCACAAAATACATAACGTCACAAAATACATAACGGCAAAAAAATAAATGACGTCACAAAATACATAACGTCACAAAAATAAATGACGTCACAAAATACATAACGTCAAAAAAATAAATGACGTCACAAAATACATAACGTCACAAAAATAAATGACGTCACAAAATACATAACGTCACAAAAATAAATGACGTCACAATAATAAATGACGTCACAAAATACATAACGTCACAAAAATAAATGACGTCACAAAATACATAAGGTCACAAAAATAAATGACGTCACAAAATACATAACGTCACAAAAAATGACTTCACAAAATACATAACGTCACAAAAATAAATGAAGTCACAAAATACATAACGACACAAAAATAAATGACGTCACAAAATACATAACGTCACAAAAATAAATGACGTCACAAAATACATAACGTCACAAAAATAAATGACGTCACAAAATACATAACGTCACAAAAATAAATGACGTCACAAAATACATAACGACACAAAAACAAATGACGTCACAAAATACATAACGTCACATAAATAAATGACGTCACAAAATACATAACGTCACAAAAATAAATGACGTCACAAAATACATAACGTCACAAAAATAAATGACGTCAAAAAATACATAACGTCACAAAAATAAAAGACGTCACAAAAATTAAATAAGTCACAAAATACATAACGTCACAAAAATAAATAACGTCACAAAATACATAACGTCACAAAATACATAACGTTACAAAAATAAATGACGTCACAAAATAAATAAAGTCACAAAAATAAATGACGTCACAAAATACATAACGTCACAAAAATAAATGACGTCACAAAATACATAACGTCACAAAATTAATGACGTCACAAAAATTAATTTCGTCACAAAATACATAACGTCACAAAAATTAATTAAGTCAAAAAATACATAACCTCACAAAAATAAATGACGTCACAAAATACATAACGTCACAAAAATAAATGACGTCACAAAATACATAACGTCACAAAAATAAATGACGTCACAAAATACATAACGTCACAAAAATAAATGACGTCACAAAATACATACCGTCAAAAAAATAAATGACGTCACAAAATACATAACGTCACAAAAATAAATGACGTCACAAAATACATAACGTCACAAAAATAAAGGACGTCACAATAATAAATGACGTCACAAAATACATAACGTCACAAAAATAAATGACGTCACAAAATACATAACGTCACAAAAATAAATGAAGTCACAAAATACATAACGTCACAAAAAAATGACGTCACAAAATACATAACGTCACAAAAATAAATGACGTCACAAAATACATAACGACACAAAAATAAATGACGTCACAAAATACATAACGTCACAAAAATAAATGACGTCACAAAATACATAACGTCACAAAAATAAATGACGTCACAAAATACATAACGTCACAAAAATAAATGACGTCACAAAATACATAACGTCACAAAAACAAATGACGTCACAAAATACATAACGTCACAAAAATAAATGACGTCACAAAATACATAACGTCACAAAAATAAATGACGTCACAAAATACATAACGTCACAAAAATAAATGACGTCACAAAATACATAACGTCACAAAAATAAATGACGTCACAAAATACATACCGTCAAAAAAATAAATGACGTCACAAAATACATAACGTCACAAAAATAAATGACGTCACAAAATACATAACGTCACAAAAATAAAGGACGTCACAATAATAAATGACGTCACAAAATACATAACGTCACAAAAATAAATGACGTCACAAAATACATAACGTCACAAAAATAAATGAAGTCACAAAATACATAACGTCACAAAAAAATGACGTCACAAAATACATAACGTCACAAAAATAAATGACGTCACAAAATACATAACGACACAAAAATAAATGACGTCACAAAATACATAACGTCACAAAAATAAATGACGTCACAAAATACATAACGTCACAAAAATAAATGACGTCACAAAATACATAACGTCACAAAAATAAATGACGTCACAAAATACATAACGTCACAAAAACAAATGACGTCACAAAATACATAACGTCACAAAAATAAATGACGTCACAAAATACATAACGTCACAAAAATAAATGACAACACAAAATACATAACGTCACAAAAATAAATGACGTCACAAAATACATAACGTCACAAAAATAAATGACGTCACAAAATACATAACGTCACTAAAATAAATGACGTCACAAAATACATAACGTCAAAAAAATAAATGACGTCACAAAATACATAACGTCACAAAAATAAATGACGTCACAAAAATTAATGACGTCACAAAATACATAACGTCACAAAAATAAATGACGTCACAAAATTAATTACGTCACAAAATACATAACGTCACAAAAATAAATGACGTCAAAAAATACATAACCTCACAAAAATAAATGATGTCACAAAATACATAACGTCACTAAAATAAATGACGTCACAAAATACATAACGTCACAAAAATAAATGACGTCACAAAATACATAACGTCACAAAAATAAATGACGTCACAAAATACATAACGTCACAAAAATAAATGATGTCACAAAATACATAACGTCACAAAAATAAATGACGTCACAAAATACATAACGTCACAAAAATAAATGACGTCACAAAATAAATAACGTCACAAAAATAAATGACGTCACAAAATACATAACGTCACAAAAATAAATGACGTCACAAAAATAAATAACGTCACAAAATACATAACGTCACAAAATACCTAACGGCAAAAAAATAAATGACGTCACAAAATACATAACGTCACAAAAATAAATGACGTCACAAAATACATAACGTCAAAAAAATAAATGACGTCACAAAATACATAACGTCACAAAAATAAATGACGTCACAAAATACATAACGTCACAAAAATAAATGACGTCACAATAATAAATGACGTCACAAAATACATAACGTCACAAAAATAAATGACGTCACAAAATACATAACGTCACAAAAATAAATGACGTCACAAAATACATAACGTCACAAAAAATGACTTCACAAAATACATAACGTCACAAAAATAAATGACGTCACAAAATACATAACGACACAAAAATAAATGACGTCACAAAATACATAACGTCACAAAAATAAATGACGTCACAAAATACATAACGTCACAAAAATAAATGACGTCACAAAATACATAACGTCACAAAAATAAATGACGTCACAAAATACATAACGTCACAAAAACAAATGACGTCACAAAATACATAACGTCACAAAAATAAATGACGTCACAAAATACATAACGTCACAAAAATAAATGACGTCACAAAATACATAACGTCACAAAAATAAATGACGTCACAAAATACATAACGTCACAAAAATAAATGACGTCACAAAAATTAAATAAGTCACAAAATACATAACGTCACAAAAATAAATAACGTCACAAAATACATAACGTCACAAAATACATAACGTTACAAAAATAAATGACGTCACAAAATAAATAAAGTCACAAAAATAAATGACGTCACAAAATACATAACGTCACAAAAATAAATGACGTCACAAAATACATAACGTCACAAAATTAATGACGTCACAAAAATTAATTTCGTCACAAAATACATAACGTCACAAAAATTAATTAAGTCAAAAAATACATAACGTCACAAAAAAATGACGTCACAAAATACATAACGTCACAAAAATAAATGACGTCACAAAATACATAACGACACAAAAATAAATGACGTCACAAAATACATAACGTCACAAAAATAAATGACGTCAGAAAATACATAACGTCACAAAAATAAATGACGTCACAAAATACATAACGTCACAAAAATAAATGACGTAACAAAATACATAACGTCACAAAAACAAATGACGTCACAAAATACATAACGTCACAAAAATAAATGACGTCACAAAATACATAACGTCACAAAAATAAATGACGTCACAAAATACATAACGTCACAAAAATAAATGACGTCACAAAATACATAACGTCACAAAAATAAATGACGTCACAAAATACATACCGTCAAAAAAATAAATGACGTCACAAAATACATAACGTCACAAAAATAAATGACGTCACAAAATACATAACGTCACAAAAATAAAGGACGTCACAATAATAAATGACGTCACAAAATACATAACGTCACAAAAATAAATGACGTCACAAAATACATAACGTCACAAAAATAAATGAAGTCACAAAATACATAACGTCACAAAAAAATGACGTCACAAAATACATAACGTCACAAAAATAAATGACGTCACAAAATACATAACGACACAAAAATAAATGACGTCACAAAATACATAACGTCACAAAAATAAATGACGTCACAAAATACATAACGTCACAAAAATAAATGACGTCACAAAATACATAACGTCACAAAAATAAATGACGTCAGAAAATACATAACGTCACAAAAACAAATGACGTCACAAAATACATAACGTCACAAAAATAAATGACGTCACAAAATACATAACGTCACAAAAATAAATGACGTCACAAAATACATAACGTCACAAAAATAAATGACGTCACAAAATACATAACGTCACAAAAATAAATGACGTCACAAAATACATAACGTCACTAAAATAAATGACGTCACAAAATACATAACGTCAAAAAAATAAATGACCTCACAAAATACATAACGTCACAAAAATAAATGACGTCACAAAAATTAATGACGACACAAAATACATAACGTCACAAAAATAAATGACGTCACAAAATTAATTACGTCACAAAATACATAACGTCACAAAAATAAATGACGTCAAAAAATACATAACCTCACAAAAATAAATGATGTCACAAAATACATAACGTCACTAAAATAAATGACGTCACAAAATACATAACGTCACAAAAATAAATGACGTCACAAAATACATAACGTCACAAAAATAAATGACGTCACAAAATACATAACGTCACAAAAATAAATGATGTCACAAAATACATAACGTCACAAAAATAAATGACGTCACAAAATACATAACGTCACAAAAATAAATGACGTCACAAAATACATAACGTCACAAAAATAAATGACGTCACAAAAATAAATGACGTCACAATAATTAATTACGTCACAAAATACATAACGTCACAAAAATAAATAACGTCACAAAATACATAACGTAACAAAATACATAACGTCACAAAAATAAATGACGTCACAAAATAAATAAAGTCACAAAAATAAATGACGTCACAAAATACATAACGTCACGAAAATAAATGACGTCACAAAATACATAACGTCACAAAATTAATGACGTCACAAAATACATAACGTCACAAAAATTAATTACGTCAAAAAATACATAACCTCACAAAAATAAATGTCGTCACAAAAATAAATGACGTCACAAAAAACATAACGTCACAAAAATAAATGACGTCACAAAATACATAACGTCACAAAATACATAACGTCACAAAAATAAATGACGTCACAAAATACATAACGTCACAAAAATAAATGACGTCACAAAATACATAACGTCACAAAAATAAATGACGTCACAAAATACATAACGTCACAAAAATAAATGATGTCACAAAATACATAACGTCACAAAAAATGACGTCACAAAATACAAAACGTCACAAAAATAAATGACGTCACAAAATACATAACGTCACAAAAATAAATGACGTCACAAAATACATAACGTCACAAAAATAAATGACGTCACAAAATACATAACGTCTTAAAAATAAATCACGTCACAAAATACATAACGTCACAAAAATAAATGACGTCACAAAATACATAACGTCACAAAAACAAATGACGTCACAAAATACATAACTTCACAAAAATAAATGACGTCACAAAATACATAACGTCACAAAAATAAATGACGTCACAAAAATTAATTACGTCACAAAATACATAACGTCACAAAATATATAACGTCACAAAAATAAATGACGTCACAAAAATTAATTACGTTACAAAATACATAACGTCACAAAAATAAATAACGTCACAAAATACATAACGTCACAAAATACATAACGTCACAAAAATAATTGACGTCACAAAATAAATAAAGTCACAAAAATAAATGACGTCACAAAATACATAACGTCACAAAAATAAATGACGTCACAAAATACATAACGTCACAAAATTAATGACGTCACAAAATTTAATTACGTCACAAAATACATAACGTCACAAAAATTAATTACGTCAAAAAATACATAACCTCACAAAAATAAATGACGTCACAAAATACATAACGTCACAAAAATAAATGACGTCACAAAATACATAACGTCACTAAAATAAATGACGTCACAAAATACATAACGTCACAAAAATAAATGACGTCACAAAATACTTAACGTCACAAAAATAAATGACGTCACAAAAATTAATGACGTCAAAAAATACATAACGTCACAAAAATAAATGACGTCACAAAATTAATTACGTCACAAAATACATAACGTCACAAAAATAAATGACGTCAAAAAATACATAACCTCACAAAAATAAATGATGTCACAAAATACATAACGTCACTAAAATTAATGACGTCACAAAATACATAACGTCACAAAAATAAATGACGTCACAAAATACATAACGTCACAAAAATAAATGACGTCACAAAATACATAACGTCACAAAAATAAATGACGTCACAAAAATAAATAACGTCACAAAATACATAACGTCACAAAATACATAACGGCAAAAAAATAAATGACGTCACAAAATACATAACGTCACAAAAATAAATGACGTCACAAAATACATAACGTCAAAAAAATAAATGACGTCACAAAATACATAACGTCACAAAAATAAATGACGTCACAAAATACATAACGTCACAAAAATAAATGACGTCACAATAATAAATGACGTCACAAAATACATAACGTCACAAAAATAAATGACGTCACAAAATACATAACGTCACAAAAATAAATGAAGTCACAAAATACATAACGTCACAAAAAATGACGTCACAAATTACATAACGTCACAAAAATAAATGACGTCACAAAATACATAACGACGCAAAAATAAATGACGTCACAAAAATAAATAACGTCACAAAATACATAACGTCACAAAATACATAACGGCAAAAAAATAAATGACGTCACAAAATACATAACGTCACAAAAATAAATGACGTCACAGAATACATAACGTCACAAAAATAAATGACGTCACAATAATAAATGACGTCACAAAATACATAACGTCACAAAAATAAATGACGTCACAAAATACATAACGTTACAAAAATAAATGACGTCACAAAATACATAACGTCACAAAAATAAATGACGTCACAAAATACATAACGTCACAAAAAATGACGTCACAAAATACATAACGTCACAAAAATAAATGACGTCACAAAATACATAACGTCACAAAAATAAATGACGTTACAAAAAACATAACGTCACAAAAATAAATGACGTCACAAAATACATAACGTCACAAAAATAAATGACGTCACAAAATACATAACGTCACAAAAACAAATGACCTCACAAAATACATAACGTCACAAAAATAATTGACGTCCTAAATTACATAACGTCACAAAAATAAATGACGTCACAAAAATTAATTACGTCACAAAATACATAACGTCACAAAAATAAATAACGTCACAAAATACATAACGTAACAAAATACATAACGTCACAAAAATAAATGACGTCACAAAATAAATAAAGTCACAAAAATAAATGACGTCACAAAATACATAACGTCACGAAAATAAATGACGTCACAAAATACTTAACGTCACAAAATTAATGACGTCACAAAAATTAATTACGTCACAAAATACATAACGTCACAAAAATAAATGACGTCACAAAAATTAATTACGTCACAAAATACATAACGTCACAAAATATATAACGTCACAAAAATAAATGACGTCACAAAAATTAATTACGTTACAAAATACATAACGTCACAAAAATAAATAACGTCACAAAATACATAACGTCACAAAATACATAACGTCACAAAAATAATTGACGTCACAAAATAAATAAAGTCACAAAAATAAATGACGTCACAAAATACATAACGTCACAAAAATAAATGACGTCACAAAATACATAACGTCACAAAATTAATGACGTCACAAAATTTAATTACGTCACAAAATACATAACGTCACAAAAATTAATTACGTCAAAAAATACATAACCTCACAAAAATAAATGACGTCACAAAATACATAACGTCACAAAAATAAATGACGTCACAAAATACATAACGTCACTAAAATAAATGACGTCACAAAATACATAACGTCACAAAAATAAATGACGTCACAAAATACTTAACGTCACAAAAATAAATGACGTCACAAAAATTAATGACGTCAAAAAATACATAACGTCACAAAAATAAATGACGTCAAAAATTAATTACGTCACAAAATACATAACGTCACAAAAATAAATGACGTCAAAAAATACATAACCTCACAAAAATAAATGATGTCACAAAATACATAACGTCACTAAAATTAATGACGTCACAAAATACATAACGTCACAAAAATAAATGACGTCACAAAATACATAACGTCACAAAATACATAACGGCAAAAAAATAAATGACGTCACAAAATACATAACGTCACAAAAATAAATGACGTCACAAAAATAAATAACGTCACAAAATACATAACGTCACAAAATACATAACGGCAAAAAAATAAATGACGTCACAAAATACATAACGTCACAAAAATAAATGACGTCACAAAATACATAACGTCAAAAAAATAAATGACGTCTTAAAATACATAACGTCACAAAAATAAATGACGTCACAAAATACATAACGTCACAAAAATAAATGACGTCACAATAATAAATGACGTCACAAAATACATAACGTCACAAAAATAAATGACGTCACAAAATACATAACGTCACAAAAATAAATGAAGTCACAAAATACATAACGTCACAAAAAATGACGTCACAAAATACATAACGTCACAAAAATAAATGACGTCACAAAATACATAACGACACAAAAATAAATGACGTCACAAAAATAAATAACGTCACAAAATACATAACGTCACAAAATACATAACGGCAAAAAAATAAATGACCTCACAAAATACATAACGTCACAAAAATAAATGACGTCAAAAAATACATAACGTCACAAAAATAAATGACGTCACAATAATAAATGACGTCACAAAATACATAACGTCACAAAAATAAATGACGTCACAAAATACATAACGTTACAAAAATAAATGACGTCACAAAATACATAACGTCACAAAAAATGACGTCACAAAATACATAACGTCACAAAAATAAATGACGTCACAAAATACATAACGTCACAAAAATAAATGACGTTACAAAAAACATAACGTCACAAAAATAAATGACGTCACAAAATACATAACGTCACAAAAATAAATGACGTCACAAAATACATAACGTCACAAAAATAAATGACGTCACAAAATACATAACGTCACAAAAACAAATGACCTCACAAAATACATAACGTCACAAAAATAATTGACGTCACAAAATACATAACGTCACAAAAATAAATGACGTCACAAAAATTAATTACGTCACAAAATACATAACGTCACAAAAATAAATAACGTCACAAAATACATAACGTAACAAAATACATAACGTCACAAAAATAAATGACGTCACAAAATAAATAAAGTCACAAAAATAAATGACGTCACAAAATACATAATGTCACGAAAATAAATGACGTCACAAAAATTAATTACGTCACAAAATACATAACGTCACAAAAATAATTAACGTCAAAAAATACATAACCTCACAAAAATAAATGATGTCACAAAATACATAACGTCACAAGAATAAATGACGTCACAAAATACATAACGTCACAAAAATAAATGACGTCAAAAAAAGTAATGACGTCACAAAATACATAACGCCACAAAAATAAATGACGTCACAAAAATTAATTACGTCACAAAATACATAACGTCACAAAAATAATTGACGTCAAAAAATACATAACCTTACAAAAATAAATGACGTCACAAAATACATAACGTCATAAAAATGACGTCACAAAATACATAACGCCATAAAAATAAATGACGTCACAAAAATTAATTACTTCACAAAATACATAACGTCACAAAAATAAATTACGTCACAAAATACATAACGTCACAAAATACATAACGTCACAAAAATAAATGACGTCACAAAATACATAACGTCACAAAAATAAATGACGTCACAAAATACATAACGTCACAAAAATAAATGACGTCACAAAAATTAATTACGTCACAAAATACATAACGTCACAAAAATAAATGACGTCACAAAAATTAATTACGTCACAAAATACATAACGTCACAAAAATAAATGACGTCAAAAAATACATAACCTCACAAACATAAATGATGTCACAAAATACATAACGTCACAAAAATAAATGACGTCGAAAAATACCTAACGTCACAAAAATAAATGACGTCACATAATACATAACGTCACAAAAATAAATGACGTCACAAAATACATAACGTCACAAAAAATAAATGACGTCGCAAAAATAAATAACGTCACAAAATACATAACGTCACAAAATACATAACGGCAAAAAAATAAATGACGTCACAAAATACATAATGTCGCAAAATAAATGACGTCACAAAATACATAACGTCAAAAAAAATGACGTCACAAAATACATGACGTCACAAAAATAAATGACGTCACAAAATACATAACGTCACAAAAATAAATGACGTCACAGAAATAAATGACGTTACAAAAATAAATGACGTCACAAAATACATAACGTCACAAAAATAAATGATGTCACAAAATACATAACGTCACAAAAAATGACGTCACAAAATACAAAACGTCACAAAAATAAATGACGTCACAAAATACATAACGTCACAAAAATAAATGACGTCACAAAATACATAACGTCACAAAAATAAATGACTTCACAAAATACATAACGTCTTAAAAATAAATCACGTCACAAAATACATAACGTCACAAAAATAAATGACGTCACAAAATACATAACGTCACAAAAACAAATGACGTCACAAAATTCATAACTTCACAAAAATAAATGACGTCAAAAAATACATAACGTCACAAAAATAAATGACGTCACAAAAATTAATTACGTCACAAAATACATAACGTCACAAAATATATAACGTCACAAAAATAAATGACGTCACAAAAATTAATTACGTTACAAAATACATAACGTCACAAAAATAAATAACGTCACAAAATACATAACGTCACAAAATACATAACGTCACAAAAATAATTGACGTCACAAAATAAATAAAGTCACAAAAATAAATGACGTCACAAAATACATAACGTCACAAAAATAAATGACGTCACAAAATACATAACGTCACAAAAATAAATGACGTCACAAAATACATAACGTCACAAAAATAAATGACGTCACAAAAATTAATTACGTCACAAAATATATAACGTCACAAAAATAAATGACGTCACAAAAATTAATTACGTTACAAAATACATAACGTCACAAAAATAAATAACGTCACAAAATACATAACGTCACAAAAATAAATGACGTCACAAAAATTAATTACGTCACAAAATACATAACGTCACAAAAATAAATAACGTCACAAAATACATAACGTAACAAAATACATAACGTCACAAAAATAAATGACGTCACAAAATACATAACGTCACAAAATTAATGACGTCACAAAAATTAATTACGTCACAAAATACATAACGTCACAAAAATTAATTACGTCAAAAAATACATAACCTCACAAAAATAAATGTCGTCACAAAAATAAATGACGTCACAAAAAACATAACGTCACAAAAATAAATGACGTCACAAAATACATAACGACACAAAACAAAATGACGTCACAAAATACATAACGTCACAAAAATAAATGACGTCAAAAAATACATAACCTCACAAAAATAAATGTCGTCACAAAAATAAATGACGTCACAAAAAACATAACGTCACAAAAATAAATGACGTCACAAAATACATAACGCCACAAAAATAAATGACGTCACAAAAATTAATTACGTCACAAAATACATAACGTCACAAAAATAATTGACGTCAAAAAATACATAACCTCACAAATATAAATGATGTCACAAAATACATAACGTCACAAGAATAAATGACGTCACAAAATACATAACGTCACAAAAATAAATGACGTCAAAAAAAGTAATGACGTCACAAAATACATAACGCCACAAAAATAAATGACGTCACAAAAATTAATTACGTCACAAAATACATAACGTCACAAAAATAATTGACATCAAAAAATACATAACCTCACAAAAATAAATGACGTCACAAAATACATAACGTCAAAAAAATGACGTCACAAAATACATAACGCCATAAAAATAAATGACGTCTTAAAAATTAATTACTTCACAAAATACATAACGTCACAAAAATAAATGACGTCACAAAATACATAACGTCACAAAATACATAACGTCACAAAAATAAATGACGTCACAAAATACATAACGTCACAAAAATAAATGACGTCACAAAATACATAACGTCGCAAAATAAATGACGTCACAAAATACATAACGTCAAAAAATTTGACGTCACAAAATACATGACGTCACAAAAATAAATGACGTCACAAAATACATAACGTCACAAAAATAAATGACGTCACAGAAATAAATGACGTTACAAAAATAAATGACGTCACAAAATACATAACGTCACAAAAATAAATGATGTCACAAAATACATAACGTCACAAAAAATGACGTCACAAAATACAAAACGTCACAAAAATAAATGACGTCACAAAATACATAACGTCACAAAAATAAATGACGTCACAAAATACATAACGTCACAAAAATAAATGACGTCACAAAATACATAACATCTTAAAAATAAATCACGTCACAAAATACATAACGTCACAAAAATAAATGACGTCACAAAATACATAACGTCACAAAAACAAATGACGTCACAAAATACATAACTTCACAAAAATAAATGACGTCACAAAATACATAACGTCACAAAAATAAATGACGTCACAAAAATTAATTACGTCACAAAATACATAACGTCACAAAATATATAACGTCACAAAAATAAATGACGTCACAAAAATAAATTACGTTACAAAATACATAACGTCACAAAAATAAATAACGTCACAAAATACATAACGTCACAAAATACATAACGTCACAAAAATAATTGACGTCACAAAATAAATAAAGTCAAAAAAATAAATGACGTCACAAAATACATAACGTCACAAAAATAAATGACGTCACAAAATACATAACGTCACAAAATTAATGACGTCACAAAATTTAATTACGTCACAAAATACATAACGTCACAAAAATTAATTACGTCAAAAAATACATAACCTCACAAAAATAAATGACGTCACAAAATACATAACGTCACAAAAATAAATGACGTCACAAAATACATAACGTCACTAAAATAAATGACGTCACAAAATACATAACGTCACAAAAATAAATGACGTCACAAAATACTTAACGTCACAAAAATAAATGACGTCACAAAAATTAATGACGTCAAAAAATACATAACGTCACAAAAATAAATGACGTCACAAAATTAATTACGTCACAAAATACAAAACGTCAAAAAAATAAATGACGTCAAAAAATACATAACCTCACAAAAATAAATGACGTTACAAAATACATAACGTCAAATGAATAAATGACGTCACAAAATACATAACGTCACAAAAATAAATGACGTCACAAAATACATAACGTCACAAAAATAAATGACGTCACAATAATAAATGACGCCACAAAATACATAACGTCACAAAAATAAATGACGTCACAAAATACATAACGTCACAAAAATAAATGAAGTCACAAAATACATAACGTCACAAAAAATGACGTCACAAAATACATAACGTCACAAAAATAAATGACGTCACAAAATACATAACGACACAAAAATAAATGACGTCACAAAATACATAACGTCACAAAAATAAATGACGTCACAAAATACATAACGTCACAAAAATAAATGACGTCACAAAATACATAACGTCACAAAAATAAATGACGTCACAAAATACATAACGTCACAAAAACAAATGACGTCACAAAATACATAACGTCACAAAAATAAATGACGTCACAAAATACATAACGTCACAAAAATAAATGACGTCACAAAATACATAACGTCACAAAAATAAATGACGTCACAAAAATTAAATAAGTCACAAAATACATAACGTCACAAAAATAAATAACGACACAAAATACATAACGTCACAAAATATAACGTTACAAAAATAAATGACGTCACAAAATAAATAAAGTCACAAAAATAAATGACGTCACAAAATACATAACGTCACAAAAATAAATGACGTCACAAAAAGTAATGACGTCACAAAGTACATAACGTCACAAAAATAAATGACGTCACAAAAATTAATTACGTCACAGAATACATAACGTCACAAAAATAAATGACGTCACAAAATACATAACGTCACAAAATACATAACGTCACAAAAATAAATGACGTCACAAAATACATAACGTCACAAAAAATAAATTACGTCACAAAATGCATAACGTCACAAAAATAAATAATGTCACAAAATACATAACGTCACAAAAATAAATGATATCATAAAATACATAACGTCACGAAAATAAATGACGTCACAAAAATTTATTACGTCACAAAAATAAATAACGTCACAAAATACATAACGTCACAAAATACATAACGGCACAAAAATAAATGACGTCACAAAATACATAACGTCACAAAAATAAATGACGTCACAAAATACATACCGTCAAAAAAATAAATGACGTCACAAAATACATAACGTCACAAAAATAAATGACGTCACAAAATACATAACGTCACAAAAATAAATGACGTCACAATAATAAATGACGTCACAAAATACATAACGTCACAAAAATAAATGACGTCACAAAATACATAACGTCACAAAAATAAATGACGTCACAAAATACATAACGTCACAAAAATAAATGACGTCACAAAATACATAACGTCACAAAAAAAATGACGTCACAAAATACATAACGTCACTTAAATAAATGACGTCACAAAATACATAACGTCACAAAATTAATGACGTCACAAAAATTAATTATGTCACAAAATACATAACGTCACAAAAATTAATGACGTCACAAAATTAATTACGTCACAAAATACATAACGTCACAAAAATAAATGACGTCAAAAAATACATAACCTCACAAAAATAAATGATGTCACAAAATACATAACGTCACTAAAATAAATGACGTCAAAAAATACATAACCTCACAAAAATAAATGACGTCACAAAATACATAACGTCACAAAAATAAATGACGTCACAAAAATTAATGACGTCACAAAATACATAACGTCACAAAAATAAATGACGTCACAAAATTAATTACGTCACAAAATACATAACGTCACAAAAATAAATGACGTCACAAAATACATAACGTCACAAAAACAAATGACGTCACAAAATACATAACGTCACAAAAATAAATGACGTCACAAAATACATAACGTCACAAAAATAAATGACGTCACAAAATACATAACGTCACAAAAATAAATGACGTCACAAAATACATAACGTCACAAAAATAAATGACGTCACAAAAATTAAATAAGTCACAAAATACATAACGTCACAAAAATAAATAACGTCACAAAATACATAACGTCACAAAATATAACGTTACAAAAATAAATGACGTCACAAAATAAATAAAGTCACAAAAATAAATGACGTCACAAAATACATAACGTCACAAAAATAAATGACGTCACAAAATACATAACGTCACAAAAATTAATGACGTCACAAAATACATAACGTCACAAAAATAAATGACGTCACAAAAAGTAATGACGTCACAAAATACATAACGTCACAAAAATAAATGACGTCACAAAAATTAATTACGTCACAGAATACATAACGTCACAAAAATAAATGACGTCACAAAATACATAACGTCACAAAATACATAACGTCACAAAAATAAATGACGTCACAAAATACATAACGTCACAAAAAATAAATTACGTCACAAAATGCATAACGTCACAAAAATAAATAATGTCACAAAATACATAACGTCACAAAAATAAATGATATCATAAAATACATAACGTCACGAAAATAAATGACGTCACAAAAATTTATTACGTCACAAAAATAAATAACGTCACAAAATACATAACGTCACAAAATACATAACGGCACAAAAATAAATGACGTCACAAAATACATAACGTCACAAAAATAAATGACGTCACAAAATACATACCGTCAAAAAAATAAATGACGTCACAAAATACATAACGTCACAAAAATAAATGACGTCACAAAATACATAACGTCACAAAAATAAATGACGTCACAATAATAAATGACGTCACAAAATACATAACGTCACAAAAATAAATGACGTCACAAAATACATAACGTCACAAAAATAAATGACGTCACAAAATACATAACGTCACAAAAATAAATGACGTCACAAAATACATAACGTCACAAAATTAATGACGTCACAAAAATTAATTATGTCACAAAATACATAACGTCACAAAAATTAATGACGTCACAAAATTAATTACGTCACAAAATACATAACGTCACAAAAATAAATGACGTCAAAAAATACATAACCTCACAAAAATAAATGATGTCACAAAATACATAACGTCACTAAAATAAATGACGTCAAAAAATACATAACCTCACAAAAATAAATGACGTCACAAAATACATAACGTCACAAAAATAAATGACGTCACAAAATACATAACGTCACAAAAATAAATGACGTCACAAAAATTAATGACGTCACAAAATACATAACGTCACAAAAATAAATGACGTCACAAAATTAATTACGTCACAAAATACATAACGTCACAAAAATAAATGACGTCAAAAAATACATAACCTCACAAAAATAAATGATGTCACAAAATACATAACGTCACTAAAATAAATGACGTCAAAAAATACATAACGTCACAAAAATAAATGACGTCACAAAATACATAACGTCACAAAAATAAATGACGTCACAAAATACATAACGTCACAAAAATAAATGACGTCACAAAAATAAATAACGTCACAAAATACATAACGTCACAAAATACATAACGGCACAAAAATAAATGACGTCACAAAATACATAACGTCACAAAAATAAATGACGTCACAAAATACATACCGTCAAAAAAATAAATGACGTCACAAAATACATAACGTCACAAAAATAAATGACGTCACAAAATACATAACGTCACAAAAATAAAGGACGTCACAATAATAAATGACGTCACAAAATACATAACGTCACAAAAATAAATGACGTCACAAAATACATAACGTCACAAAAATAAATGAAGTCACAAAATACATAACGTCACAAAAAAATGACGTCACAAAATACATAACGTCACAAAAATAAATGACGTCACAAAATACATAACGACACAAAAATAAATGACGTCACAAAAATTAATTACGTCACAAAATACATAACGTCACAAAAATAATTGACGTCAAAAAATACATAACCTTACAAAAATAAATGACGTCACAAAATACATAACGTCATAAAAATGACGTCACAAAATACATAACGCCATAAAAATAAATGACGTCACAAAAATTAATTACTTCACAAAATACATAACGTCACAAAAATAAATTACGTCACAAAATACATAACGTCACAAAATACATAACGTCACAAAAATAAATGACGTCACAAAATACATAACGTCACAAAAATAAATGACGTCACAAAATACATAACGTCACAAAAATAAATGACGTCACAAAAATTAATTACGTCACAAAATACATAACGTCACAAAAATAAATGACGTCACAAAAATTAATTACGTCACAAAATACATAACGTCACAAAAATAAATGACGTCAAAAAATACATAACCTCACAAACATAAATGATGTCACAAAATACATAACGTCACAAAAATAAATGACGTCGAAAAATACCTAACGTCACAAAAATAAATGACGTCACATAATACATAACGTCACAAAAATAAATGACGTCACAAAATACATAACGTCACAAAAAATAAATGACGTCGCAAAAATAAATAACGTCACAAAATACATAACGTCACAAAATACATAACGGCAAAAAAATAAATGACGTCACAAAATACATAATGTCGCAAAATAAATGACGTCACAAAATACATAACGTCAAAAAAAATGACGTCACAAAATACATGACGTCACAAAAATAAATGACGTCACAAAATACATAACGTCACAAAAATAAATGACGTCACAGAAATAAATGACGTTACAAAAATAAATGACGTCACAAAATACATAACGTCACAAAAATAAATGATGTCACAAAATACATAACGTCACAAAAAATGACGTCACAAAATACAAAACGTCACAAAAATAAATGACGTCACAAAATACATAACGTCACAAAAATAAATGACGTCACAAAATACATAACGTCACAAAAATAAATGACTTCACAAAATACATAACGTCTTAAAAATAAATCACGTCACAAAATACATAACGTCACAAAAATAAATGACGTCACAAAATACATAACGTCACAAAAACAAATGACGTCACAAAATTCATAACTTCACAAAAATAAATGACGTCAAAAAATACATAACGTCACAAAAATAAATGACGTCACAAAAATTAATTACGTCACAAAATACATAACGTCACAAAATATATAACGTCACAAAAATAAATGACGTCACAAAAATTAATTACGTTACAAAATACATAACGTCACAAAAATAAATAACGTCACAAAATACATAACGTCACAAAATACATAACGTCACAAAAATAATTGACGTCACAAAATAAATAAAGTCACAAAAATAAATGACGTCACAAAATACATAACGTCACAAAAATAAATGACGTCACAAAATACATAACGTCACAAAAATAAATGACGTCACAAAATACATAACGTCACAAAAATAAATGACGTCACAAAAATTAATTACGTCACAAAATATATAACGTCACAAAAATAAATGACGTCACAAAAATTAATTACGTTACAAAATACATAACGTCACAAAAATAAATAACGTCACAAAATACATAACGTCACAAAAATAAATGACGTCACAAAAATTAATTACGTCACAAAATACATAACGTCACAAAAATAAATAACGTCACAAAATACATAACGTAACAAAATACATAACGTCACAAAAATAAATGACGTCACAAAATACATAACGTCACAAAATTAATGACGTCACAAAAATTAATTACGTCACAAAATACATAACGTCACAAAAATTAATTACGTCAAAAAATACATAACCTCACAAAAATAAATGTCGTCACAAAAATAAATGACGTCACAAAAAACATAACGTCACAAAAATAAATGACGTCACAAAATACATAACGACACAAAACAAAATGACGTCACAAAATACATAACGTCACAAAAATAAATGACGTCAAAAAATACATAACCTCACAAAAATAAATGTCGTCACAAAAATAAATGACGTCACAAAAAACATAACGTCACAAAAATAAATGACGTCACAAAATACATAACGCCACAAAAATAAATGACGTCACAAAAATTAATTACGTCACAAAATACATAACGTCACAAAAATAATTGACGTCAAAAAATACATAACCTCACAAATATAAATGATGTCACAAAATACATAACGTCACAAGAATAAATGACGTCACAAAATACATAACGTCACAAAAATAAATGACGTCAAAAAAAGTAATGACGTCACAAAATACATAACGCCACAAAAATAAATGACGTCACAAAAATTAATTACGTCACAAAATACATAACGTCACAAAAATAATTGACATCAAAAAATACATAACCTCACAAAAATAAATGACGTCACAAAATACATAACGTCAAAAAAATGACGTCACAAAATACATAACGCCATAAAAATAAATGACGTCTTAAAAATTAATTACTTCACAAAATACATAACGTCACAAAAATAAATGACGTCACAAAATACATAACGTCACAAAATACATAACGTCACAAAAATAAATGACGTCACAAAATACATAACGTCACAAAAATAAATGACGTCACAAAATACATAACGTCGCAAAATAAATGACGTCACAAAATACATAACGTCAAAAAATTTGACGTCACAAAATACATGACGTCACAAAAATAAATGACGTCACAAAATACATAACGTCACAAAAATAAATGACGTCACAGAAATAAATGACGTTACAAAAATAAATGACGTCACAAAATACATAACGTCACAAAAATAAATGATGTCACAAAATACATAACGTCACAAAAAATGACGTCACAAAATACAAAACGTCACAAAAATAAATGACGTCACAAAATACATAACGTCACAAAAATAAATGACGTCACAAAATACATAACGTCACAAAAATAAATGACGTCACAAAATACATAACATCTTAAAAATAAATCACGTCACAAAATACATAACGTCACAAAAATAAATGACGTCACAAAATACATAACGTCACAAAAACAAATGACGTCACAAAATACATAACTTCACAAAAATAAATGACGTCACAAAATACATAACGTCACAAAAATAAATGACGTCACAAAAATTAATTACGTCACAAAATACATAACGTCACAAAATATATAACGTCACAAAAATAAATGACGTCACAAAAATAAATTACGTTACAAAATACATAACGTCACAAAAATAAATAACGTCACAAAATACATAACGTCACAAAATACATAACGTCACAAAAATAATTGACGTCACAAAATAAATAAAGTCAAAAAAATAAATGACGTCACAAAATACATAACGTCACAAAAATAAATGACGTCACAAAATACATAACGTCACAAAATTAATGACGTCACAAAATTTAATTACGTCACAAAATACATAACGTCACAAAAATTAATTACGTCAAAAAATACATAACCTCACAAAAATAAATGACGTCACAAAATACATAACGTCACAAAAATAAATGACGTCACAAAATACATAACGTCACTAAAATAAATGACGTCACAAAATACATAACGTCACAAAAATAAATGACGTCACAAAATACTTAACGTCACAAAAATAAATGACGTCACAAAAATTAATGACGTCAAAAAATACATAACGTCACAAAAATAAATGACGTCACAAAATTAATTACGTCACAAAATACAAAACGTCAAAAAAATAAATGACGTCAAAAAATACATAACCTCACAAAAATAAATGACGTTACAAAATACATAACGTCAAATGAATAAATGACGTCACAAAATACATAACGTCACAAAAATAAATGACGTCACAAAATACATAACGTCACAAAAATAAATGACGTCACAATAATAAATGACGCCACAAAATACATAACGTCACAAAAATAAATGACGTCACAAAATACATAACGTCACAAAAATAAATGAAGTCACAAAATACATAACGTCACAAAAAATGACGTCACAAAATACATAACGTCACAAAAATAAATGACGTCACAAAATACATAACGACACAAAAATAAATGACGTCACAAAATACATAACGTCACAAAAATAAATGACGTCACAAAATACATAACGTCACAAAAATAAATGACGTCACAAAATACATAACGTCACAAAAATAAATGACGTCACAAAATACATAACGTCACAAAAACAAATGACGTCACAAAATACATAACGTCACAAAAATAAATGACGTCACAAAATACATAACGTCACAAAAATAAATGACGTCACAAAATACATAACGTCACAAAAATAAATGACGTCACAAAAATTAAATAAGTCACAAAATACATAACGTCACAAAAATAAATAACGACACAAAATACATAACGTCACAAAATATAACGTTACAAAAATAAATGACGTCACAAAATAAATAAAGTCACAAAAATAAATGACGTCACAAAATACATAACGTCACAAAAATAAATGACGTCACAAAAAGTAATGACGTCACAAAGTACATAACGTCACAAAAATAAATGACGTCACAAAAATTAATTACGTCACAGAATACATAACGTCACAAAAATAAATGACGTCACAAAATACATAACGTCACAAAATACATAACGTCACAAAAATAAATGACGTCACAAAATACATAACGTCACAAAAAATAAATTACGTCACAAAATGCATAACGTCACAAAAATAAATAATGTCACAAAATACATAACGTCACAAAAATAAATGATATCATAAAATACATAACGTCACGAAAATAAATGACGTCACAAAAATTTATTACGTCACAAAAATAAATAACGTCACAAAATACATAACGTCACAAAATACATAACGGCACAAAAATAAATGACGTCACAAAATACATAACGTCACAAAAATAAATGACGTCACAAAATACATACCGTCAAAAAAATAAATGACGTCACAAAATACATAACGTCACAAAAATAAATGACGTCACAAAATACATAACGTCACAAAAATAAATGACGTCACAATAATAAATGACGTCACAAAATACATAACGTCACAAAAATAAATGACGTCACAAAATACATAACGTCACAAAAATAAATGACGTCACAAAATACATAACGTCACAAAAATAAATGACGTCACAAAATACATAACGTCACAAAAAAAATGACGTCACAAAATACATAACGTCACTTAAATAAATGACGTCACAAAATACATAACGTCACAAAATTAATGACGTCACAAAAATTAATTATGTCACAAAATACATAACGTCACAAAAATTAATGACGTCACAAAATTAATTACGTCACAAAATACATAACGTCACAAAAATAAATGACGTCAAAAAATACATAACCTCACAAAAATAAATGATGTCACAAAATACATAACGTCACTAAAATAAATGACGTCAAAAAATACATAACCTCACAAAAATAAATGACGTCACAAAATACATAACGTCACAAAAATAAATGACGTCACAAAAATTAATGACGTCACAAAATACATAACGTCACAAAAATAAATGACGTCACAAAATTAATTACGTCACAAAATACATAACGTCACAAAAATAAATGACGTCACAAAATACATAACGTCACAAAAACAAATGACGTCACAAAATACATAACGTCACAAAAATAAATGACGTCACAAAATACATAACGTCACAAAAATAAATGACGTCACAAAATACATAACGTCACAAAAATAAATGACGTCACAAAATACATAACGTCACAAAAATAAATGACGTCACAAAAATTAAATAAGTCACAAAATACATAACGTCACAAAAATAAATAACGTCACAAAATACATAACGTCACAAAATATAACGTTACAAAAATAAATGACGTCACAAAATAAATAAAGTCACAAAAATAAATGACGTCACAAAATACATAACGTCACAAAAATAAATGACGTCACAAAATACATAACGTCACAAAAATTAATGACGTCACAAAATACATAACGTCACAAAAATAAATGACGTCACAAAAAGTAATGACGTCACAAAATACATAACGTCACAAAAATAAATGACGTCACAAAAATTAATTACGTCACAGAATACATAACGTCACAAAAATAAATGACGTCACAAAATACATAACGTCACAAAATACATAACGTCACAAAAATAAATGACGTCACAAAATACATAACGTCACAAAAAATAAATTACGTCACAAAATGCATAACGTCACAAAAATAAATAATGTCACAAAATACATAACGTCACAAAAATAAATGATATCATAAAATACATAACGTCACGAAAATAAATGACGTCACAAAAATTTATTACGTCACAAAAATAAATAACGTCACAAAATACATAACGTCACAAAATACATAACGGCACAAAAATAAATGACGTCACAAAATACATAACGTCACAAAAATAAATGACGTCACAAAATACATACCGTCAAAAAAATAAATGACGTCACAAAATACATAACGTCACAAAAATAAATGACGTCACAAAATACATAACGTCACAAAAATAAATGACGTCACAATAATAAATGACGTCACAAAATACATAACGTCACAAAAATAAATGACGTCACAAAATACATAACGTCACAAAAATAAATGACGTCACAAAATACATAACGTCACAAAAATAAATGACGTCACAAAATACATAACGTCACAAAATTAATGACGTCACAAAAATTAATTATGTCACAAAATACATAACGTCACAAAAATTAATGACGTCACAAAATTAATTACGTCACAAAATACATAACGTCACAAAAATAAATGACGTCAAAAAATACATAACCTCACAAAAATAAATGATGTCACAAAATACATAACGTCACTAAAATAAATGACGTCAAAAAATACATAACCTCACAAAAATAAATGACGTCACAAAATACATAACGTCACAAAAATAAATGACGTCACAAAATACATAACGTCACAAAAATAAATGACGTCACAAAAATTAATGACGTCACAAAATACATAACGTCACAAAAATAAATGACGTCACAAAATTAATTACGTCACAAAATACATAACGTCACAAAAATAAATGACGTCAAAAAATACATAACCTCACAAAAATAAATGATGTCACAAAATACATAACGTCACTAAAATAAATGACGTCAAAAAATACATAACGTCACAAAAATAAATGACGTCACAAAATACATAACGTCACAAAAATAAATGACGTCACAAAATACATAACGTCACAAAAATAAATGACGTCACAAAAATAAATAACGTCACAAAATACATAACGTCACAAAATACATAACGGCACAAAAATAAATGACGTCACAAAATACATAACGTCACAAAAATAAATGACGTCACAAAATACATACCGTCAAAAAAATAAATGACGTCACAAAATACATAACGTCACAAAAATAAATGACGTCACAAAATACATAACGTCACAAAAATAAAGGACGTCACAATAATAAATGACGTCACAAAATACATAACGTCACAAAAATAAATGACGTCACAAAATACATAACGTCACAAAAATAAATGAAGTCACAAAATACATAACGTCACAAAAAAATGACGTCACAAAATACATAACGTCACAAAAATAAATGACGTCACAAAATACATAACGACACAAAAATAAATGACGTCACAAAATACATAACGTCACAAAAATAAATGACGTCACAAAATACATAACGTCACAAAAATAAATGACGTCACAAAATACATAACGTCACAAAAATAAATGACGTCACAAAATACATAACGTCACAAAAAAATGACGTCACAAAATACATAACGTCACAAAAATAAATGACGTCACAAAATACATAACGACACAAAAATAAATGACGTCACAAAATACATAACGTCACAAAAATAAATGACGTCACAAAATACATAACGTCACAAAAATAAATGACGTCACAAAATACATAACGTCACAAAAATAAATGACGTCACAAAATACATAACGTCACAAAAACAAATGACGTCACAAAATACATAACGTCACAAAAATAAATGACGTCACAAAATACATAACGTCACAAAAATAAATGACGTCACAAAATACATAACGTCACAAAAATAAATGACGTCACAAAATACATAACGTCACCAAAATAAATGACGTCACAAAATACATAACGTCAAAAAAATAAATGACGTCACAAAATACATAACGTCACAAAAATAAATGACGTCACAAAAATTAATGACGTCACAAAATACATAACGTCACAAAAATAAATGACGTCACAAAATTAATTACGTCACAAAATACATAACGTCACAAAAATAAATGACGTCAAAAAATACATAACCTTACAAAAATAAATGATGTCACAAAATACATAACGTCACTAAAATAAATGACGTCACAAAATACATAACGTCACAAAAATAAATGACGTCACAAAATACATAACGTCACAAAAATAAATGACGTCACAAAATACATAACGTCACAAAAATAAATGATGTCACAAAATACATAACGTCACAAAAATAAATGACGTCACAAAATACATAACGTCACAAAAATAAATGACGTCACAAAATAAATAACGTCACAAAAATAAATGACGTCACAAAATACATAACGTCACAAAAATAAATGACGTCACAAAAATAAATAACGTCACAAAATACATAACGTCACAAAATACATAACGGCAAAAAAATAAATGACGTCACAAAATACATAACGTCACAAAAATAAATGACGTCACAAAATACATAACGTCAAAAAAATAAATGACGTCACAAAATACATAACGTCACAAAAATAAATGACGTCACAAAATACATAACGTCACAAAAATAAATGACGTCACAATAATAAATGACGTCACAAAATACATAACGTCACAAAAATAAATGACGTCACAAAATACATAACGTCACAAAAATAAATGACGTCACAAAATACATAACGTCACAAAAAATGACTTCACAAAATACATAACGTCACAAAAATAAATGAAGTCACAAAATACATAACGACACAAAAATAAATGACGTCACAAAATACATAACGTCACAAAAATAAATGACGTCACAAAATACATAACGTCACAAAAATAAATGACGTCACAAAATACATAACGTCACAAAAATAAATGACGTCACAAAATACATAACGTCACAAAAACAAATGACGTCACAAAATACATAACGTCACATAAATAAATGACGTCACAAAATACATAACGTCACAAAAATAAATGACGTCACAAAATACATAACGTCACAAAAATAAATGACGTCACAAAATACATAACGTCACAAAAATAAAAGACGTCACAAAAATTAAATAAGTCACAAAATACATAACGTCACAAAAATAAATAACGTCACAAAATACATAACGTCACAAAATACATAACGTTACAAAAATAAATGACGTCACAAAATAAATAAAGTCACAAAAATAAATGACGTCACAAAATACATAACGTCACAAAAATAAATGACGTCACAAAATACATAACGTCACAAAATTAATGACGTCACAAAAATTAATTTCGTCACAAAATACATAACGTCACAAAAATTAATTAAGTCAAAAAATACATAACCTCACAAAAATAAATGACGTCACAAAATACATAACGTCACAAAAATAAATGACGTCACAAAATACATAACGTCACAAAAATAAATGACGTCACAAAATACATACCGTCAAAAAAATAAATGACGTCACAAAATACATAACGTCACAAAAATAAATGACGTCACAAAATACATAACGTCACAAAAATAAAGGACGTCACAATAATAAATGACGTCACAAAATACATAACGTCACAAAAATAAATGACGTCACAAAATACATAACGTCACAAAAATAAATGAAGTCACAAAATACATAACGTCACAAAAAAATGACGTCACAAAATACATAACGTCACAAAAATAAATGACGTCACAAAATACATAACGACACAAAAATAAATGACGTCACAAAATACATAACGTCACAAAAATAAATGACGTCACAAAATACATAACGTCACAAAAATAAATGACGTCACAAAATACATAACGTCACAAAAATAAATGACGTCACAAAAGACATAACGTCACAAAAACAAATGACGTCACAAAATACATAACGTCACAAAAATAAATGACGTCACAAAATACATAACGTCACAAAAATAAATGACGTCACAAAATACATAACGTCACAAAAATAAATGACGTCACAAAATACATAACGTCACAAAAATAAATGACGTCACAAAATACATACCGTCAAAAAAATAAATGACGTCACAAAATACATAACGTCACAAAAATAAATGACGTCACAAAATACATAACGTCACAAAAATAAAGGACGTCACAATAATAAATGACGTCACAAAATACATAACGTCACAAAAATAAATGACGTCACAAAATACATAACGTCACAAAAATAAATGAAGTCACAAAATACATAACGTCACAAAAAAATGACGTCACAAAATACATAACGTCACAAAAATAAATGACGTCACAAAATACATAACGACACAAAAATAAATGACGTCACAAAATACATAACGTCACAAAAATAAATGACGTCACAAAATACATAACGTCACAAAAATAAATGACGTCACAAAATACATAACGTCACAAAAATAAATGACGTCACAAAATACATAACGTCACAAAAACAAATGACGTCACAAAATACATAACGTCACAAAAATAAATGACGTCACAAAATACATAACGTCACAAAAATAAATGACAACACAAAATACATAACGTCACAAAAATAAATGACGTCACAAAATACATAACGTCACAAAAATAAATGACGTCACAAAATACATAACGTCACTAAAATAAATGACGTCACAAAATACATAACGTCAAAAAAATAAATGACGTCACAAAATACATAACGTCACAAAAATAAATGACGTCACAAAAATTAATGACGTCACAAAATACATAACGTCACAAAAATAAATGACGTCACAAAATTAATTACGTCACAAAATACATAACGTCACAAAAATAAATGACGTCAAAAAATACATAACCTCACAAAAATAAATGATGTCACAAAATACATAACGTCACTAAAATAAATGACGTCACAAAATACATAACGTCACAAAAATAAATGACGTCACAAAATACATAACGTCACAAAAATAAATGACGTCACAAAATACATAACGTCACAAAAATAAATGATGTCACAAAATACATAACGTCACAAAAATAAATGACGTCACAAAATACATAACGTCACAAAAATAAATGACGTCACAAAATAAATAACGTCACAAAAATAAATGACGTCACAAAATACATAACGTCACAAAAATAAATGACGTCACAAAAATAAATAACGTCACAAAATACATAACGTCACAAAATACATAACGGCAAAAAAATAAATGACGTCACAAAATACATAACGTCACAAAAATAAATGACGTCACAAAATACATAACGTCAAAAAAATAAATGACGTCACAAAATACATAACGTCACAAAAATAAATGACGTCACAAAATACATAACGTCACAAAAATAAATGACGTCACAATAATAAATGACGTCACAAAATACATAACGTCACAAAAATAAATGACGTCACAAAATACATAACGTCACAAAAATAAATGACGTCACAAAATACATAACGTCACAAAAAATGACTTCACAAAATACATAACGTCACAAAAATAAATGACGTCACAAAATACATAACGACACAAAAATAAATGACGTCACAAAATACATAACGTCACAAAAATAAATGACGTCACAAAATACATAACGTCACAAAAATAAATGACGTCACAAAATACATAACGTCACAAAAATAAATGACGTCACAAAATACATAACGTCACAAAAACAAATGACGTCACAAAATACATAACGTCACAAAAATAAATGACGTCACAAAATACATAACGTCACAAAAATAAATGACGTCACAAAATACATAACGTCACAAAAATAAATGACGTCACAAAATACATAACGTCACAAAAATAAATGACGTCACAAAAATTAAATAAGTCACAAAATACATAACGTCACAAAAATAAATGACGTCAGAAAATACATAACGTCACAAAATACATAACGTTACAAAAATAAATGACGTCACAAAATAAATAAAGTCACAAAAATAAATGACGTCACAAAATACATAACGTCACAAAAATAAATGACGTCACAAAATACATAACGTCACAAAATTAATGACGTCACAAAAATTAATTTCGTCACAAAATACATAACGTCACAAAAATTAATTAAGTCAAAAAATACATAACGTCACAAAAAAATGACGACACAAAATACATAACGTCACAAAAATAAATGACGTCACAAAATACATAACGACACAAAAATAAATGACGTCACAAAATACATAACGTCACAAAAATAAATGACGTCACAAAATACATAACGTCACAAAAATAAATGACGTCACAAAATACATAACGTCACAAAAATAAATGACGTAACAAAATACATAACGTCACAAAAACAAATGACGTCACAAAATACATAACGTCACAAAAATAAATGACGTCACAAAATACATAACGTCACAAAAATAAATGACGTCACAAAATACATAACGTCACAAAAATAAATGACGTCACAAAATACATAACGTCACAAAAATAAATGACGTCACAAAATACATACCGTCAAAAAAATAAATGACGTCACAAAATACATAACGTCACAAAAATAAATGACGTCACAAAATACATAACGTCACAAAAATAAAGGACGTCACAATAATAAATGACGTCACAAAATACATAACGTCACAAAAATAAATGACGTCACAAAATACATAACGTCACAAAAATAAATGAAGTCACAAAATACATAACGTCACAAAAAAATGACGTCACAAAATACATAACGTCACAAAAATAAATGACGTCAGAAAATACATAACGTCACAAAAACAAATGACGTCACAAAATACATAACGTCACAAAAATAAATGACGTCACAAAATACATAACGTCACAAAAATAAATGACGTCACAAAATACATAACGTCACAAAAATAAATGACGTCACAAAATACATAACGTCACAAAAATAAATGACGTCACAAAATACATAACGTCACTAAAATAAATGACGTCACAAAATACATAACGTCAAAAAAATAAATGACCTCACAAAATACATAACGTCACAAAAATAAATGACGTCACAAAAATTAATGACGTCACAAAATACATAACGTCACAAAAATAAATGACGTCACAAAATTAATTACGTCACAAAATACATAACGTCACAAAAATAAATGACGTCAAAAAATACATAACCTCACAAAAATAAATGATGTCACAAAATACATAACGTCACTAAAATAAATGACGTCACAAAATACATAACGTCACAAAAATAAATGACGTCACAAAATACATAACGTCACAAAAATAAATGACGTCACAAAATACATAACGTCACAAAAATAAATGATGTCACAAAATACATAACGTCACAAAAATAAATGACGTCACAAAATACATAACGTCACAAAAATAAATGACGTCACAAAATACATAACGTCACAAAAATAAATGACGTCACAAAATACATAACGTCACAAAAATAAATGACGTCACAAAAATAAATAACGTCACAAAATACATAACGTCACAAAATACATAACGGCAAAAAAATAAATGACGTCACAAAATACATAACGTCACAAAAATAAATGACGTCACAAAATACATACCGTCAAAAAAATAAATGACGTCACAAAATACATAACGTCACAAAAATAAATGACGTCACAAAATACATAACGTCACAAAAATAAATGACGTCACAAAATACATACCGTCAAAAAAATAAATGACGTCACAAAATACATAACGTCACAAAAATAAATGACGTCACAAAATACATAACGTCACAAAAATAAAGGACGTCACAATAATAAATGACGTCACAAAAATAAATGACGTCACAAAAATAAATAACGTCACAAAATACATAACGTCACAAAATACATAACGTCACAAAAATAAATGACGTCACAAAATACATAACGTCACAAAAATAAATGACGTCACAAAATTAATTACGTCACAAAATACATAACGTCACAAAAATAAATGACGTCAAAAAATACATAACCTCACAAAAATAAATGATGTCACAAAATACATAACGTCACTAAAATAAATGACGTCACAAAATACATAACGTCACAAAAATAAATGACGTCACAAAATACATAACGTCACAAAAATAAATGACGTCACAAAATACATAACGTCACAAAAATAAATGATGTCACAAAATACATAACGTCACAAAAATAAATGACGTCACAAAATACATAACGTCACAAAAATAAATGACGTCACAAAATAAATAACGTCACAAAAATAAATGACGCCACAAAATACATAACGTCACAAAAATAAATGACGTCACAAAAATAAATAACGTCACAAAATACATAACGTCACAAAATACATAACGGCAAAAAAATAAATGACGTCACAAAATACATAACGTCACAAAAATAAATGACGTCACAAAATACATAACGTCACAAAAATAAATGACGTCACAATAATAAATGACGTCACAAAATACATAACGTCACAAAAATAAATGACGTCACAAAATCCATAACGTCACAAAAATAAATGACGTCACAAAATACATAACGTCACAAAAAATGACTTCACAAAATACATAACGTCACAAAAATAAATGACGTCACAAAATACATAACGACACAAAAATAAATGACGTCACAAAATACATAACGTCACAAAAATAAATGACGTCACAAAATACATAACGTCACAAAAATAAATGACGTCACAAAATACATAACGTCACAAAAATAAATGACGTCACAAAAATTAAATAAGTCACAAAATACATAACGTCACAAAAATAAATAACGTCACAAAATACATAACGTCACAAAATACATAACGTTACAAAAATAAATGACGTCACAAAATAAATAAAGTCACAAAAATAAATGACGTCACAAAATACATAACGTCACAAAAATAAATGACGTCACAAAATACATAACGTCACAAAATTAATGACGTCACAAAAATTAATTTCGTCACAAAATACATAACGTCACAAAAATTAATTAAGTCAAAAAATACATAACCTCACAAAAATAAATGACGTCACAAAATACATAACGTCACAAAAATAAATGACGTCACAAAATACATAACGTCACAAAAATAAATGACGTCACAAAATACATAACGTCACAAAAATAAATGACGTCACAAAATACATACCGTCAAAAAAATAAATGACGTCACAAAATACATAACGTCACAAAAATAAATGACGTCACAAAGTACATAACGTCACAAAAATAAATGACGTCACAAAATACATAACGTCACAAAAATAAATGACGTCACAAAAATTAAATAAGTCACAAAATACATAACGTCACAAAAACAAATAACGTCACAAAATACATAACGTCACAAAATACATAACGTTACAAAAATAAATGACGTCACAAAATAAATAAAGTCACAAAAATAAATGACGTCACAAAATACATAACGTCACAAAAATAAATGACGTCACAAAATACATAACGTCACAAAATTAATGACGTCACAAAAATTAATTTCGTCACAAAATACATAACGTCACAAAAATTAATTAAGTCAAAAAATACATAACCTCACAAAAATAAATGACGTCACAAAATACATAACGTCACAAAAATCAATGACGTCACAAAATACATAACGTCACAAAAATAAATGACGTCACAAAATACATAACGTCACAAAAATAAATGACGTCACAAAATACATACCGTCAAAAAAATAAATGACGTCACAAAATACATAACGTCACAAAAATAAATGACGTCACAAAATACATAACGTCACAAAAATAAAGGACGTCACAATAATAAATGACGTCACAAAATACATAACGTCACAAAAATAAATGACGTCACAAAATACATAACGTCACAAAAATAAATGAAGTCACAAAATACATAACGTCACAAAAAAATGACGTCACAAAATACATAACGTCACAAAAATAAATGACGTCACAAAATACATAACGACACAAAAATAAATGACGTCACAAAATACATAACGTCACAAAAATAAATGACGTCACAAAATACATAACGTCACAAAAATAAATGACGTCACAAAATACATAACGTCACAAAAATAAATGACGTCACAAAATACATAACGTCACAAAAACAAATGACGTCACAAAATACATAACGTCACAAAAATAAATGACGTCACAAAATACATAACGTCACAAAAATAAATGACGTCACAAAATACATAACGTCACAAAAATAAATGACGTCACAAAATACATAACGTCACAAAAATAAATGACGTCACAAAATACATACCGTCAAAAAAATAAATGACGTCACAAAATACATAACGTCACAAAAATAAATGACGTCACAAAATACATAACGTCACAAAAATAAATGACGTCACAAAATACATAACGTCACAAAAACAAATGACGTCACAAAATACATAACGTCACAAAAATAAATGACGTCACAAAATACATAACGTCACAAAAATAAATGACGTCACAAAATACATAACGTCACAAAAATAAATGACGTCACAAAATACATAACGTCACAAAAATAAATGACGTCACAAAATACATACCGTCAAAAAAATAAATGACGTCACAAAATACATAACGTCACAAAAATAAATGACGTCACAAAATACATAACGTCACAAAAATAAAGGACGTCACAATAATAAATGACGTCACAAAATACATAACGTCACAAAAATAAATGACGTCACAAAATACATAACGTCACAAAAATAAATGAAGTCACAAAATACATAACGTCACAAAAAAATGACGTCACAAAATACATAACGTCACAAAAATAAATGACGTCACAAAATACATAACGACACAAAAATAAATGACGTCACAAAATACATAACGTCACAAAAATAAATGACGTCACAAAATACATAACGTCACAAAAATAAATGACGTCACAAAATACATAACGTCACAAAAATAAATGACGTCACAAAATACATAACGTCACAAAAACAAATGACGTCACAAAATACATAACGTCACAAAAATAAATGACGTCACAAAATACATAACGTCACAAAAATAAATGACGTCACAAAATACATAACGTCACAAAAATAAATGACGTCACAAAATACATAACGTCACAAAAATAAATGACGTCACAAAATACATACCGTCAAAAAAATAAATGACGTCACAAAATACATAACGTCACAAAAATAAATGACGTCACAAAATACATAACGTCACAAAAATAAAGGACGTCACAATAATAAATGACGTCACAAAATACATAACGTCACAAAAATAAATGACGTCACAAAATACATAACGTCACAAAAATAAATGAAGTCACAAAATACATAACGTCACAAAAAAA
The DNA here is from genome assembly GCA_035578135.1 of Flexamia atlantica. Lineage (NCBI taxonomy): Eukaryota > Metazoa > Arthropoda > Insecta > Hemiptera > Cicadellidae > Flexamia > Flexamia atlantica. The sequence continues at coordinate 581,322 of JAQJVK010000087.1, forward strand.
TGACGTCACAAAATACATAACGTCACAAAAATAAATGACGTCACAAAATACATAACGACACAAAAATAAATGACGTCACAAAATACATAACGTCACAAAAATAAATGACGTCACAAAATACATAACGTCACAAAAATAAATGACGTCACAAAATACATAACGTCACAAAAATAAATGACGTCACAAAATACATTACGTCACAAAAACAAATGACGTCACAAAATACATAACGTCACAAAAATAAATGACGTCACAAAATACATAACGTCACAAAAATAAATGACGTCACAAAATACATAACGTCACAAAAATAAATGACGTCACAAAATACATAACGTCACAAAAACAAATGACGTCACAAAATACATAACGTCACTAAAATAAATGACGTCACAAAATACATAACGTCAAAAAAATAAATGGTGTCACAAAATACATAACGTCACAAAAATAAATGACGTCACAAAAATTAATGACGTCACAAAATACATAACGTCACAAAAATAAATGACGTCACAAAATTAATTACGTCACAAAATACATAACGTCACAAAAATAAATGACGTCAAAAAATACATAACCTCACAAAAATAAATGATGTCACAAAATACATAACGTCACAAAAATAAATGATGTCACAAAATACATAACGTCACAAAAATAAATGACGTCACAAAATACATAACGTCACAAAAATAAATGACGTCACAAAATATATAACGTCACAAAAATAAATGACGTCACAAAATACATAACGTCACAAAAATAAATGACGTCACAAAAATAAATAACGTCACAAAATACATAACGTCACAAAATACATAACGGCAAAAAAATAAATGACGTCACAAAATACATAACGTCACAAAAATAAATGACGTCACAAAATACATACCGTCAAAAAAATAAATGACGTCACAAAATACATAACGTCATAAAAATAAATGACGTCACAAAATACATAACGTCACAAAAATAAATGACGTCACAAAATACATACCGTCAAAAAAATAAATGACGTCACAAAATACATAACGTCACAAAAATAAATGACGTCACAAAATACATAACGTCACAAAAATAAAGGACGTCACAATAATAAATGACGTCACAAAATACATAACGTCACAAAAATAAATGACGTCACAAAATACATAACGTCATAAAAATAAATGAAGTCACAAAATACATAACGTCACAAAAAAATGACGTCACAAAATACATAACGTCACAAAAATAAATGACGTCACAAAATACATAACAACACAAAAATAAATGACGTCACAAAATACATAACGTCACAAAAATAAATGACGTCACAAAATACATAACGTCACAAAAATAAATGACGTCACAAAATACATAACGTCACAAAAATAAATGACGTCACAAAATACATAACGTCACAAAAACAAATGACGTCACAAAATACATAACGTCACAAAAATAAATGACGTCACAAAATACATAACGTCACAAAAATAAATGACGTCACAAAATACATAACGTCACAAAAATAAATGACGTCACAAAATACATAACGTCACAAAAATAAATGACGTCACAAAATACATACCGTCAAAAAAATAAATGACGTCACAAAATACATAACGTCACAAAAATAAATGACGTCACAAAATACATAACGTCACAAAAATAAAGGACGTCACAATAATAAATGACGTCACAAAATACATAACGTCACAAAAATAAATGACGTCACAAAATACATAACGTCACAAAAATAAATGAAGTCACAAAATACATAACGTCACAAAAAAATGACGTCACAAAATACATAACGTCACAAAAATAAATGACGTCACAAAATACATAACGTCACAAAAATAAATGACGTCACAAAATACATAACGTCACAAAAATAAATGACGTCACAAAATACATAACGTCACAAAAACAAATGACGTCACAAAATACATAACGTCACAAAAATAAATGACGTCACAAAATACATAACGTCACAAAAATAAATGACGTCACAAAATACATAACGTCACAAAAATAAATGACGTCACAAAAATAAATAACGTCACAAAATACATAACGTCACAAAATACATAACGGCAAAAAAATAAATGACGTCACAAAATACATAACGTCACAAAAATAAATGACGTCACAAAATACATAACGTCAAAAAAATAAATGACGTCACAAAATACATAACGTCACAAAAATAAATGACGTCACAAAATACATAACGTCACAAAAATAAATGACGTCACAATAATAAATGACGTCACAAAATACATAACGTCACAAAAATAAATGACGTCACAAAATACATAACGTCACAAAAATAAATGACGTCACAAAATACATAACGTCACAAAAAATGACTTCACAAAATACATAACGTCACAAAAATAAATGACGTCACAAAATACATAACGACACAAAAATAAATGACGTCACAAAATACATAACGTCACAAAAATAAATGACGTCACAAAATACATAACGTCACAAAAATAAATGACGTCACAAAATACATAACGTCACAAAAATAAATGACGTCACAAAATACATAACGTCACAAAAACAAATGACGTCACAAAATACATAACGTCACAAAAATAAATGACGTCACAAAATACATAACGTCACAAAAATAAATGACGTCACAAAATACATAACGTCACAAAAATAAATGACGTCACAAAATACATAACGTCACAAAAATAAATGACGTCACAAAAATTAAATAAGTCACAAAATACATAACGTCACAAAAATAAATGACGTCAGAAAATACATAACGTCACAAAATACATAACGTTACAAAAATAAATGACGTCACAAAATAAATAAAGTCACAAAAATAAATGACGTCACAAAATACATAACGTCACAAAAATAAATGACGTCACAAAATACATAACGTCACAAAATTAATGACGTCACAAAAATTAATTTCGTCACAAAATACATAACGTCACAAAAATTAATTAAGTCAAAAAATACATAACGTCACAAAAAAATGACGACACAAAATACATAACGTCACAAAAATAAATGACGTCACAAAATACATAACGACACAAAAATAAATGACGTCACAAAATACATAACGTCACAAAAATAAATGACGTCACAAAATACATAACGTCACAAAAATAAATGACGTCACAAAATACATAACGTCACAAAAATAAATGACGTAACAAAATACATAACGTCACAAAAACAAATGACGTCACAAAATACATAACGTCACAAAAATAAATGACGTCACAAAATACATAACGTCACAAAAATAAATGACGTCACAAAATACATAACGTCACAAAAATAAATGACGTCACAAAATACATAACGTCACAAAAATAAATGACGTCACAAAATACATACCGTCAAAAAAATAAATGACGTCACAAAATACATAACGTCACAAAAATAAATGACGTCACAAAATACATAACGTCACAAAAATAAAGGACGTCACAATAATAAATGACGTCACAAAATACATAACGTCACAAAAATAAATGACGTCACAAAATACATAACGTCACAAAAATAAATGAAGTCACAAAATACATAACGTCACAAAAAAATGACGTCACAAAATACATAACGTCACAAAAATAAATGACGTCAGAAAATACATAACGTCACAAAAACAAATGACGTCACAAAATACATAACGTCACAAAAATAAATGACGTCACAAAATACATAACGTCACAAAAATAAATGACGTCACAAAATACATAACGTCACAAAAATAAATGACGTCACAAAATACATAACGTCACAAAAATAAATGACGTCACAAAATACATAACGTCACTAAAATAAATGACGTCACAAAATACATAACGTCAAAAAAATAAATGACCTCACAAAATACATAACGTCACAAAAATAAATGACGTCACAAAAATTAATGACGTCACAAAATACATAACGTCACAAAAATAAATGACGTCACAAAATTAATTACGTCACAAAATACATAACGTCACAAAAATAAATGACGTCAAAAAATACATAACCTCACAAAAATAAATGATGTCACAAAATACATAACGTCACTAAAATAAATGACGTCACAAAATACATAACGTCACAAAAATAAATGACGTCACAAAATACATAACGTCACAAAAATAAATGACGTCACAAAATACATAACGTCACAAAAATAAATGATGTCACAAAATACATAACGTCACAAAAATAAATGACGTCACAAAATACATAACGTCACAAAAATAAATGACGTCACAAAATACATAACGTCACAAAAATAAATGACGTCACAAAATACATAACGTCACAAAAATAAATGACGTCACAAAAATAAATAACGTCACAAAATACATAACGTCACAAAATACATAACGGCAAAAAAATAAATGACGTCACAAAATACATAACGTCACAAAAATAAATGACGTCACAAAATACATACCGTCAAAAAAATAAATGACGTCACAAAATACATAACGTCACAAAAATAAATGACGTCACAAAATACATAACGTCACAAAAATAAATGACGTCACAAAATACATACCGTCAAAAAAATAAATGACGTCACAAAATACATAACGTCACAAAAATAAATGACGTCACAAAATACATAACGTCACAAAAATAAAGGACGTCACAAAATACATAACGTCACAAAAATAAATGACGTCACAAAATACATAACGTCACAAAAATAAATGACGTCACAAAATACATACCGTCAAAAAAATAAATGACGTCACAAAATACATAACGTCACAAAAATAAATGACGTCACAAAAATAAATAACGTCACAAAATACATAACGTCACAAAATACATAACGTCACAAAAATAAATGACGTCACAAAATACATAACGTCACAAAAATAAATGACGTCACAAAATTAATTACGTCACAAAATACATAACGTCACAAAAATAAATGACGTCAAAAAATACATAACCTCACAAAAATAAATGATGTCACAAAATACATAACGTCACTAAAATAAATGACGTCACAAAATACATAACGTCACAAAAATAAATGACGTCACAAAATACATAACGTCACAAAAATAAATGACGTCACAAAATACATAACGTCACAAAAATAAATGATGTCACAAAATACATAACGTCACAAAAATAAATGACGTCACAAAATACATAACGTCACAAAAATAAATGACGTCACAAAATAAATAACGTCACAAAAATAAATGACGTCACAAAATACATAACGTCACAAAAATAAATGACGTCACAAAAATAAATAACGTCACAAAATACATAACGTCACAAAATACATAACGGCAAAAAAATAAATGACGTCACAAAATACATAACGTCACAAAAATAAATGACGTCACAAAATACATAACGTCACAAAAATAAATGACGTCACAATAATAAATGACGTCACAAAATACATAACGTCACAAAAATAAATGACGTCACAAAATCCATAACGTCACAAAAATAAATGACGTCACAAAATACATAACGTCACAAAAAATGACTTCACAAAATACATAACGTCACAAAAATAAATGACGTCACAAAATACATAACGACACAAAAATAAATGACGTCACAAAATACATAACGTCACAAAAATAAATGACGTCACAAAATACATAACGTCACAAAAATAAATGACGTCACAAAATACATAACGTCACAAAAATAAATGACGTCACAAAAATTAAATAAGTCACAAAATACATAACGTCACAAAAATAAATAACGTCACAAAATACATAACGTCACAAAATACATAACGTTACAAAAATAAATGACGTCACAAAATAAATAAAGTCACAAAAATAAATGACGTCACAAAATACATAACGTCACAAAAATAAATGACGTCACAAAATACATAACGTCACAAAATTAATGACGTCACAAAAATTAATTTCGTCACAAAATACATAACGTCACAAAAATTAATTAAGTCAAAAAATACATAACCTCACAAAAATAAATGACGTCACAAAATACATAACGTCACAAAAATAAATGACGTCACAAAATACATAACGTCACAAAAATAAATGACGTCACAAAATACATAACGTCACAAAAATAAATGACGTCACAAAATACATACCGTCAAAAAAATAAATGACGTCACAAAATACATAACGTCACAAAAATAAATGACGTCACAAAGTACATAACGTCACAAAAATAAATGACGTCACAAAATACATAACGTCACAAAAATAAATGACGTCACAAAAATTAAATAAGTCACAAAATACATAACGTCACAAAAACAAATAACGTCACAAAATACATAACGTCACAAAATACATAACGTTACAAAAATAAATGACGTCACAAAATAAATAAAGTCACAAAAATAAATGACGTCACAAAATACATAACGTCACAAAAATAAATGACGTCACAAAATACATAACGTCACAAAATTAATGACGTCACAAAAATTAATTTCGTCACAAATTACATAACGTCACAAAAATTAATTAAGTCAAAAAATACATAACCTCACAAAAATAAATGACGTCACAAAATACATAACGTCACAAAAATCAATGACGTCACAAAATACATAACGTCACAAAAATAAATGACGTCACAAAATACATAACGTCACAAAAATAAATGACGTCACAAAATACATACCGTCAAAAAAATAAATGACGTCACAAAATACATAACGTCACAAAAATAAATGACGTCACAAAATACATAACGTCACAAAAATAAAGGACGTCACAATAATAAATGACGTCACAAAATACATAACGTCACAAAAATAAATGACGTCACAAAATACATAACGTCACAAAAATAAATGAAGTCACAAAATACATAACGTCACAAAAAAATGACGTCACAAAATACATAACGTCACAAAAATAAATGACGTCACAAAATACATAACGACACAAAAATAAATGACGTCACAAAATACATAACGTCACAAAAATAAATGACGTCACAAAATACATAACGTCACAAAAATAAATGACGTCACAAAATACATAACGTCACAAAAATAAATGACGTCACAAAATACATAACGTCACAAAAACAAATGACGTCACAAAATACATAACGTCACAAAAATAAATGACGTCACAAAATACATAACGTCACAAAAATAAATGACGTCACAAAATACATAACGTCACAAAAATAAATGACGTCACAAAATACATAACGTCACAAAAATAAATGACGTCACAAAATACATACCGTCAAAAAAATAAATGACGTCACAAAATACATAACGTCACAAAAATAAATGACGTCACAAAATACATAACGTCACAAAAATAAATGACGTCACAAAATACATAACGTCACAAAAACAAATGACGTCACAAAATACATAACGTCACAAAAATAAATGACGTCACAAAATACATAACGTCACAAAAATAAATGACGTCACAAAATACATAACGTCACAAAAATAAATGACGTCACAAAATACATAACGTCACAAAAATAAATGACGTCACAAAATACATACCGTCAAAAAAATAAATGACGTCACAAAATACATAACGTCACAAAAATAAATGACGTCACAAAATACATAACGTCACAAAAATAAAGGACGTCACAATAATAAATGACGTCACAAAATACATAACGTCACAAAAATAAATGACGTCACAAAATACATAACGTCACAAAAATAAATGAAGTCACAAAATACATAACGTCACAAAAAAATGACGTCACAAAATACATAACGTCACAAAAATAAATGACGTCACAAAATACATAACGACACAAAAATAAATGACGTCACAAAATACATAACGTCACAAAAATAAATGACGTCACAAAATACATAACGTCACAAAAATAAATGACGTCACAAAATACATAACGTCACAAAAATAAATGACGTCACAAAATACATAACGTCACAAAAACAAATGACGTCACAAAATACATAACGTCACAAAAATAAATGACGTCACAAAATACATAACGTCACAAAAATAAATGACGTCACAAAATACATAACGTCACAAAAATAAATGACGTCACAAAATACATAACGTCACAAAAATAAATGACGTCACAAAATACATACCGTCAAAAAAATAAATGACGTCACAAAATACATAACGTCACAAAAATAAATGACGTCACAAAATACATAACGTCACAAAAATAAAGGACGTCACAATAATAAATGACGTCACAAAATACATAACGTCACAAAAATAAATGACGTCACAAAATACATAACGTCACAAAAATAAATGAAGTCACAAAATACATAACGTCACAAAAAAATGACGTCACAAAATACATAACGTCACAAAAATAAATGACGTCACAAAATACATAACGACACAAAAATAAATGACGTCACAAAATACATAACGTCACAAAAATAAATGACGTCACAAAATACATAACGTCACAAAAATAAATGACGTCACAAAATACATAACGTCACAAAAATAAATGACGTCACAAAATACATTACGTCACAAAAACAAATGACGTCACAAAATACATAACGTCACAAAAATAAATGACGTCACAAAATACATAACGTCACAAAAATAAATGACGTCACAAAATACATAACGTCACAAAAATAAATGACGTCACAAAATACATAACGTCACAAAAACAAATGACGTCACAAAATACATAACGTCACTAAAATAAATGACGTCACAAAATACATAACGTCAAAAAAATAAATGGTGTCACAAAATACATAACGTCACAAAAATAAATGACGTCACAAAAATTAATGACGTCACAAAATACATAACGTCACAAAAATAAATGACGTCACAAAATTAATTACGTCACAAAATACATAACGTCACAAAAATAAATGACGTCAAAAAATACATAACCTCACAAAAATAAATGATGTCACAAAATACATAACGTCACAAAAATAAATGATGTCACAAAATACATAACGTCACAAAAATAAATGACGTCACAAAATACATAACGTCACAAAAATAAATGACGTCACAAAATATATAACGTCACAAAAATAAATGACGTCACAAAATACATAACGTCACAAAAATAAATGACGTCACAAAAATAAATAACGTCACAAAATACATAACGTCACAAAATACATAACGGCAAAAAAATAAATGACGTCACAAAATACATAACGTCACAAAAATAAATGACGTCACAAAATACATACCGTCAAAAAAATAAATGACGTCACAAAATACATAACGTCATAAAAATAAATGACGTCACAAAATACATAACGTCACAAAAATAAATGACGTCACAAAATACATACCGTCAAAAAAATAAATGACGTCACAAAATACATAACGTCACAAAAATAAATGACGTCACAAAATACATAACGTCACAAAAATAAAGGACGTCACAATAATAAATGACGTCACAAAATACATAACGTCACAAAAATAAATGACGTCACAAAATACATAACGTCATAAAAATAAATGAAGTCACAAAATACATAACGTCACAAAAAAATGACGTCACAAAATACATAACGTCACAAAAATAAATGACGTCACAAAATACGTAACAACACAAAAATAAATGACGTCACAAAATACATAACGTCACAAAAATAAATGACGTCACAAAATACATAACGTCACAAAAATAAATGACGTCACAAAATACATAACGTCACAAAAATAAATGACGTCACAAAATACATAACGTCACAAAAACAAATGACGTCACAAAATACATAACGTCACAAAAATAAATGACGTCACAAAATACATAACGTCACAAAAATAAATGACGTCACAAAATACATAACGTCACAAAAATAAATGACGTTACAAAATACATAACGTCACAAAAATAAATGACGTCACAAAATACATACCGTCAAAAAAATAAATGACGTCACAAAATACATAACGTCACAAAAATAAATGACGTCACAAAATACATAACGTCACAAAAATAAAGGACGTCACAATAATAAATGACGTCACAAAATACATAACGTCACAAAAATAAATGACGTCACAAAATACATAACGTCACAAAAATAAATGAAGTCACAAAATACATAACGTCACAAAAAAATGACGTCACAAAATACATAACGTCACAAAAATAAATGACGTCACAAAATACATAACGTCACAAAAATAAATGACGTCACAAAATACATAACGTCACAAAAATAAATGACGTCACAAAATACATAACGTCACAAAAACAAATGACGTCACAAAATACATAACGTCACAAAAATAAATGACGTCACAAAATACATAACGTCACAAAAATAAATGACGTCACAAAATACATAACGTCACAAAAATAAATGACGTCACAAAATACATAACGTCACAAAAATAAATGACGTCACAAAATACATAACGTCACTAAAATAAATGACGTCACAAAATACATAACGTCAAAAAAATAAATGACGTCACAAAATAAATAACGTCACAAAAATAAATGACGTCACAAAAATTAATGACGTCACAAAATACATAACGTCACAAAAATAAATGACGTCACAAAATTAATTACGTCACAAAATAAATAACGTAACAAAAATAAATGACGTCAAAAAATACATAACCTCACAAAAATAAATGATGTCACAAAATACATAACGTCACTAAAATAAATGACGTCACAAAATACATAACGTCACAAAAATAAATGACGTCACAAAATACATAACGTCACAAAAATAAATGACGTCAAAAAATACATAACGTCACAAAAATAAATGATGTCACAAAATACATAACGTCACAAAAATAAATGACGTCACAAAATACATAACGTCACAAAAATAAATGACGTCACAAAATACATAACGTCACAAAAATAAATGACGTCACAAAATACATAACGTCACAAAAATAAATGACGTCACAAAAATAAATAACGTCACAAAATACATAACGTCACAAAATACATAACGGCAAAAAAATAAATGACGTCACAAAATACATAACGTCACAAAAATAAATGACGTCACAAAATACATAACGTCAAAAAAATTAATGACGTCACAAAATACATAACGTCACAAAAATAAATGACTGACTGAATATACTGATTTTTTATACCAAAATATTTATCCCCAAAATTAAATGTTATTATATATGTATATTCTTACCTTTAATTAGATGTCAGGTTATTCAGTTTTGTTGTGTTGGCATCATATAGGTCAAGTTGACTAATTTATTGAAAAATCAAATGCTAACCGTCTTTATTCTCATTCTTAAAAGGGGCAGCACGAAGCAATAAGTAAATTAAATTACCACTCGTGAAATGTAAGTAAAATTAGAAAAGATTCTTATTGTATTCAACCTTGTTCTTAATTGTAAAATCTGTGTAAATGAAAATTGAATGTAGCCATGTTAAAATAATATGATTCAAAAGATTTATTGTATTTAAGATTTTATATTTGCAAATTGTAATAATTCATGTTAAAACCATTCTCATTGTCTTAACGTATCCATTCCTGATTGTTAAGTTTTTGTTGTATTTCAATTTATTTTAAATATTAAACTTCATTTACCTATTATTATTTCATTTGCTTGTTTGCAGACGAGTTCGTGTAATTATTAAAATGGTGCAGTGCTGAAAGTCCCCGTCTGAGAGTAAGATCCTAGGTTATTTGTGAATAAGCAGATCATTGTGTGAATGCCAAGTCAATAAAGATTTAGTTACTGTGTCATATCAACTATCACTCTAACTTTTACTCCTACTTCAAATAAAATTTATCTGTACGCCAAATCGGCCTCTAAGGGCGTATAGAAATTTTGCGCGACTCTGCTGGGTTTGAAACAAAATTTTTCATGGAGTGAAAAGTTATGAAATTTAGTACAGAAATGAGGAATTACTAAGTTTGTACTAAGTTATTAGGCCTATAGCTAGGATTTCAATCAAAGAAGTCATCATGCCTAAGTACAACCTAAACTACTTAAATAAGGAAGAACTTACTTATGAACTTTTAGCTAGAGGTCATCAAGTGACTAATGAAAATGTAGATTCATTAAGAAAAGTCCTAAGAGCCAATCTCGATCAAAGTATTGATATAACACATCTAAATAAGAAATTAAGTTTAGTTGAACAATTTAACAAAATTCAAGCTAAGATTGATAACATTCAGTTAGTATTAGATCAAGCTAGTGAAGAGGAAAAGGCTACTGCAGCCCAAATAGCTAAGCTAAATGCTAAAATAAGTCATGTTAGCTTAAGACTCTCTCATCTTAGTAAATTTCAGCTTGATAGTGTGTATAAGAACATCTTAACTAAACTAACTGGGCAATTAGATACCTTTACTGCTAAGTTCCAAACTCTGAAGGATCAAATCAGTGAAGAAGATCTTAACTCATATGAGGAAAAACTAAATCAATCTTTAATAGAAGATGAGGAACTAAATTTAGAGGTTGAACGACCCACTCAGGTAAAACCAACAACTTCAACACCAACTAAGGAGGGGGAGCTTCAAAAACTTAAAGAGGTAGGCCTAGACCAAACAGTGCAGAGAGCATCGACCTCGAATGTTCCTGAGCAAGAAATGGGTAAGCTAGCTTTTAATGTGCCTACTACTAGAGTAGAAAAGTCTATAGTATTCAGTAAATTGACCAATCCTATTGAAACCTATTTGAATAAATTTCCTATGTGCAATGGACATGATGTTGAATCACTATTGAAATGGTTAAGAAATTTAGTAGAAATCCAAAACCAAACCACCCTGAGTTCAAATGAAATATTTCAACTTTTGCCTAGTTATGCCACAGCACCTCTTCTCACTAAAATATTAGAGCATAAGATGACTGATCAATCATTAGAAAATTTGCATCAAGACATTCTGGATACCTTCATACCCATTATCTTAAGAGAAAAAATTAAGCAGGATTTTATTTTCCGACCTCAAAATCCTTTGGAACCTTTGTCAATCTATGTAAATGAAATTAAAACATATCATCAAGTACTAAAAAGCTCTCTAAGTGAAATGGAATTGGTTTCCTTCATTAAAAGTGGAATCCATCCTTCAGTAAGAAATAGGCTAGTTTTTCAACCTAACCCACAGTCTTTCAAAGATCTAGATAAGCTAGCTGTTGAAATTAACAATATGCAATATAATGATTATGTCAGGGAAAATTTTCAGCATAGAACAGGACCTAATTTCTCTTGGCCAAATGAAGGTAAACCACAATTTAACCCTCAAAGAAATTTTCAGCAGTCAAAATCGCCACAGGTCAGTAACCAAGATAAGATCTGTTATAATTGTCAAAGGAAAGGGCATATCGCTAAACATTGTTTCCGCAAGCCAAAAAACGCGTAAACTTGGGGAATATGGCCTATTCTCAAGATAAGTTATTAGCAGCTGAGTCATATTCTCCAGAGAAAACACACCCAAACAAACCTAAACCTAATACAAAACCAACACAAAACATGCAATTTAAAGGAGAACTAAGAAAATTGATAAGAACTTGGAATAAATTTAAGAAGCCAAACAACATGAAAATAAATGGAAAAATATATGAAAATTTACCATGCATTGAAGTAATATTAACTAAAGGGATTTCTACATTATCTCTCCTAGATACTGGAGCCAGTAAAAATTTTATTAGCAAAACACTTTTTGATAAGTTGCATAAACTTGAGCTGATAAAGAAGGTTAACGATTGGTCTGGCACTATTTTAGCAGCAAATGATAGCGAAATTGATATAGCTAAGGAGTGTGAAATCAAGATCAAAATTGGTAAATTCACTTGGTTTGAGAAGTTTTTAGTAATGAAACAAGATCATTACAATATGATTTTAGGAACTCCATTTATGCAGAAGAACGGTCTAAATATAAATTTACAGGATAGATTTTGTTTCTTCAAATTTCAGCCAGATAACAAGATCCCTATATTGCTACAAGAAAATCTTACCTTAAATATAATTCATGTAGGAATTCCTGACATGAAAGAAGAAATAGAAATTCTAATCAATCAATATCCAAATGTATTCACAGATCGAATAGGTGAGGCTTTAGATCTTCAAATTGAATTAAAAGTAACTGATGATAAACCAGTATGCATCCGTCCCTACTTCCTAAGTCCACCGGCAGTTGCTAAAATGAAGAAGATTATCGATGAGTGGCTTGCTGAAGATATAATTGAAGTTTCTACAAGTCCTTATAGTAGTCCCGCCTTCTTAACAAACAAAGATCGACTTGTGATAAATTACACCGAACTTAACAAGAAACTCGTCAAGATGAATTACCCTCTAGGCGATCTTCAAAACTTGCATCAACATCTACGGGATGGAAAATATTTTTCTGTGATTGATCTGAATAAAGCTTTCCTACAGTGTCCAATTACTGAAAATTCTCGTGACATAACTGCATTCAGTACAATATTTGGCAAGTATAGGATGAAAAGGGTACCATTCGGTTTACAAATTGGAAGCTCAGTTTTGTCTTGTTATATGGACAAGGTTTTCCAAGATATAAAATTCAAATATGTCATAAATTTCTGCGATGACATTATTGTCTACAGCCCCGATAAGCGTACACATTTAGAACACCTTAAGGAGGTCATAGAGAGATTATCAAAGCATAAACTCACTGTCAATGTAAATAAAGCTAAATTCTTCTGCCAAGAAATAAGCTTCCTAGGTCATATTATCAAGAATAATACAGTTACCATTGACCCTGATCGTACTGTTGTCGTGAGGAATTTTCCAGTGCCGAAAAATGTTAAGCAAGTCAAACAATTTACCGGCATGTGTTCATACTGGCTTAGATACATTCCTAATTATGCAGAGATATGCCGTCCTTTAAATGCCCTGAAGAAGAAATTTGTAAAATTTAATTGGACCCAAGAATGTCAAGAAGCATTTGAAATATTAAAGAAGAAAATTTCCAACCCCCCAATTCTGCAGATTGCTGATTTTAATAAGCCATTTACCCTCCAAACTGACGCATCTCAAAATTCAGCCGCAGGTGTTCTTTTACAGTCAAACGACAAAGGAGATTTACTGCCTATTGCCTACTATTCCAAGCTATTTACTCCGGCAGAACTCAAGTATAGCACATACGAGAAAGAAGCTTATGCTGCAATACTTTGTATGGAAAAATGGCGAGAATTCTTAGAAATTCGTCCTTTCAAATTGATTACTGACAATCAGGCCTTAAGTTTTGTCCTTAATTCCAAAAGAAAATTAGGTCGGTTATCAAGGTGGATTGAGAGACTTATAGATTTGGACTATACTGTGGAACACCGGCCAGGAACCGAAAATATTATCGCTGACGTTTTATCGAGAATGTATGACGAAAATGGCAGTAATACATTGGAAGCTGAAGAAAATAAAGAAGTGAATACCATGCAAGAAACTATTAACACCATGCGAAGGAAGAAATTCGAAGAAACTGCAAAAAATGTAAACATAACCAAGAAATCTAAAACACAAAAGGAAAATTTAAGATTAGCTAATTTAATAAATGAACTGCCTTTAGCCTTTACTGATCTACAGCGTCATCAACAGGAAGACGAAGAATGTAAGAAGATAATAGACAGTATCGCTAGTAAAACAAATCAAGAATGTTTTTTTATGAAGAACAATGTTTTGATGTATCAGAGACAAAAAGGAAAAGCTAGAATTTATCTGCCTAAGAAGCTATTTAATTTAGTGTTCTCATTTTTTCATAATACGGTATTCGGTGGCCATTTCGGTATTTACAGAACGCAGGGAAGAGTAAATGAATACTTCTATCATCCTGAATTAGACCAAGCAATGAAGCAAAAAGTGAAAGAATGTAAAATATGTTGCATGAGCAAAAGTTCTCAAGTGAAATATGAAGGCAAATTAATTTCGATCCCAATTGAACAAGCAATGAATACAATCTTCATTGATCTTCTTGGACCACTCCCTAGATCAAAGGCGACAAACTCAAAGGTCGGCAATAAACATTTATTTATTGCTGTAGATGGATTTACGAGATTTGTTTGGATATACGCCTTGCGTGAAGCAAATTCTAGGCTGATAATAGAAAAATTGCAGCAGATATTTGCTAATTTTTCCACTCCTCGCATCATTGTATCAGATAACGCCAGTTATTTTACCTCCAAAGAATTTAAAAGCTATTTGTTTAAGAATTATATCTCCCACAGGCGAATTGCAGCTTATCGAGCAAACGGCAATAGATCTGAGAGATTTTTAAGGGACATTACAACCTTATTACGGTGTTTCTATCATGAAAAACAAACCTCCTGGGACGAAGATCTTAATTTGATTCAGATAAGCCTCAACACAGCGAAAAATTCAAGCACCAAATGTTCCGCCTTTGAAATGATGTTCAATCATCCTCCAAATAACGCTTTATCTAATTTATGGAACATCCAAGACTTTGTTTCCGAAAAATTAAGTGAAGAGGAGAAGAAGAGCAACTTGAAGAATGCCATAAATAACGCAAGAAAGAATGTATTACGAAATAGAAGACGGAAGAAATACAATGATTACAGAAGCAAACCGCCTTTCAAGATCAATGACTTAGTATACATCAAGACACATTTTCTGAGTAATAAACTGAAGAATTTTTCGAAGAAATTAGCTGTCAAGTATGCAGGTCCATTTAGAATATTATACTTCATCACAGACGTCACAGTTCTAGTACAAAGCGTTTCAGACATCGGTGACGTGAGAAAATTGCACATTGCAGACTTGAAACCAGCAACTAATCAGAGAAATGGTTAAAGGAAATAACTATGTATGTATTGTATAAGATATTTTAGTATTAAAATCAAGTCAGCATTCCAGTTAGATAATATACACTGAACTTGAATATATTTTTAATTTGTAAGGAAATGTTATATTTTTATTTTTGCTTGGACTCAGTAAAGTAATTCAAAAAGTGATTTATTAGAAAAAAAAACAGAAAACGATTTATTTAAATATAATTTGGGATATGAGAATATATTGTACTGTGTTATGTTAGTTTAAGAATGTTTAAGAATTTAGCGGGGAGAATTTAAATATTAAATTAAATTTGTAAAATTTGTTAGTTATTTTATAATAGAATTATTTTTCCAGAAATATTAGCGAATGAATTGTATGTTTGAGTATGATTCTGAGAGTGTATAGGAAGCGAAAGTTAGCATGAATGAGTTTGCAAGTTGCGTGAATGTTTGTTTGAAAGGATACGTCGTTTTCACACTTCACACTTTACACTACATATCACACTATCACACTGTAACACCCGCGGGACACAACACACGACACAACACACGACACAACATACGACACAACACGCTACACGACACACTACACGATACGTATACACGGCACACAACGACATGCACTACTACTCTACAAAGTCTCAACTACGACTGATCCAGGATGAATATTTTTGGAAAGCCCTTCTGGCGAACAAAGGTTTGGAATTTCCTGTTTGGCGATAAGAAAGGCCGTTTTGAACGGGTTTCACTATCTCTGTCTCTCTCTTGTTTACTTATTCTCCCAGCTAAAAATTATTGAAAGCAAATTTGTATTTAAATAATTTATTAGACTAATTATATTTTTTTTTCTTAAAAAGAATTATTGAAATGTAAATATTTTAAAATTAAATGTTTCATTAATCATGTTTGCTTTGTAGTAAAACGGAAAGAAATTTGTTTGCTGTAGGGTGCTGCTATACAGTGTTGATTGAGTGCACTACTTGCTCAAATTGTATTGTTGAAAACATTGTTTATTCACCATCAGTGCAGCCAACTTAAAATGAAAAGTAAATTTAATTTGTTTCAAGGAAAATTTTTGTTTAGAGATAAATATTTTGTTTTAGCAGCGGGGAAAATTTATACTGATTTTTTATACCAAAATATTTATCCCCAAAATTAAATGTTATTATATATGTATATTCTTACCTTTAATTAGATGTCAGGTTATTCAGTTTTGTTGTGTTGGCATCATATAGGTCAAGTTGACTAATTTATTGAAAAATCAAATGCTAACCGTCTTTATTCTCATTCTTAAAAGGGGCAGCACGAAGCAATAAGTAAATTAAATTACCACTCGTGAAATGTAAGTAAAATTAGAAAAGATTCTTATTGTATTCAACCTTGTTCTTAATTGTAAAATCTGTGTAAATGAAAATTGAATGTAGCCATGTTAAAATAATATGATTCAAAAGATTTATTGTATTTAAGATTTTATATTTGCAAATTGTAATAATTCATGTTAAAACCATTCTCATTGTCTTAACGTATCCATTCCTGATTGTTAAGTTTTTGTTGTATTTCAATTTATTTTAAATATTAAACTTCATTTACCTATTATTATTTCATTTGCTTGTTTGCAGACGAGTTCGTGTAATTATTAAAATGGTGCAGTGCTGAAAGTCCCCGTCTGAGAGTAAGATCCTAGGTTATTTGTGAATAAGCAGATCATTGTGTGAATGCCAAGTCAATAAAGATTTAGTTACTGTGTCATATCAACTATCACTCTAACTTTTACTCCTACTTCAAATAAAATTTATCTGTACGCCAAATCGGCCTCTAAGGGCGTATAGTCACAAAATACATAACGTCACAAAAATAAATGACGTGACAATAATAAATGACGTCACAAAATACATAACGTCACAAAAATAAATGACGTCACAAAATACATAACGTCACAAAAATAAATGACGTCACAAAATACATAACGTCACAAAAAATGACTTCACAAAATACAT